>OY757189.1:8922249-9242249 GCA_963583895.1 Melanophora roralis
ATGCTAAATAAATTTAATTGAATGCGCTGCATTCTTATACTGGGCTGCATTTAAATATTAAATAAAAAAAACATGAAATATTATATTAAAAAATATAGTCAAAAACTGGAAATCATATTTAATCACATTAAATAAATTTTTGTTTTGCTCTAAAATATCAAACGCAAATAAAATTCAAAACAATCCTTTAGATTTTTTAAGATATGGCTGCTGAATGCCATAAAGGCCTAACACTGTTCATAAAAATAATTTAAAAGTGAATGCGCTAATTAAGGCAAACAGCAGAAGTGCTAGTCAATCGAGCTTGTTTGTTTGCAATCTTCTTTTAGCTGCACTGTTTAAGGAGTTTCCCTTTACCATTTTGTTAATGTAGGCATCCCACTTTACTTGCCATTTTTGTAGAGCCAACATTTTTTGCTCTGGACTCAAAGAGCTATAATTAATAGAATTTAAAGCTAATTTTTTCAATAATCTTATGTCATGGTGAGCTGAAGCTATGCCCAAAAAGGTTATATAAAAGTCATGAGATAAAGGAGTGGCCTTCCAAAATGAAGGATCGTCTGAAGATATAACCACAGGATAGTTATCAGCAAAGAAATGTGAACAAGGATGATTACGAAAATCGGAGACCAGTTGCAAAACCTGATTAGAAATTGGATTAACCTCTATGGCAATATCACGATCCTTGAGTATTTGCAGGACCAAAGGATGTTTAATTAAAGCAAAGCCATGTCCAATACGTTTGGTGCCCAACAAGACTGCATCTATTAGATTTTCATCCACAGAGGAGCCAAACCAATTAGTTTCACCAGCATGAAAATAGAAATTTATATCATCTGGCAGACTTAGCAATTGGGGTATGAAGTCTTTGAGAGGACGACCCATTTCCTCTTGGCCCACCAAATCGAAACCAGCTACAAAATCAGGATATTTTTCCTAAAAAATTAGTTACAAGTATAAGTATAAATTTCGCTTAATTTTTTATTAAATATTATATGAACAACCTTAACTTCCAAGCAGATTTTGATATATTGATCAAAGCTACTATTGTCTGCATTACGTATGGGTGCATAAATCATTTTGGAGCCAATAAAATCTGGATTGTTCTTCATAAATCTATCCAATGTCTCTTTGTATATGCGCACCGTATCCAGAAAAGTATAATTTTTATCCTCCAGATCATAAAGCTGTAAGTATACGAATTTAAGTTAGTTAGTTTAAGAGAGGAATGGGGACCCACATGCCTTACAAATGAACCAAATTTATGAAATTCTTAATGCGCTCTTTCTCGAAAGCTATTAATAGCAGCTATCGATTTCAAACCTGCT
Source organism: Melanophora roralis (assembly GCA_963583895.1). Taxonomy (NCBI): domain Eukaryota; kingdom Metazoa; phylum Arthropoda; class Insecta; order Diptera; family Rhinophoridae; genus Melanophora; species Melanophora roralis. Next base: position 8,923,578 of record OY757189.1, read on the forward strand.
ATTTAGTTGTCTTCGTTTCAAAAAATTATTTTAATAGGAGCTTTAAGTAAAATTAAACTTTTTTTTAAATTTGTAAACAAACAACATGGTTGGCATTTGCTTTTCAAATATGATACAAATTTTAATTGCGACAATTAAATGTTTAATTAAATTTTTTTTTTTTTGATTAATAAGTTAACTGAAAAAATTTGCAAATATTTTTTTCTGTGAGGAGCAAGGGGACCCATACAAATGGACCAATTTTGGAATTAATAACAGTCAAACCTTTTAAAAAATATTTTCAATGTAATGGATCCGTTGATAAAAGCATTTTGATAGGATTAAGGGTAATTTTGTTCCCCTATAAAAAGAGACAATTTCATTAAACTCTTTGTTGATACAAATGGGCTTAGTAAGGTAAGGGAAACTGTAACCCTTATACAAAAGAATAAATTTTATAAAATCTTAAATGTGTTATATTTTGGAAACAATAAGAGCTGTGGACTTTAAGATTGCTACAAAGTATTAATCTCTAAAACGAAGTCTTCAGTCAAAAAAATATAATAAGTTCAATAGGAATGTTGAACCCCCAAAGAAAGCCATATAAGAAATTTTTAATGCGTTTTATCTCCCTCTTTCTACTTACAATTGGCAAGGTTGTGCGGAATTCCAAATATTGCACACCATCAGCATAAAACTCCTCCAAGGCGTTGTAGTAATAGTCTGCCCAGACAGGTGCATAGAATAGCAAACCATTTAAAAGCCTAAATATACTTTTAAACTGTTTCCAGGCTTCGTTGTTATCCAAAAATTTAACCGTTGGGAACATAGTAAAGTGCTCACGCAAATATGCATCAACTTTATGTGATCCACGTAATCTTCTTACTTCAGATAACAACAACCAGTTACAGTCTGACTTCTGCTCGTTTAAAGGTTTTGTTAGGGAGAATTTTAAATTCACCGCCCTTTGGTCGCTGTTAGCCTGACACACCCACAAATGTTCACGATAAGTAAGTTTTATAATGAAATCTGTGCTACACAAAGCAGTATCGTGAGCATGCAAAACGGCTCCCTTGGGCATAGCCGAAATATATTTAAAAAGAGGAGATCGTTTAATTTCATTTAAGACTTCGAAAATATGTTGCGAAGGGGCAAAGAGATGGGGTGTAACCAAACCCTCCTCGTACTCCTTGGTCTTGACTTCCATGATGATTTGGTTGGCCAATAACTCCTTTTTAGTCAGATTTATGTCTGATCCCAGAGCTTTTGATTCTTCATAACGAAAGAAAATATCACGCAATGTATTATAGGCCTCGAGAGTGGGCCTTTGTAAAGCTGCCAACTGGGCCTTAGCATGTGGCGGATGTTGTATCATATGAGTGGCTCTTAAATCTGAATGTAGTGCTTTAGTTTGTTGGGCAATTGTTAGCGCAACAGCCAGCGTCCATATTAAATAAAACGCTTGCATTGCTGGTTTTAAATTTGTTTTTATTTAAAATAATTATTTTTCTTGTATTTTTTTAAGAAAAGCTGCTTTGCGTTGTGTGCTTTGCAACAGCTTTCCTCCAACTACTTCTTTGAATCACACTTAAAGTACTTGCCGGCTAACACTTCTTCTCGTTACACTCACTACATCACTTTAATTTATTTTGAAATTATATTCAGCATCTACAATAGCACATGTATGTCGTAAACCTCTTAATTTTGTTTAATAGTTTTAAGTGTTTAAAAATTCTTTTGTTGATTGTCATGAGCTTTTTTCATTTTCTCCCTCTTTTTTATCTGTAAATTAAAAAATCTATAAAAAAAAATAAATTTGTTTTGAGTTTTATAAGCTTCTTTCCACTTTTAAGCTAAGTTTTATTTACACAAATGTCTTGCTTTATCGTCGATTGTTATTTATGAGTTCCAATTGTGGCTCAACAGTTCTTATCACTTCAACATAAAGTAACTCACTGGGGGCAGTTATTCAAGTTTTTTTAATGTTTTGTATATTGAATTCGATAAGAATTACACTAAATGTTGTTGTAGGGATTGCAAATTAAGTTTAAACAAATTAAATTTATTTCAAGCCCCTGTTTTTTAAGAGGTAAGGCATAAGATAACAGATTCTAAGGGCCACTTTTGAAAACAAAAATTATTTTTAAGCTTTATTTAAATAAGAAACTTATTTTTAGGTTAAATAAGTAAGAGCGCTTAATTCAGCTGGGCCGAATCTTATATACCCTTCACATCGGTCTTTTTGTTTACCCAGTCATCTAAGATAGGCAAGTTGTTTTCGAACTGTAAATATTATAATTATTAGTCGTGGGTTTAAAGTGCATAGCTTAGCCGATGGAGTCATGGAATTAGTATGTTCTAGGAATATGTTTAGGGAGAGGAAACTAATGGGGACCGGTAGTACACTTTACTTCTCTAAGGCGACTCTGGGGAAGGTATGGACGTTTAACATCATTTTTGTAAATTTTGTGTGGCAACCCCCTTAGGTGATGGAGATAGAGGATAAGTATGTTTTAGGAATATATTTGGAAGGGGAAACTAATAGGAATCTGAAAAACATTTTGTTCCTATAATGGCGGCTCCGGGGAAGTTGTAGGGGTTTTTACTCTTGTTTTTTAAATTTTGTATGGCAACCCTGTTAGGAGACGAAGATAGGGGATAAGTATGTTCCACAAAAATATTTGAAAAGAAAAACTAATTGGGGTCGGTCTTAAATTTGACCTTTGTAGGAGCACCGTGGAAGCTGCTGTGGGAGCGATTTAAAAAAAAATAAAATTTGTATTACAGCCCTGTTAAGGGGGCGAAGATAGGGTGTAAGTATTTTCAACAAAAATAATTATGAGAAAAAATTAATGGGAGTCGATCTTACATTGCACCTGTGTAGGGGCAACATCTGAGCAGTTGTAGACGTTTTTATGTACAAATTTAAGAGAATTAAGCAGAGGTAGTCGTGGTTGCTGGCTTATATCTCTGCCAGTTATTGGCCGATTTTGCTGAATTTCAACAAAGGAATTTTCGCAAGTATACCTGATATTTTTATACTACAAACGGGTTTGAGAAATATCAAAAAGCTTTAGAAACTTGATTTCAGCAGATCAGCGGACAGATGGACATCGCTAAATCAACTTTCCTGTATATAAAAATCAAAAAAAATGTTATCTTTATGAGGTCGCAAATGAATATCAAAGAAATAACAAACGGAATGACAAATTTATATCACTAATGTAAAGGATATAGAAATACAAGATAATTGGCCAAATTTCAATTATATATTAAACACTTGCAAAGTTATATCTTTTAACACCAGTTTGTGTGTTTTTCAGCTTTTAGTGCGTATTGATAAGTAGCTTAGTGTTTTTGTTATAAGTGTGTATTGGTGTTTTCTTTAATTAAATATGGTGTGGTTTGGTAACATGAGAGCAAGAGTAACAAATTTGTTTTTCTATGTTTCGTTGAAACAGATACATACAAAAAATTATGTTTAACTATAAGTATTTTCGTTGTTTTTTCTTATTCTGGCTACATGAGCTAGTTTTTCTATTTTTTAAATTTTATTTAAATAAATTTAACAAATTTAGCTAAAAAAATTAAAACTGCATCGTAACTATATATATTAAAGTCAAACTTAAAATTAAAATTTAAATTATTAAAAAATACAAAATAAATATATATTATTTTATCTTAATTTTTGAGCTTGAGATAAAAAAATGTTTTTTTTTTAATTTATTTTATTCATTTTTAAACACTATAAATACAATAAACTTTAAAAATCAAATTTTTGTTTCATTCAGAACCTTTTATATAAACGATCTTGTTTATTTGTTGTATCAACAGTAATAAGAAAATATGCATGATACAATTGTTATTCAGCACAAAAAAAACAAATACATTACGCACTCAATGCAAAATTATAAACAACAATATTTGTTTATAGGAGTAGAGTGAGTGCACAATAGCAAAACCATACAATATCAGTTACACTTATTCACACACTTACACCAAAAAGAACTAGTATGTACATGGATGGACAAGGTTTATCTGCTTTTGCAATACTTTGTGTTATATTTTTGCAGGTCTTTATTATACACTAGCCAACCCGGTGCGCTCCGCTACACCCCATTAGAAAAAATTAATGGTAGGTAGGAATGTGATGGAAGGGATATAAAAAATAAGAAATTTCTTTTAACATTTTTGTACATATGTTTAACACAAAACTACATTTATTGTTTTTTTAACTGAGATACTTTTTTATTGTATATAAGCAAAAACATTCACATACAGCGTGTGTGTGTGTATGTTTGTAAATTGCTCTTTTGCTTAGTTTTTATCCCATTATAAGCTCCATTTAGTAGTACTTAGGCTATTGAACAAAAATTTAAGACTAAATGTATTACCCTCTGTTTAAAAATATAATTTTGTATGGGAGGTACCTCTTCCCCTGCTTCGATCCTAAAAATATTTGACTCAAATAGAAAAATGGTTAATTTAATAACTTTCACAAAATTTTAAGCAGATAGCGATTATAGTTCTCGAGATATACCATCAAGTCCATTTAATTTGTATGGGAGGTACTACGCCCACTTAAGGTAAAAAAATAAACTATAGCCTATGTCCGTTCGGGAAGCAAAAAATAAGATTAGTGAAAGAATCATCCTAATCGGTTGGGTAGTTCCGGAGAAAAATCAATACATACAAAAAAACTTTTCCTCTTTATTATTAGTATAGATTTGGCTACATATGGCAACCATGTGCATTTAGCTGTGTATTTTAAAACAGTTTTTAGTAAACTAAAGTAAAATTTTTTTGCCACTTTTGTTTTTAAAAGAATTTGAGTCGGGTCGAGCAAAGCGGGCTAATTATTAATCGTTGTGTAAGGTATTACATGGTCAGGGTTGACCGACTGTTATTATTTTTATTTATAACCAACCGTTAATCAGGAAGTGATTAGATTAAATTTAATATTATCTTCATTACTTTTTTCTAATATTCTGTGTTTAATTCAAAACAAATAATTTTTTTAATCTGATAACAATTGTAAAAAGTAAAATTAAAAGTCAAATATTGAGCGAATCTTTTTTATTAATAGGTTTTAAAATAAAATTAAAATAAAAAATATATTAAAGATTTACAATTTTTTTTAATAAATTTAACAAAACCACTGCTTTAAGGAACATTAAAATATTCAACACTTCTTTATCTAAGGAAACATATGATTAATCTGGCAAATCCATTGAGACCAATAAAACTTCCAAATTTTCAAAAGCTCTAGCTTTTCATCTTCCTCTAAGCCACTATAATAAATCGAATTCATGGCCAATTGTTTCAAAACCTTTAAATCTGCTTCCCTGTTTGCGATGTGCATAAAAACCAAATAGAAATCATGAGTTAAAGGAGCAGCCTTCCAGTAACCTGGATAATCAGAACCAACCACCAAAGGCAGATTTAGACGAAATAAACTAGAAGCTGGATGTTGTGTTATATCCTTTAAGTTTTGCCAAATTTGATCTCCTATGGGATTTACTAGAATGCCCATGTTCTTATGGGGCAATCTTGATAAAATATAAGGATGATGCAAAAGAGCTCTCTTGAAAGTTATACGTTTTGCATCCAACAAATACGCTTCAAGAATGTCTTCCTCAGCAATTGAAGTTGGGCCAAAGTCACTGGGAGTTAAAAAATAATTTAAATACTCTTGCGTTTTTAGTAAACGTTGCGAGAATTCCTTCAGAGGTCTAGGGTGTCTGTTAGGTTTCTTATCTTCAATTAAATCGATGCCAATAACAAAGTCCGGATATAACAACTGAAAATGGTAATTTGGAATAATAATAAGGAAAATCTTAAGCATTTTTTAGTTCCTAAAAGAATTTTTTTGTCTACCTTGTATATAACTGCACTTTCCAATTCAAAATCAAATTGAGTATCGTTAACATTTCTTGGTACTGAGTATATTAAACGTGATCCATAAAAATTGCTGAAATCCTTAACACTTTCAAGCGAAGAATTCTGCATCATTTCTATGGCATCAGTTTTTGTATAAAAATTATCCTCCAGGTCATAAAGTTGCGGTATGTTTGAACGAATTTCCAAGTACTGCACATTGTCCATAGAGAATTCCAGAAAAACGTTGCTTAGGTATTCATGCCATAGAGGGGCAAATGTAATTAAACCTTTAAGTAATTTTTTTATCTTCCAAAATTTTGTTTGGGCATCTTCATCCAGCAAATTAAAGGTAAAATGTTGCTTTAACTTTAAGTCAATCTCCTTGCCACTTTGGATTTGACGCAAGTCTTTAAGCAAATGCCATTTGCAAGTTGTATTTTTCATGATTTCAGGCTGCTCCAAAGAAAACTTTAAAAATTGATATTCATCTGTCTTTGGATCTAGGCACAGCCATAAATTCTTTCTATAGGTAAGATCCAAGAGAAATTGAGCATTTGCTAAACCATCATCATGTACATGTATAGCCGCTCCTTTAGGCATTATTTTCAAAATTCTAAAAAGCAGAGATTTTTGTATTTCTTCCCGCATTTTAATAAAATCTCCACTTAACTCTCTAAGACTTTCATTATTTTGCCATCTTTCGTATTCTATTTCCTTTAATTGCATTAATTTTTCATTGGCCCTTTCTTCGGCTTCACTTAGTTTCGTTAAACTTGCGAATTGCATCCATTTTTCGCGATTTATAATATCCTGACGTTCGTTTTCGTAATTTAGAAAACTAAAATATTTGGTGCTCAAACAACGTGGACAGTATAGAAGAACTATAAGCAGTGCCAAAGTGCTGACTAAGAAAACTAATGGAACCAAAAATTTACAAACACAAAGTTTTTGCATTTTAAAGATTTTTTTACAAGGAATTTGTTTCTTTTAATTTAAAAAAAATAAATAAAAATTTTTAATTAAATTCTTTGTTTTAAAAAAAATACTGACAAATTTTTCCCCGATTTTATTTAAAAAAAATTTTAATTTTTTGGCAGTGTTACACGTTCAATAATATTGTCAGTATTTCGGGATGGTGATATTTATTGGAAAGTCAGCATGCAATATTGATGGATAGTGATCCATATCGCAAAGTAGCCCAATTCTATGGGATCCAAAATATGGATCATGAAAAGCGAAATAAATATTGAATGTTAGGCATGATTTGCTCAATTATTTTGCATATTGGATAACAATCCGGTTACGTCGTCTTACGATTTTTTTTGTTTGATATTGACACGAACACGTTTTAAAAATGTAACTTTCGAACTGATAATTGTCATCCTCCATACATAAAGAAAACTCAGAATCTTTAACTTTTCTATGTTTAATTAATAGATGTTTAAAATTGGTTTTTAACAAACTTCAACAAGGTAAACCCAAGGCGAATTCAAAAAACTCGCCCTCTGCATTTCTTTTTTGTATTTGAACGGTAGAATCTCAGAAAAATTAAAAATTTCATATAAAGTAAAATTTTTATAACGTGAAAATGTCACATTGATTTTAATCAGCTGGGCTATTAATATTACCTAGTTGGATGTGCCTTGATTTTTACGTTACAAATATTTAATTTTGTATGATATTTTTAGTTTTTCTCACATTCCACCAAGGCACATTCAACCAGGTAATATTAAGAACCCAGCTGATTGAAATCAATTTGACATTTACACGTTATAAAAATTTTACTTTATATGAAATTTTTAATTTTTCTGAGATTCTACCGTTCAAACACAAGACGGAAATGCATGGGGCGAATTTTTTGAATTCGCATTGCTGTTACCTTGCTTGGTGTACCCTGCCTAAATGTATATTTCTAGACTCTTAATTTAAAATTATGCAAAATTATAACAAAATATAAAAAACTCAATTTTTATTTATCCAAAATTCATATTTCTAGAATCAAAATTATAAAACAACACAAAAAAATTACCAGTAATGTGAAAACGTACTTTCTGGCAACTTAGTAGACTTTTGGTCTCAATTGGGGTCAACAGGCATGTATTTCATCATATTTCTAAGGACATAATCGCAGGAAAAAAACAAGAAAATATCAAAAATGTAAAAACCTACTTAATTGATTTAGAGCCATAATCTGGGTCAATATAGTCTCCAACTTCAGTTTTGTAGGCTCATAGGGGCATAATTAAAAAAAAAAATTTCTAAATTTAAAGTAGATTTTAAATACTAATCTTGCTTCCAAATTTCGTTTTAATAAAAGGCGAAAATGCCGAAAACATTAAAAAACTCTATAAAAATTTTTGACTTTTTTTGGGTTAAAAGAGTACCCAAAATGCAAATAAGTACTCTGCGACCTATTTATCGACTTCTGTAAGGTAGTCTGTGTTTTTAACTCTTAATTTCATTTTTTGCCACTAACAGAAATGGCAAAGATAAATAGTACTTACTTTCATATTTCCAGACTCGAATTTAAAAAAATATCCAAAATCAAAAAAAGGACTTTTTAGTCTAAGTGGTACAAAAAAAATATTAAAGCGTATGTTTTTTTTTTTGAAAGTATTATATTTTCCTTTATTTTTTTTATTATTTATTTATTTATATGTTCAAATCCCGTACAACAATAATTAATATTATATTTAAAGTACAGGATAGTATAGAAATAATACATAAGTTAAATTGAAACGGCAAACATAGATAAACACACATAAATATTTAGATAAAATTAACAGTTAACATATAATACATATATAACTTAAACAACATAACATAACATAAATGGATTCTCTTTATGAAAAATAGTTTTGCTTGCCTTAGCCCTCTTTTATTAAAGCTATAATAAGTTCATCAAAATTGGCAAATGTTTATATTTATACTTTCTCGCTCTCGCTCTCCCTCTCCCCCAGGCCAAATAGGGCCAAAAATTTCAAAAAAATTTTTTAACGAAAATAATATATTTCTTTATTTAGATATCATGGTGAAAATAACTATCAAGTGAACGCAACCGGGATAGATTTTTTAACTCTTTTACTTTTTTCTCTTTATAAGTATATGGAGTTTGAAAATAAGGTTCAAATTATTTCAACAATGTGTTGTCAAACTCCATATATAAAAAAGAATATAGTAAGAGAGTCAAAAATTCTCTCCCCGACACGTTTACCTGATAATTAATTTCACCATGTTGGATATAACAGGTTTGCCTCAAGCAAAAAACATAATTTAATATAAATTTTAAAGAGTTCCCTATCCCAAATACCCCCTTGGAGTAAAAAACTCTTTTTAGTAGTTTACATTGGTGGCCGCTGAAAGATAACAGTCTCTGCCTGTTGACACCATAATGTGTCTTTGCAACTTGAGGGCTATCAGACTCTAACAGTAGTGAAAACTGGCAGTAGCTTTGACTACGGGAGGTGAACAGTCCCTGAGCTCTTTAGAGCTCAACTGATAGCTGCCTCGGCTATAAGGCCTGACCAGCAATCTTTTTCTGCTAACACGGTAGTAAAGGGCCCTTTAAAAAGGATTTTGTCCGGCAATGGTATGGTCTATCTTAATGATTCTGAAGAGATATTTACCCAAAACCCTTAAGCACCCTAAATTTACAACGCTGTTACAAAAAACAGTCTTTTTTTTAATTCGTTTCCTGACATTGTCTTTAGCAATGACATTTCAAAACAAATTTTTATTTCAAAATTGCTTCAATTAAGTTGTAACTGTTTTACAATTTGCATACCAAATCCATTTAATCCATATTCATATTTAATAATAAATTATTTAAAATAATTAAAAAAAAATTACTACAAAAAAGAGTTTGTTTTAATGATTTCCAAGCTTCACTGAAATCTCAAAAAAAATGTCCAAATCCAATCCAAATTCCCAATCACAGGAACGTAACAAAAAATGTGTGCATTTGTCTGATGAAGATGATACAACTTTTAATTGCAGCTCCAAGGTTCTAGTGACATTTCGTTTTTATTTTTCCAATTGCTGTAAAATAACTTTTTTTATAGTGTGAAGACGCACTTAGAGGCAGAGCCTTTAATCCCACCATAGATATACCAGGGAATCGTGCGGCTTGTATACAACAAACATATCTATACCAAGTATCAAACCAAAGAAATAGTCATTCAAAACTTGAATATGAAATGGCTAGAAATAAAGAAATAGCTTTGAAACGTTTACGAGCTGAGCAGCTTATAGTTGGACCCACTTGTCCCCGCCCACCTGCTTGTCGTGCGAATCAAGCACAAATGATGGCTTCAGCAAGGTGCCAGTCTAAAACACAAATCCAACCAGTGCAGGTGGTAAGTGATTACTGAAAAATTTTTAATTACAAGTTTTAACTGTTTATTTGTAAGGATCCATTAAATATCTGCATGAAGCCAAGTCGTAGAATTGTCAATGCGGGTCGTCCAGTTGGTGCCGATAGAGTAATTTAAAATTATTTCTTTGTTTTTTTTTTAATACAAATTCCAAAACGTTTTCCTCTCAGATATATAATTATAACATGCAAACCTCCAGCCCGTCTGAGACACGTGGCCGCAATATTAATCTCGAAAAAGATCTGACCTATCACCGTTTAAATCTACCTTCACCTAAGCAGGCACGTGCTACCTCTTGCCCTACGTCAGCGCAATCCACTTCGTCTTCCCAACAACATCGAAAACCTACGCATTCTATAACTGCTGAACGTGCAAGATCAATATCGCCTGCAGAGGTAAAAGGCAAACATTACCCTACCCACATGCAACAAACTAAAACCTCGACCCCTAAAGATCGTAAAAGATATCCCGTACCCATAGCGATTACGGAACAAAAAGGAAATAGTTTAAACAAACATATACCGGCTTCCATAGCTACGAGGGTGCTTATCTAAAGATGCCTTAAAAGTACTATTGTATAAACAAGTTACGTTTCATTTCAGCCATTAAGACCTCAGCAAACTCCTATGTATCCGACGCCACAAAAAGCAAACAATAATCCAACTCCAATCTATAATGAAGCATCACGTAGACACAGACAGGAGGTAAAAAACGAATTAAATTAAGTTATTATAAAACTTCTTATGAAAAAAATAAATAATTTTAATAGAAAACAATAAACATAACACAAGATAATTTTGAAGAAATGGATTCAGCATACGGGAAAACACCACCCAGAGATAACAAAAGTAAACAAACTTTCAAGACCCCTGGGCGACCAGTTAATCTAACAGTAATTCTTAAGGGATAAGGCAGTTAGATTCCTTATAAAATAATTTTTTGTTTGCAGGAAATAGAAGCTGTAAACATAATGGATCAAACTAATAGTTTAAGTAGCGATCAAATCAGGTCCATTAGAGATAATTTAGATAAAGCTTCAAATGCCCCAACCTCTCTAGACCAAACGGTAAGTTAAAGGCTTAAGATAAAATATGGAATTAATTACTTTATTTTGATAGCAAATAATTATACCTGCTCCTTCTTTACCGGCAATGGATGAACAAAGTTTTGTAAGTCTTTAAGTTTTCTTTAAACTCCTAAGCATTTTTAGTAAAAAAAATTATTTTCCATCCCTGAAGCGAGATTTATTAGAATCATATTCTGTGGATCAAAGTACCAAGGCGGTAACCCCTAATGAAAGTAAATATTATGATTCTGTATGTATGTGAATTTCAAGTTTAAACATTAATTCTAAATCTAGTTTTTATCTGCAGGACTGTTACCCTGTAGATGATGATTATAGTCCCCAGCCTAATAGGGCTTATCCTACTTCAATGGAACCACAGTCTCCTCAAGCACCACAAGATTCCTTAGAAAATCCTTATTATGTAAGCAAAAGCATAAAAATTTAATCAATAGGACTTTCTTAACAATGTTTTTTAATTTATAAGTAGAATAGCTCATTGTTTGGCGAGCCAAGTAGCTCTGTAAAACGTCCAGTCGATTGCTTAGAAAAATCAAACATTGATAAACGAAATCAATATAAAGATGTGGATTCTAATGTGCAGGAAGTAAGGGCATTTAAATATAAATAAAAATAAACCCAAATAATTAAACAAATCAATTTTGAATATTTTATTTAGTTACTAGACCGATCATCATTCCCTGCTGAACCTGATGTGGTAAAGAATAACAATCCTTGTCGAACTCCACCAAATGATATCATCTATTATGAGCGTAATCCTAGTAAAAATTATAGTATTCAACAGCCCCCTATAAACACAGATAAGGCACCAACATCTTTAAGGACAAATGTAAGTTTAGATTTAAAAACATTTACAAATATTTTTTTATCAATTTTTTTAAATTACCAAGGAACCTGAATACGATTCTACTGTATACAATGAACTACATTTACCATCTCAAAGTGTTAACTGTCCTCCATGTGAACAGCCCAAAGCTAGTTTATTTCGTTGTTTGGCCAAGAAATTAAGTTCAACTTATGATTTTCTTTCTTCTTTTTTGGCGCCTCAAAAGTCGGCAATAGATATGGCATTATCACCAGATCAAGCAGCTGAGGAACAGTTTTGTGATGAAATGGTGAGTTTAGATAAGTTATTACGATTCCATAAAGTAAAAATTATTAAAACTCCATTATAGTCAATTTTACACTTAATTCAAAAAAATCAAATTTAAAACTTGTGGTTTCGAAATTAAGCCTTAAAATCCCCAACATTAATTCTATTTAGCCTTGCATTTAACGCAGTTCTTGAAAAGGCAAATCCAGTAGTTTAATGTTGAAAGTAATAAAGAACTCGCAGGAATAAATAAAGTTTTTAACGTTTTTTTATTATTAAATCATCATATCTCTAAACTTAAAATAACTATTAAAATCATTAAAATAATAAATTAAAATTAGTCCAGCCAAATCCAGACTAAATCCAAATTTTCAAATAAAATTATTCATTAAATCATATGTCTTCATCTCTGGCCAACAATATTTTTGTTTTTAATATATTAAGAAGAAGCAGCTATCATTCAAAAAATTTAGTTTGGACGACATTGAATTTTGCTCTATATTTCTAATGGTCCCAATTTGGCTTCAAAATCGAGTTGTAGAGTAGAAATCTACAATCGAGATAAATCAGAGAGCTTCTTCTAATTAACCAATGAAAAAAAATTAAATTAAATAATATAAGTAACTACTGATAAACGCAAATAGAATGAGAATAAGTAAGCATAGAGCTTAAGTGGATTTAGTTCGGTCTAAGTAATACAGAATATTAATATAATTCCAGTATTCAAATTCTAGTTAAAGTTGGTTTAAATAGAACAAATTTATATAAAAGATTACTTTGATCATGGGTAACCATTATCTTGATTAGGGTTTATAATAAAAATTTTGCACTAAGATTATAACAATCAAGATGATAGTTACATATGATCAAGGTAATGTTTCCCAAACACATATAATGGTAATTTTATAATATTTCCTCTCCACGTTAAGTTGATTAGAGATATCAATTGCTTTAATGTAAAGATGTTAACTTACTCCTCCCTATTTAATTAATCTTCCTAAAATCTCAATTGTTATTAAGATCTCTCTTGCTTTAAATTTATTTCATTGTTATCCTACACTATATTGTATTCAAGCAAAAATATTTAACTTCATTTTTTATGGTAATTTTTAGCTTTATTGTTGAACTAGTTGTCTTTAATACAAATTTTTGATTTTAAGTTTGGCTAAAGTTCATATAATTTCTTTTTATTAGAAGAAATTATTATTTTCCGTTAATGTTGAAAGAAACTTTAATTTTAAAAAAGCACATTTTTCTACCGATACTAGCCGAGTAGAATGCATTTTCGAAAGCAGCTACGCAATTTCATCATCAGTACTCTTTGAACGGTAGAAGTGTAATTGGTTGTAAACATCACCCTTTTTATTTACATGTAACAGAGAAAGGGATACGGCATGACTGTTTTCCATTTTTTTGTTATTCTGTTAGTTAGAACGAAGTTTACTGTTCATATACACTATGCTTTTTTCTATTAAAAGTCTCTTCGGCAACACTTGACTAACGGTTGTTATTTTTTTTTTAATAGACTTTTGGCTTAAATGCAATGTTTGATACAAGTCGCCCTCAAAACACCACGGTAAGTTTGCAATTTTAATTAAGTATATAATAAATATGAACAAAAATTTTATTTAAATAAATTACAGACACATGATTTAAGGAATTTCCTTAAAACACAATGTAATGAAGCAACAGTAAGTTTTTTTAAAATCAAGGCGAATTCCCAACAGAAGATCTCAATACTACAACAAAAAAAATTCATAACATCCAGTCTTCTAAGTACCTGCCTTTGTTGGCTTGTTGATTGGGGAGTAAAGCTTCTGGAAAAATATGTCATTGAGGTCATCTGATGAAAATTCGCCTGGATAATATTACAAAAATTATTTAATTGTACGTCCTTACGAGACAAATCCATGCCTAGACAAATGTTTAAATCCAAATAAAAAAAATCCAATATTTTTGTACTGGGTTTTTCATATACTGAGTTTGACGTTTGTCTAGGCATGAATTTGTCTCGTCAAGACATACAATTAAAACACATATATTTTTAGAGCCTAGAACTGGACAGTTTTTTGGAAAACTTTATGGCAAGTTTCAAACCCACACATTTAAAAAAAAAGGGTTAAAATTTTATTAATTTTTTTAGGATGGGTCTGCTTCAAGGAGAAAATGTAATAATAATACAGAAATTGACGGTTTGGATAAATATCAGGGTATGGAAAAAACACAATATTAAAATTTTTTAAATAAATAACTTTAATTTTATCTTATTTAATTCAAGATCCACAATGCAGTAACACGCGTAAAACCGAAATTGAGAATTTAATTAAAGACACCTATTGTCCAGGCATTATACAGGAAACTATAGATGGCAGGAAAAATTTCAATGATTATTCGTTTAACATATTCTGTTGTCAATTAAGTTGTGATCAGGAAGCCACGCTAGAAGATCCTATGACCTTATTGGAAGCCTTTTCAATAAACGTTGAAAATCAGCGCGCGGAAATTAATAAAGATTTAAAAGAAAATGCAACTAAGGATCAGTAAGTATTTCTATTAATAATAAAAAAAGAAACATCAAAACTGTTAAGACAATTTTTACAGAATTGAAGACATTATTCAAAAATATTTTGCTAAACAAAATCCAAGTGAGTTAAATCGTTCTGTAAAAAGTCTGTTGTTATCGGAATGTTTGCAAGAGCAGGAACAAGCAACGAATGTCCAAGATAGTTCCATTGAAGCAGATGTTCAAAAATTGATTACTCTTTTTCCTTTAAATAGTAAAAGAAAATTAATTGCTTACACAGGTCGCACTAAGTCCATGGCAGATAAAACGGTTTCAGGATAAAAAAATTTCGGTTTTCTAAAATTTAAAGCTATTGAAAAAAAGCAAATTTATTAAAAAATTGTCCTTTAAACTTTATTTTCTAAATATACTTTTTTCCAATAAAATCTTATCTTTGTATAAAAAAAAAAAAACAGAAAAAAAATAAAAATATTATTTTTCAAAATTTTGTGTTATCTCTACGCATCCTTTGTGGACGTCTCTTGAAAGAGCAAAAAACACAAAATACGATTCAATGACTGAGTTATTTATTTTCCATAAAATTATGCTTAAATATAGTTTTATTGATGCATAAAACAATAAAATCGTATAAAATTAAAATAATTTCACAGTTTTATAAGCACTAGATGAGTGTTAAGTTTAGTCACACTCCCATTTGTTCATTAAATTCAAATAACCATTGAGTTAAATTATAGAAACAAATGCCTACGCTATTGTTAAAAATACTTGAATTACTTATTCAATTTTAATTACAAAAATAGTTTAAGTACAATATGAAATAGTTTGCTGAATGGGAAATGAGAATATGGGCTACTCCACTGTGATGATTATAAGCATGTGAGTATATTTCTCGTTATAGCCTAAAGCAAACACTCCTGTTTCATCCGGCTGTGCTGAATATTTTATATCGTTCCCATTAGTTCTTTTGTATACCCACCCATGGGTTTTAAACCGTGGTTGTTTTAAAGCCGTAAATATTACAGAAAATTACTTTGTGGCGGTTTTGAAGACTATAGCTGTATTAGTTTTTAAAATATAAAAACTTCACAAAATTTGACCATTTGTGTGGCTAAAGCCTTCACTGTGTTTCTGCCCAGGGAATTCATCATAGAAATACGTTCCAGAAGCTTATGTATTAATATCCCTACCAGTTTAAGAGGTATACAGGCCAATTATATATATTCCAGGCAAATTAATAAAATTCCATTAATCTAAACAGCCGGCGAGAATAGTGTTGCAGAAAAAAAGACTCTAAATTTTTGCGATCAGCTGTTTTGCTCTAAGCAGTATTCTCTGTGGGGAAGGGATACGTTTTTCAGGAAGAATTTATTTAGAATAGGGGAGCAGAGAAAAACTCCCAGGAAACTATTATTCAAAATTTGGCCGATAGCCTAACAAAAATTTCATAAAAATTGGTCATTTATACTGCGGCTGCTGCTCCCTTCTACTTCTAATCAACTAATTTTTTCCCCAAAATTTAGACATTGCCGATAGCTGCTATAGCTTTTGAGATAAAGTGTATCGAAAATTTAAAAATTTAAATAAAAGTTGTTATTTTTTGAAGGCTACCACTTCACCTGTCCCTAACAAATTATTTCATTTTCGGAGAGTAGGCAATGTCGTAAAAATATTTTTGGTTGTAAGTTTGAAGTCGAGAGCCGTTATCGTTTTTTAAATATAGAATATCATTTCATAGGGTTTGTTGTAGGTTAAGTTTGTCTATATGCATTTCAGTGGTTCTTACACCAAATCATAAGTAAACTTCAACCAAATTCTTAAAACACGTCATGAATATTTTTTTGCCTTTGTATTATAACCTTAATAAACTTATTGAGAATTACTATAAACAAGCCAAAACGTTTAAGAGTTTTTTAACAACCCAACAAACCATTTGTCGTCATGAGCTGTTTTGATTTTCTTTTTCCCTTTTACATTTGAATAACCATTGGTTATTACTAAATGTATTATAAGAGCTACTGAAAACAAAACTTTGTTGTCTTCCTGCTTTTGAAGTATGTGTCCGAAGCTCTGTAGCAACAATATATTATCTGAGCTATAAAGAGATATATACAAGGATTTCGTCCTTACAAGATTGATTATTTTCAGTTTTTTCTTATACTAGCTAATAAAAAAACGATTTTTCTAATTAAATATAATATTCTGTCTAGAAGCGTTTCTGATTGTTTGACACCAAAACAATCTCCGTGCTCCGAAAGCCTTGATTGAAAGACGGACAGACCAACACGGCTTAATCGGCTTCCCTAGCTATAGGGATCCAGAATATGTATGCTTTATCAGGCCGTAAATGGATATTCCTATAAAGGGTATAATTTACTTTAAAGGTAAAAATATTATGACCCTTAGAACAATTTTATCACTCAGTTCACGCACTATTTCACCTTAACTAAAAAAGGATTGTCTAGGCTAACTTGACTATCAAATATTTTTTTAACTTTAGTATCTGCGCAAAGAGATCACCTTGGCTAAAACGTTCGTATATGTAGTCTGTCGTAGGTCATCCTCTTGTGTCTTAAACTAGCATTATAGTGCGGATATAAGAGGCTAGTACTTAGAATATTTCGTTAATAGATACAAAATCAATAAAACATTCGCAAAAACCGAACAAAACTAACACCACAAATCAGCTGATAGCTATCAAACTACCAGATGTACGTTAAAAGTTGAAAATTGCGTTGACGGAAACGTACTAATTGTGATACCATTTATTATGAACCCTGTTTTTATTCCAGCTCTCAGTTGAAAAAGGTGACGGATGGCATACGACGGACTCTGTGTGACACCCTCATAATGCATTGGCAGAATATTTGACTAAATTTTGATCTCCTCTGCATACTTTTTATATGGAACCAGTCCGAATTCCTACCCTGCTTTCATGCCTAGCTTTCATGAGACAAAAATTACTGAGCAACTATATGCAAGATGTCCTTAGTGGGGTACCAAAGTTCCGCTAGGCTGCAAGTCTTAGTTCAAGGATATTTTTCTTAAATTTGATTTGGTCGATAATTTCGTGCAATTTTGATTGCAAAATAAAAATAGTTTTCTGTTAAAAAGTTTTTCTAATGTGATTCTATTTCAAAGAATTGTTCATTCTTTAAAAATCAAAAGTTTTTCATCTTATATTTCAACATAACTAATAAAACTTGTAGGGTGCCCCGGTAGGTCAGTGGTAAGTGCAAGAGTCTACCAGTCAGGGGGTTGTGGGTTCGATTCTCACCAGAGACCCTGGTAAGTCTGCTTCATTATCCGTTCTTTCTTTCTTATATATCCTTCTCTAAATTTATATTTTCCTTCCATCTCAACCTATTCTATCTGCCTTTCCAGGTAACACAAAGGGACCGAATTAAGCGGACCCAAGTGATCTGTATTGTATCCTTTCCTTCAATGGCTATCTGTTCTACCTAACCTAACCTAACCTAAAACTTGTAAAAAAGGATTAACATTTTTTTATTTTTCCGTGCCAGACCGTTTTACATGGAATCGCCCACAATCAAAACATTTGCATGCATTTGTGGCTTTAATATTTTTTTATTGTTTTAAATTGTGAGTTTATTTGCCAAAGTGTACAATTGTCTAATAACTGAATTTTTGGTTAAACAATTAGTTTAAATTCACTCTGTTTCTTTTTTAACAAAACGGATTTTAAATGGTTTTTAATGTTTTAATTACACACAAAAGCCAAACAAAATATGTTTGGCAAAACAATTATTTAAATATTAATTTAGGCTTATGCAGTAAATTTATAATTATCTAATATTTGTTGGTTTTTTATTTTAATGGCAAGTGACACTTATTACGAGTGGCTTAAATGAAATAAATATGCAGGAATTATAAATGACAGGGACTTTAAATAATAATAATTTTTTAAATTTAAATGAGAAAGCATTCACAAGGAAACATCGGAAACTTAAGTGAAGGTAATCATATTGATGGTATTATTTTATAACATTATGACAATAGGACTATAGAACACCTTGTGAATCCCCTAATTATTGCTATTACTTATTGTATTTATTTTTTTTTTTTTTTTTTGCTGAAATAATATTCTTATTTAATAGTTACTTGTAGTTCTAAAACAAAAAAATAATGATTTTTTTTATATAATAATTATTTCTGCAAAAATATATTACAGTGAACTCGCGGAAACGTGAACTAATTTTTACCAAGGGTGTTCATGTTTTCGATTTTGTTCACGTTTTCGATTGAATATGTTCTTATTATTTTCTAACGAATTTAATTTTTTTTATCAATTTATTGTTACTAGTTCAAAAATATCCAAATCTAGTCAAATCTTAACAATACTTTAACCCGAAAAGTCCAATTTAAAAATTTTAAAACCTAAGTTTTTTGGGTAATACATAATTGTCTTATTAATCTGACCACAAAAATCAATATTTTGCAAATAAAACTATGTATATCGCTTATAGATCCCTTTATTGCATAATTCGGGGACTCCCAAAACTAATAAAATTAATGTAAACAAAAAAAACTCAGAAAAAAACTGTTCACGTTTTAAAGCTTTCAAAGTTTGTTCACGTTTTAGAGTAGTTAATGTTAAATAAAAAGTGTTCACGTTTCTGGATATTCACGTTTCCGCGAGTTCACTGTATATTAGAAAAAAAATAATTATTGGTTGATATAAAAAGTGCCAAAAAAAAAATTTTTTTTTTTTTGTAAAAATAATTATAATATTGCAAGATCTATTTTTTTTATAGTTATTACTGTACCTGGTAAAGCATAATTAAAGATAAATTTCCTATAAACAAACAGTGTTAATGGATGCGAAAAAAAATTCACATTTAATGTTCCTTATCTTAATGTTCGGTGTCAAGTCATTTCCCAAGTCATAAAAACATTTTTGCTTGTGATTTTATTTACTCTCATTTTATACGTTTTTAATAAACAAATTTTTAAATTTGTCTGATAAGGAAGTTTTATTATTATAGGATATCCTTAGACATCTAACTGTTTTTTTTAATAGTAGTATAACATTGTCTATTAAGTTTTATTAGCCTCATAATTTATGTTCTCTTTGCTAACATTTAAAATCAATTTTAAGTGTTAAGTCCCTTTTAAAGAATGTTCTAAAGTCACTTTAGATTTTTTAAACATTATTAACACATAAAATATTTCATTTTAATACTTGTTAATTAAGATTTTGTATTAAACCCACTGATCCCTGAGTATAGCCGCTTAATTACAAATTCACCAAATAGAATTAGAGCTTAAAGCGAAAATTGGTTCATTAGATTTTATGGACTTATTTAATGGCGGTCATTAAATAATCATGTGAAATTTTATAACAAACAAGTAGATGGTTTACAAATAAACATTTTTAGAAGAATATATACAAGTTTATATCTGTGTGCGTTTTTAAATAAAGAAATAAATACTTTTTAATTAAATAAAATTGTAACAAAAAATGTAATTAAATATTATTGAAAATTAAACTTTTATCTATGTTTACTACTGTCTACTTGTGTGTGTTTACAATAAATGTTATATGTTATTTACTAAATGAAGCAACCTATTGTTTGGGATTGTTTATAAATGAAAAACGATATTTAATTAAATGAGATTTAGGTCATTAATTGCTATTTAATTAACAATAAATATGAAGATTTGCATTGAAGCAAATTTTTTAGAAATGAAATATTTGAAAAGTAGATAATATTTGAAAAATTATCTTTTATACAAAGAATATAAAGACATTAACGATAACTTTCTGTTAAAAGAAATCCATAAATGTAAATTTTTCTATTAAAAAAATTATGATGAAAATTAAGCCCAAGCTATAAAAGCAAGTTTCTACAAAATTGTTATTTAATCAAAGTTTTAGTAAATCTTAAAATTTAACATTCTTTATTACTTTAACATTAGTTCATTATTTTAGTTGTTGTTGAATGAAACTTTATTTGAAAACCCAAATCCTTCTACCGATACGAGTCAAAACCAGCTACCGAGTTTCTTCACCAGTACTCTTTGAACGGGAGTAGCACTTTTGGCTGTAAGCCTCACCTACACTAAAAAAATTATTACAGTAACTGACTGTAAGTTATTTAGAAAATATTTAAATTTAAATACAATATTTTTTAAACTGATTTAGAGGGTTATTCAAAGCTTCAACTAAACAAAAATACTGATTTTCAGTTGAAGTTAAATTTGTCAGTTATTTTTTAGTAATATTTTACTTTGTTATTATACCCTTCACATAAGTGATAAGGGTATATATAAGTTTGTCATTCCGTTTGTAATTTCTTTATTATCAATTTGGGACCCCATAAAGTATATATATTCTGGATCCTTATAGATAGGGAAGCCGATTTAGCGTTGTCTGTCTGTCCGTGTTATGGTTGAAATTAACTTTCTGAAGTCCCCCCCCCCCGATATCGCATAGACCCGTAAGTGGTATCAAACTGTCAGAGATAGTCGCGAGAAAATCGGTATTGAAATTCAGTAAAATCGCCTGATAAATCTCCGAGATGTAAGCAAAAAACCAAGACTACCTCCTTTTTTCAGTCTACAAGAACAACAAAGAACATACTTATGTATGTAATAATAAAAAAACAACAACAAAACAACAAAAAGAGAAAAAAACAGAATCAGTCATGGTAATATTATTGAACCACACCAAAAACGAAAATTTTATTAGTATAAGTATTCCTACATATAACAAGCTCCTACGGCTTCCAGGGTTCTCCTACAAAGGAGACCCAAATTATTTTATCCATCCAAACATTTTGTTGGAACATACTTACCCTCTATCTCCAGCCCCTTTCATGGTTGCCATACGAAATTTTAAAAAATAAAGTAAAAACCGCTACAACTTCCCCGGAGTCGCCCCTAGAGGAAAAAAATGTATCACAGACCCCCATTAGTTTTTCCTCCCAAACGTATTCCTAGAGTATACTTGCCCCCTATCTCCACGCCCTAAGGGGGTTGCCATACAAAGTTTACAAAAGTATATGAAAATGCCCACAACTTCTTCAGAATTTGCCTACGAGCAATGAAGTGTACGACCGACCCCCATTAGTTTCCCCTCCAAAACATATTCCTAGAGTATACTTACCCTGTATCTTCATTCTCTAAGTGGGTTGCCATACAAAATTTGTAAAAAGTAGGATAAAAACACCTACAACTTCCCCGTCACCTGTGGAGCGTTAAAAAATGACACCGACCCCTATTTAAAAATTAGAAATATTTCATAAGTAAAAAAATGGTTAAAAATAAAAAAAGTTTGGGATTGCGAAAGGTCAATGTGAAGGGTATATGTACAAGATTCGGCACAGCCGAATATAGCGCTCTTACTTGTTTTTTTTCTGATATTTTTGTATTTTGCTGTAAATAATAGAAAATATAGTTAATTTTAGACGAATACGTAAGTTAATTTTTTGATGTCTGAATTTAAATAAAATATTGTGTTAATTTTAATGAATATCTTGTTGGAGGGTTTTTAAATGATTTTTAAAATAGATTTTCAGTTGATTATACATAAATAATTTTTTGAGTGTATTTAATTTACATGTTATCCAGAAAGGTAAACGAAAATATTTTTATTTTGTAAGTTAGGGCGAAGTTTAAACTTACCAAGTACACTATTCTTTTTGTATTTAAATTTTTTTTAGCAACACTTAACTAAGTGTTAAGCTTCATTCATTTATCAGATAGAATGAAACAATTTTTCATGATTGTATTTTTTTTACAAGAAGGTTTCAATTGAAAATAAAATTTGTTGTATTTTTATGAAAAATCTTATCTTTTTTATATGCAAATTTTTCAAAACCTGATAAAGTTTTTTTCTCCCCTGACAAGTTTTAAACAAAAACGAGCTTCGCATTTTCTATATTAGGCCATCCATATACAAAACTTTAGAAATTTTCTTTTCCTTAAAAAGGAAAGAAATTTCGATTAACTTTGCAAAATGTCGAAGGGTGTAAAAGAATTCCCCTTACTTACTCTTACACTTTTAAGTTCTTAGAACACATGATCATATGTATACAAAAATTTTATGATAGTGCTGTCAGGTGTAAAGGTAGAGTATTGAAGCAATTTAGATATTTTTATAAAATATACATATTTTGCGATCTTGTACAAACATATTTAAACCCGAAACGATTAATTTAAATATGACCACAAATTGCAATATAATTAATCTTTTAGCTTGTTAAAACAATAACAACTGAGTAATAAGAAACAAAAACATGTTTTTGCACTCAAACATAAAAACACGAGAGAAGAGCGGCATTTGTTTTGTTTGTCTTTTATTATTATTTTTTTTTTATTTAGATCTCACAACAGAAACAAAGAAAATAAATAAATACGAATATTGATAACTGATAAAATAAATAAAAATAAAAATTATATTTTTGTTTGTATTTAACCTTTAAAATATTAATAGTCGGACAATAAAAAGTAAACAAATAATTAATAATGACAAAAAAATTATATTAATTATAAAATTGAACAACAGTATAAACTGATAAAAATAAATACAAAATAACCAAAACATGACCCAAAATTTAAATATTTAACATCAATCAACAACAAAACGGCAGGCGTTTAAATTGAAAACATGAAAAATTGTTACAGTAGAAGCTCCATGAGAAGAAGGGCAGTACTTTAAAATTTAAATATTTTGACACTGGCTTTAAAAAAGTTAGAAAAAGTTTTTGATATATTGTAATAAATCCACTATTATATTTTTTTTATTAATTTTTTTAACTAACGACACCACTCCAAATAATTAGTTTCGACAATAATTTTGTTTGTTTTTATTTGCTTAAAAATTGAATTTCTATAGTACAAACATAGAGCACGTCAATCACTTGTTGTAATTATAATCGAACATATATTTCTTTCTATACCTTAAAGATTTCTTTGTTTTTAAAAATTAAACACTTTTTAAGTTTCTAATTGACAAATTCAATTTTTTTGTTAATTATTATTTGTTGTTGTGCTTTCTTTGTGTTATTTTTTTTAAAGGCCAAGCAACAGAGTGTAAAAAGCACTTTATGCCCGTTTAAACAAGACTAAATGAATAAATGAATGACAGAAAATCAAACCAAAATTATTTATTGTTGGAGTGAAAAATATAATAATGGGCAGTACTAAATGTTGTTAAACAATTTGTTGCTTTTGGTTGTTTTTTTTTAAATAGAGTGGCCAGGCTTAAAAATTTTTTAAAACTAATCAATTTCGTTCCTTTTTTTAAATTGTAAAAATTTTTAACCAAATTTACGTTTTTTTGCTTATCTTATTATAGAAAAGTAATTAGAAGTTAATGAAAAAAATATACACAATTTAACAGGGAACAAATTTTTAAAACTTTTTTAAAAATTTTATTAATAATAAAAAAACAAATAATAAAATAAATTAATACTTTAAGTATTTTATTAAAAAATATTGTGACAAATTTTCGATTTGTTTGTTTTTTTATAAACTAAAGTTTTCCTAGTAGTAATTCATTAAAACCTGTTATAAAACAGTTGTCTAAAAAAAATAACTTTAACTTGTTAAATTTTTTTCTTTTTTAACTTTTATAAAAAAAAAATTACACAAATTTTATTATTGTTATATTTTTTTATAAAAAATTTTAGGCCTAAGGAAATATTTTAATTTCCACAAAAAAAACAAAAACTTTTTTAACGAAACTCCGGAATCAAATCGTCGAATTCGATTCGAATTGAAGTCGATCGATCGAGTTTTTGAAAATTGTTGCTCTTATATTTTAGCAGGTAGAATTATTATATTTTAATTTGTATTAAAACAAGTTATGATAACAATAATTATTAATTATTTCCGTCAAAGAAATTAATTAATATCAAAAATAATTTATATTTCTTGACAAAAAAAAATTAAATTATTTTTTGGGAAGAAATTACCTGTCAACTACCTAAAAACTATTTTATATTTCAAAAATCTAGTTTAGTTTGATACGGGGATCCGCAAAGTCGCACACGCGTGTGCGTGCTCTTTGAGCATTGAAGAAAGTAAAAAAAAAGGTTTTGTAGTCTCTTGTGTCAGACGACCACTGTGACCAGCTGGGACTTACAAAATGTTTAATGGACAAATTTTTTAATTACATTCAATGATTGGTTTAACTTATATCATTTATGTCTTCATTTCGTTATAAAAAATAGTTAAAAGCCAAATCAGAAGTAAGCTAAGTATTAAACATGTCAAAGGTCTTAGCCGCGTAAAATATTGTCAATATACATTTAATATCTATAAGATTTTGCAAAATTAAGTAGTATGGCAAAATTATTTCGCATTTATGAAAATTTTTTTTAACAAAAGCGGCTTAATTTTTAATATTACATCCCATAACTTTTTCAATGCAATTCTATCATATTTTAAACTTCAACTACGCTCAAAAACAAACAATCAACATAATCAAAACATATTAATGTTTTAGTGTGCCGATCCCTGGTTTTATACCATCGAAATGGTGTATCTCACTTGACTCTCCAAAGTTTCTGTGTACATTTTTTATATGAAAGTTTGAAATTAATTATTATTAGTTAGAGTATCTAAAAAGTATTCTAAAAAAACTTCAGTTAGCTAGAGAAAAATTAATAGTAACTCAGTTAAAATTTTTATAACAAGATCTTTTTTTTTGTGAAAAACTAAGTAAAAATTAAGAAATAAATAAATATAAATTAAAAAAAATATTAATATTAAAAAAAAGTATTAAAAAAAATTTACTTTTTTTATTGCCAGTTGTTAATTTAAAATTTCCCTGTAAAAATATATTAAAATTTTTTAAAAAAGTTATTTAAAACGCTCAATTAAATTGTTTTTTTATATTATATTTAAAATTAAGTTAAAGTTTTCTTTTAATTTTAAAAAGTAACAAAATATGTAACAAAATGTGTTAAATTTAAAAATAGTATTGTAAATTTTTTTTAAATTTTTATTTAAATCTTCCATTAATAGTTAAATAAAATTGTCTTTTTATATTATATTACAAATTTTTGAAAAATTTATTAAAATTCCTCTATTACTTAAATTTGTTTTAGGTGTATACATACATATGCATATAAAATGCCGTATCAAAAATTAATAACAAAATTTTTATAACAAAAACTTGTTGAATATATAACACAAATTAAACTTTTGAAAAAATTATAAAATTATTTAATTTTTTATGAGCAAAAAAAAGTCATTAATAATTAAAAAAAAACTTGAAAAGAGTTTTTGACATGCTGTATCAAAAATTAATTACAAAATTTGTATAACAAAAACTGGTTAAATATTTAATACAAAATAAATTTTTTTAAAATTATAAAATTATTTATTTTTATGAGCAACAAAAATTTTTAAAAATTAAAAAAAAAACTTTTAAAAATTTACCAAACTTTTTATAGTTAACCGGATCAACTAAAAGCTTATTTGTGAAGACTACTTGGCAACCCTTTGAATCCAATTGTTAATATTTATTTTGCAAATGTTAAAACAGAATATTAATTGAGAAAACATTTTAATATGCAAGAGAACTAAACAATTCTATTCAGCTACTACACTTAGGAAATATGCAAATAAGACACTATATATGTATATCTGAGGGTTTTTTGTACGACAGGGGTATCCAAGGGACACAAAAAACATCTTGTATACATATGCTGTGTTTTTTTTTTTCTTCATTAAAAATTACCAAAAACTTTATTGTAAAAAAAAGCTAGTTTTACAATATTCTTTCAGCCTGAAGTTTATTATCTCGAATTTGTAATACCTAAATAAAAATTAATAGTTTTAAAGATTTAAAATAATTTAACAAAATTTATATGACAAACATTATATTGAAAACATTTTTTTTCTTATATTTCTAAAACTATTAATTGTAGGGTCACCTTTATGCCGTTAAAGCCTTAAATATTTAAAACTTTTAAATACATTTTTTTGGATTTGACATTGAAATGAGCGTATTTGCATTTAATCTCTTTATAATTTTTACCGGTTTTTAACCTCAATTTTTTTTTAAACAGTTTTTTATGAATCAAATTCGTATTAAAATTGTATCTGTGAGTTTGCCTTTAGTTTCTTGAAATTTTAAAGAAATAAAAGCCCCAATATAGGTATAAATATATATTCTCTTTTTTTAGTTAATTCATATCATTAAGATAAATTAAGATTTTTTAAGAGACTTATTTTTCTATTAGAGTTTGACAAAAGTTTATTTTGGTGTGAAATACACTGAAAAAACATATACAACTATTAAAAATAAATCCTAAGGTTAAAAATTAATTTTGTTCCAGTTTAAAATAATTTAGAATTTTTTTTTAATTTAATTATAATCATAATATTATATTCTTTTAAATAATAACAACAATCAACTTAATCTAACTTGGCAAAATATCTTTTTCAATAACTTGTCAATTTGTTTCCTCAAAAAAACATCAAATGACGTTCACATTTGTCAACATGTTGTTCCTACACAGAAAAAACTGAGTTGTAGAATCTTGTTACTGATTCAGATTTCAGATTTCAGAGAATCAGTAAATATTTTGTCTGGCTGAGGACCTACAACGAAAGTTGTAAATTTAGACAAACAATTTTGCAAGAATTTTAGCTTCTGTTAAAAAATTTTGCTGAGCTGGTTAAATATTTTGTTTGTCTAGGCGAAAATTTTGTTTGATTTAAAAATCAAATAAAAATATTATTAGAGACTATTAAATAAATTGACTAAAAAAATAAATTATTTTGAACAAGAATTTGTTTGAAAAATTTTTTTTGTAGTTTTTTGTGTGTAATTCTAACATCATCACTCAGACACGCATTGAGTGGAAGAAATCTTACACTTCTGAACTCATTTAGCTTGAAATTATGTCGATATCGTCAAATCATAGATATTAGTGTATGAAAGTTTCCGTTTATGTGAATGTAAATATGTTTACTGTCGATAAGGCAAATAATTTATTCAATACAAAAAGCAAAACATCATGCTGTTGATGTTAATGATAAAAACCTAAAACTTCAATTCACTTTCAGTTGTATTGCTTATGCAGTTGTTGTTGATTTTAACATTTTGCAACATTTATCCAATAATAATGCAAATTATGCAAAACTGACAGAAATGCACAGATAGATGGATGTGCATAAATAAGTATATTGAGGTGGTATAAAAGTGTAACGTAAATTTTAAGTTTATGTGATTTAGATATTCCAAAAATGTTTAATAATTTGTTTCGAGAGAAAATAAATTAAATACGTTTCTTTTAGCAATTTTAGTATAGAACTCTTTTTCTATATTTCTTAAGGGTATGTTATAAGCAAAAAATATTTAAAAATTCCCAAAAATAATATTTTTGTAATTTTTATACAATTTACATATTGATAAGGGCTTAGCCATTAGTGCGTCATTTCATTTGTATCAAAAACCCATATTCTTATACCACAGAACAAATTGTATATACTATATTCTGGATCCCTATAGATAAGGAAGTCGATTTAGACCTTTTTGTCTGTTCTGATATTACGGAGCCAAGTCAAGCCCTTCAGACCAAGTTTTAAAGCCAAATTATCAGAAATATTCCTAGGATGATCGCAATTCAAAATCAATAAGTTTGTCTTCGTACAGTGCGAGTTATAGGCAAAAATCTAAGTTATCCCATATATTTAATAAAAACCTATGTATCATATCCCCGTAAATATGGCCACTGTTACCACAAAAGTTTGTTAGGCACTTTGAAGATGGCTGGTCGGCTAATTTCGGAAAAACTTTTTGTTCGGAGTAGAGAGATTGACAGCTTCTTTACAATTGCATACAACTGATGATATAATTAAATATGGTTAATCTTAGAAGCTTTAGCAGATGTTGACTTTCAACCTACTCCAAAGATATAATTAATTTAATTTACCATTTGAATAAATAAGTAGAATAGTTACAAGGGGAGTGGCAGCCCCCAAACAAACGAACCATTTATTTGAAATCTTGAATACGCCTTGTTTTTTAAAAACTGTAGAAGCTATCGACTTTAAACCTCCTCTTGAAAAACTACTGTTCGGTAGAAGCAAGGGGTATAGTAGTCCCCCTTTACATGGATCAATATTATAAAATTTTGTTTATCTGTTATAGCGGATACGTTTTCAAAGCGTGTTCATTTATCCGAACGTCCATCTATTTATTTTTGTAAGCAAAGAACAGGGGACAAATTGCGGCATTCGATTCGAAACAAAATTAAAAAACTCTTATTAGAATTCATATATTAAAAGCAACTCCATCGATTAAGTAAAACTTCGATTCAAATCGAATGCCGTAATTTGCCCCCAGATCGCATTTTCAAAGTTATTTTGATGAAATTTGACACAGATGGGTTTTTTATCATAAGAACAAAACTTTTTAAAGTGATGATCGGTTCTTTTTCTTTTCAATAGCCCCCATACAAATATCTTCCCGGAATACGCGTAAACTTTGTGCATACGATGGCTCTTAATATTAAGTTCATTGTGTTGTAGGATATAATGTAGGAGGGCTAAAACGACAATAACTTTTCTGTTTTCCCAGCTTTAATTTTTAAATTTAAAACAGTAAGGAACTTAACTTTTATGAAAGGCTGACGACAGAGTGCCTGCTATAAGCGGTAAAATGATATTCTGCTACAATGCGCAAAAAGCAAAAATTGTGACAATATGTGCTATAAAGCAGGTAATGTAATAGTTTTTACCAGATTACCGCTTATTTTGCATTGTTTTTTTAATATGAATTTATATTACTATCACTTCGTGGGCAAATGCAATCCACCTGATAATTAAATTCTTGACTTTTTAATTTTTTTAAATTTTTCGTTTTTTGATATTTTTTTTAAATTGTGATTAATTTTTTTTATTATATAATTTATTTAATAACAATTTTAAACGATACATTAAACTAAAAGTATTCAAGAAGCTTATTCCAAATTTACATTAAATTTCCACTCTTACCTACACGCGCCAATTGAACAACCCTTTATTTCTTGTTTTTATTATAAATACTTAAGTGTTGCATATATTAAGGAGCTACCATACACGCATGGATATGTTTTGCTAAACATCTGTTTTATAGACATCCTTAAACGACATTCGTTACTTGACTTCATATTAGTGCTTTAATAAATTTACATAAGTACGTTGGAGTTCATTTGTACACCAATTGTTTCTTTAATTAGTCCCGCTTTCAAACACAGTATTAGTTTCATTAATATTCAATGTTGTTTTATGCATAACTTATATATATATTTTAAATTATGAATTGCATGCATTTACTCAGTCACACTCAGTGCACGTATTAATGCACAAAAATGCAAGAATGCATAGAATTAATGTTTTCAATTTTCTTAATTTAATTACGAAGTTGTAATTATCTTAAATAGCAATTTTTTACACACATTTTGATTTTGCCTTTAAATAAATAGGTTTAAAAGTGTGCAATTTAATTTTAAAATAAATAAAAAAAAAGAATTGTTTAAGGGTGATTTAAATCAACATTTTATCTTAAGATTAGAATTACTGAACTAATATTTCTCAGAGTAAAGAAAAGCTTTTTGAGAATATTTTTATTGTCTTTTGGAAAAGCATAATAAACTTCATTAAAAAACTCACAGCAACAACAGCAAAAAAAGGTAGAACTAAGCAAGTTTAAAATTTAAATATTTCTTAAATTAATCAATGAAATAATTTACTGTAAAAACAAAGATTTTATTTACATTATTTTAAACCTTAAAATACATTCGGTATTTGCCTTTAGATTGATTGAAATACGTTTCTTATTTCAGTTAAATTCTTTTCCGTTTCTAAAAGCTTAAAAATTTTTTCCATCTTTTGCCAAAGTAAATAACAATAAAATTTGCTTAACAAATTTATGGATAAGAAAAATTTTCGAAAAAGAATAAAAAAAAGGTGTTAAATGCAAGGGGTGTCAAAGTAAACACATTTTTTACAAATTAATTTTTAAATGAAATCTAAACAAAAGAAGGAAATAAATTGAAACATGAATAACTTAAGCAACAACTTTTATCAGAAGCAAATAAACCAACAAGAAACGATAAATCGTCGGACATACAAACAAACATACTATTGGACAGTAAAATACCTACAAATGTAAAAATAATAAAATCTTAAATCTTTGAATTTTTATATCTGCATTTTTTAAAATCAAACAATAAAAACAACAAAAATTCAATTAAAAAAAATAACTTAAATTCCAATAAATATTTTTGGAAATTTATCAAAACTGGTTTTTCTTTGTTTTGCAAATAATTTTACCGCAATAACTTATTAAAGATGTAGAAAAATAAATAAATAAAATACCGAAAAAAATTAGTTTACATTGAAAACCTTAATAGTTTAATAGTTATTTTTGAATCATTTAAATGGAAAATATTGTTTAAGTACAGTACCGAGTAATTAAAAAGAAGCATGATAATTTTTTTTGTAAGACTTACAACTCTGATTTGTTTTAGCATGATAAAGCCTAGATCAAAAGTAGTTTTTTTTCGCCTTAATCGAGGTCGCTGACATTCATATGGTTCCACCTGTGCTTGTTGTTTTTAACGCCCATTTAATTTTTAATTGATCGAAAATTTGCCACATGTTCACTCACAATCAAAATAGCTTAAAATATTTTAAAACACATCTGCTATAGTAAAAGAAACAAAATTAAGAGATTTCCCCTACTTTGATGATCGCAAGCAGCCCACGATCTGCGAATCTTCACCTAAAACATACAAATTCTATACAGAGAAGGTGTAGACTATGACATGGCGAATGCATTTGAAGAGTACAAGGCCAATATCACCCTTACCTTCAGATTCCCTCCGGTAGTTGATGAGCTAGTTAAAATCCGCAAAAAAATTTAATTTATCAACACTTTTCTTATCTGTGCTTATTTTATGACTAGGACAAGTTCGAATAGACTAAAGATATATTCTACGAGCACCCAGAATCGTCTCGAGAGCTTTTATAGCGAAAATTGGAAGGGCAGCAAAAGTTCGAGCCCGTCTCAAAGTATCGAGAAACGTGGATTTAAGCCGGCATGGCCGTTTGATATCGGACAGCTTCAGACACAACAGATAGCAGCGGCTTACTCCGTTTGACTGAACCGGTTGCTTTAAAAATCACTCTCCGTCTTGATTGTGTTGCAGTGGAATGTCAAAGTACTTCTGACTAAATAGAAAAAGCCGCATCATCTGTACTTTGATGCCAGAAACCTTCCCCGAGGAACCCATAGTAGTGCCGTAAGGCTACTGAATCAAAGAATGCGGCAAGAACAGGGCAAGTTTACAGTCAACAGCTAAAAAGAGAAAAGGTGAAGGGACAATCGTCTTCTTTGCAGGAAAAATATAGATATGGAAAGGCATGAGTGTACACGTTTCTAGATATTCTGAAGTCGGAATGAAGTGCAAAAATTCTATCAAAAGCTGAAACCTCAAGCTGGAAGCTTTGTTACAGGCACATCTTTCTGCAAAGATAAAGAAGGGTAAGAATACTTTTTCTCGCAACTGCCAGGGAAGATTAAAAATTTTAATCTTAAAAAAGAGGATCTAATATACTTCTATACCACCTTATTCAAGACAAACAACATCGGTGTTAAAATAAAAAAAAGCAACATTACTGGCTAAAAGCAACCTCCTGACAGATAAACATCATTCCCTACAAGACACTAGTACTAAGCATGCTTTTTTAGGGCCCTTAAGCAAATTTTTCAAAAAATCTATGGATCAATCTGTGCTGGTGAAAAACAACCGTGCCCTACGATTTACAAGCCGAATGAGTTATATGCCGATATTAAAATTTTATCAAAACTTAAAGTTAACATTGGCTGTGTAATGCTGTAGAAATCAATTAAAAAATGCTTCACCTTTAAAGTCATTTGAATTCAAACTTGATGACGGACCAAGCAGAAGGGAAATATCAAAACCCTAATGAAGAGATCAAGTTGAGTAAGACATAATAGAAGTTAGTGCCATAAATTGAAGAACACGCGTGGATAAATGATGCGCGTAGAAATTTATCCTATATATCCTAGAAATTTTTCAGCTAAAGGAACAAATATTATGTAATAAACAGGGTAGTGAAGTAAAGCTATTACACACAAAAAATTATCTAAGAAAACTTTACTTAAATCAAGCCATAGCGGTGTCAAAAGTACAGTGAGTACGGTTTTTCTTAAATCAAGTAGGAAATTTCTTACTCCAAGTAAAATTTTTCAAGTACGAATTTCTTACTTTTATCCACAATTAAGCCAAGAAAGGATTGATTTAAGTTTGGAACCGTACCTGATGTAAGCCAAAAAGAGATTGGTTTAAGCCGTAAATGGGATTAATTCGAACATTTAAGAAGAAGAAATTAATTTTTTTTATTTTGTAGATACTTAAAATTTATAATTTAAAAATTTCATTTTTTGTACTTACCGAAGAAGCTAAGATTCGAACCAGGGATTTCTGCACTGCAGCGCAAGCGCGTTACCTCTAGGCTACCGAGACACTTTGTTTTCAAATGTAAAATAATATATTTAAACAGCAAGCTTTTTTCTGCTTGATTTGTTAAAGCAATGCAAAAAGGCTTGATTTAAGAAAATGTAAGTACGGATCGTACTTAAAAAGAGTTTGGATAAATTCAAGAATAAAATTCTTTATTTTAGAAAGCGAGTTTTCTTTCTGTGTACAAGTTATTTCTTCTTGTTTTACGCCTCTCTACCGGTAAATGATAGTTTTTTGTCAAAATAATTGATATCTGTCTTTTCATGTGTCTGAATGTCTCAAACCAGTAGTAAATTGAAAATCGGAGCCAATAAAATTTGGTTTAAAAATAGTAAGTCATTTTATAAATCCTTTACCGATTGTTAAGTCTTACTACCATAGGACTGATTTCTAGGGCCAACTTAATTGTTTTCAAGCTTTTTTAAGTTTTTTTCTTTTCAGAGCAAAAAGAAATTTCCAAACTACTCGTTCTTGCAGGTGTTATTATTTTTTAAGGCTCTTTGCATATTTTTAAAACACATTTAGGGGATTCACAAGGCGTTCTATTTGTCCTATTGTCATATTGTCATAAAATTTCACAATGGCTTAAAAACCTTTACCAACAATTGGACACTCGGCGCAGGTGTATCTTAAGTTGTTGTGACATTTTAATAAGCATATTAAACGACACTGTATTTTTTAAGTACTATTTTTGTATGAAAGACAAAATAACCTTTCTGAAATTTTAAAACAATATGAAAATATGACATAAGAGGACACCTTGTGAATCCTCTGATTATCTTTTCCTTTAATAACTATTATTAGCCCTTAATTGTGTTGAAAATTTCATTGTTACCTAAAAAAGCCTTCCCCTCAACCACCCATCTATGTACACAGAGGGAAAAAACTGTTCGAAAAACACCGAAATCGACACCATCCGTTGTCAAAAGTAAGCTAAGCACGTTTGTTCTCTAATTGACAACGGATGTTGTAAATTTTTTAGGAACCCGGGGTTCTTTTTTCGACAACAAGCGTTCTTTTTTTTTACAACGCTTCGTGTTCTTTTGACAACAGCCGTTCTTTTTTTGACAACGCTTTGTTCTTATTTCGGCAACAGCCGTTCTAATTTCAACCACTCTTTGTTCTTACTTACTTTGGAGACCAATAAATTTAAAAACGAATATTGTTAATTTTTTTATTGAGCTAAATATTTTAAAGTTATAAGCATATTATTAATAACATATGAAGCTTTCGAGCGAATAAACTATTGTTACTCTTTTATTTTGTTTGCCACTTTAATTTTCAATTCTTGCTGGTGAAGGCAAAACAGCGTTTAGCAGCACGGTGTATATAAAATCCTGTGAATCTATAGCATAAATAGAAATCAGAGATGCAAAGGTAAATATTTTAAATATCATATTTATTACAATATGTAACATAAATATGTATGTTTGTTTATTAGTATTTACCTGTACTTGTAGGCGATGCAATTTTTGAAAGTACATATTTCCTTACTCGGCACGGAACCCTAAATGTGGCACTGCTTCTTTTAGATCGTCTATTTGTATAAAGGGCAAGCTTCAAAAAGTGACATTAGCGGCTTATATAGAAAAACTAAAAATGTATTAAAGAAGATTCACATGTACATACATATACATATGTACATATATGAAAAAAGTTTGTGTATTCATTTCAAGCTGTGATTTTAATTCAACTTACCTTTTAGAACATCAAACATACATTCCATTCGGATGCTCTGAAGAAACTTCCTTATCGTCATTTTCAAATATCCACTAAAGGTTCATTATTAAGCGCTTTTATATCTGGGTTTTCTTGAAATATGTGCACAATTTTAATCAATTTTTATTATATTTATCAAAATGGTTTCTTTACTATCATAAATGTAATTTTTCTCGTTTTCCTTTTTTTAAATTTGAATTTGCAAGCACAAATAACGGAATTTTAAAAATATTAAATATTTTTTTTAAATAAATTTGACAAGTCTGTTGTTTTTATATTCTTCGTTCTTTATTTGACAACGGGCGCTCTTAATTTAACAACAGCGCGTTCACAAATTAACAACTTTTGGTATTTTTAAAATTTTCCATTTTTTTTGACAACGCTTGGTTTTACATTTGTAAACGCATGTTCTTGAAAAACTGTGAACAATCTGTTCCCAATTTGACACCAGCCGTGCATTATTTTAGAACTCTTTTTTTCCCTCTGTGTATGTATGTATGTATGTATGTATGTATGTATGTATGTATGTATGTATGTATGTATGTATGTATGTATGTATGTATGTATGTATGTATGTATGTATGTATGTATGTATGTATGTATTAACAGTTCTGTCATTGTATTTAAAACAATATTTAGTTAGTTAGTTAGTTAACTTTATTGACAAAACAATATTTAATTATGTTTATTTTTTAAACTTTAATTAGTTTTGTTTTTGTCCTTTTCTGCACTTCAACTCAATTCGTTATTCCGTTTTATGTTCATACGAGGTTGTCACTTACAACATGCAATTAATTCGCAGCAAATAGTTTATGTTTGCAATAATTTATGTTGTAAATGAGCTTATGATTTTGTCTGTGTGTGTTTGTGTATGAAGCTTATACTTTTGCAATTATGTACAATGAAGTGAGCAACAACATCATTACCAATACCGCCAAACGACCAAAACAACAAGTGTGTTTGTGTGTATGTTAATGTGCTTCCTTGTGGTTAGAGCTCTACATGTGTCTGTTTTCTTCTTATTAATGTTCATCATGCTGGCATAATAATGGACTATCACGTCCTAATGCTAAACCGCGTAAAATAAAGACAAGCACACATACACACTAACATAGCACTTCAATACCATTACAAGTATCCTTATTGCACAATAAAGAAATTACCAAAAAGAAAACAAATACATTTAGTTACATGATTGTACGAAAATTGGCAAACACCCAAAATTGGTAGACAAAATTTTACGCACGAATGCTCTGTATCTTTAATATCATGTATCGAATAGCATGTAGCAAATGTTTATATACAAAAATTAATTTAGTTTGTTCTTGTAATGGCAGCCCAATAATTTAATGTTGCGATCTTGCAAACACTTTAACACAAATAACAACAGCTGTTGATATGCTGTTGTTCTTCATGATATTAGCTTAGTAGTCATTTAAAATCAATTTTAGTTTTTATAAATGAGAAAAATTCATAAATAAATGTTGAAAGCTTTTTTTTTAAATAAAAAATATTTGCCAGCCTTCAATCAAAATAATCCCCTACAAACACTCTTACCCTTAACCAGAAATTGCGTCAAATGCATACCTTTTTTACGCGCATAAATTTTTTTTGTTTATATGTATGTATGTATGTGTGCATAAGCTGCTACTCATGCTCATGGTCTTGCGTATTTTTGTGTGCATGTGTGACATAATAACACTTAATTATGATAATGTTATGACCATCTATCACACCCACTACATCCAAACAACGACAACAATAGTTATAATTGCAAAATAAGAGGACCAATACCAATCAAAACAACAACAAGCTATTCTTTATTGGGCCGCCATAAAATTTAAATACAATTTGGTTTCCCATTTTAAAATTTTTTAAATTGTTTCTTAAAAAATGTACGAAAAGATCATACAATCCCCATGGGAATTATCATATTTATTTTTTTAAATTCATAAGGGAAATCCTAAACTCGAACTGCAAGTGGTAAATTATGCTGTTTTCCTATTCATTGTAATTTTATTCGCAGCGAAATGATATGCAATGTATGTACATATGTATATTCCATTAAATTAAATAAACCTTTGAATTTTAAAACAGACTATAGATCAATGGTTGTCAAAAATTCATTTTTAGTGCACAATTGTGCTACAAAAACAATAAAAACAAACTCACACCGACGCTTGTTCTCTTTTATTTCAGTTTGATTTCAGTCGTTAATTGTAGAGTTGGGCATAATCTTTCTTTTTAGGGAATCGTTCACAATCGGTCAGAAAGGTTAAAGGAAATAGTTCGTTCTTTTCGTTCATCTTTCTTTTATGAAAGATGTTTTGTGTGAAAGATGTTCTGTGGGAAATATGAATGACCGACTGAAACAAGACATGTTGACAGCTGTTTTTTCTAATTTAACGAAAATGGTAATATTGAGTGTTAATTGATAAACAAAAAAAGAAAATTGTTAAGTGATAAACAAGTTAAAAATATGTTAATAATAAAACAAAAAAATTATGTGTGGGGCATGAAATTCAAGAGGTGTGTTTAAAGAGTTTAATTAAAATACATACATAGTTATTTCATTTTTGATAAAACTATTAATCTGATAAAGAAAATAACTATATAGCAATTGTGTGTGCAAAATTAAAAACTGTTTTTATTTTCGGTGATAGACTATTTAATTTACATTACAAGATACATATGTAAATTATTTACACACTTTACAAAAATGTAATTTATTTGTACTATTTAGTGTTTGAAGAAAACTTTATGTGCATACAAGAAATAGTTATATATTTTTTAAAATTTGCAACCTCGTAAGAGGTGTGGTTTTGTATGCATGTTTTTATTTTTCTATGCATAATTATTTTGTTGTTAAAATAAAAACAAGTCAATGTTTTTAACTAAATTATCTATTTTATTACTTAGCCCCTTCAACGTATCATATATGCTTTGGTCATCGTACCTTGCCCTCACTGGCCAACAATGTTAACACGCAGCTCACAAGTAAGTTCTGCTTTGGGTACATAATCATCTGGCAAAGGTTGGTAATTGTTTGTGGTAATAATGAAAATATATATTAAAAAAAATAATCTATTGACAGGTATGATAACTTTTAACAGTCACAAGGCTCCAATTGCCATTAATGTTCGCAAAATGCCATATCCACAGATATTTGAAAAAGTGCGAGACTACAAAATCGCTGGTGATTATCAAGGTAACGTCGAAAAAGCTCTCTGTGTCGGCGGAGTGTGCACGTTGTAATTGAAGCTGAATCTAGCGAGAAATCAAATAGTTTCTTCCATGAAAAATATAACAAAAATGCGTTAAAAGGCAACTATGCATACCACCCTACATTGTCCTTATAGATGGCATAACCATGGGAGGCGATGTTGGTTTGTCTGTTAATGGCAAATATCAAGTTGCCACAGAACGTACTTTATTTGTCAAGCCCAAAATAGCCATAGGACTGCTTCTCTTTGTCGGTGGTTCGTATTTTCTTCCGCGATTACAATTCAAACTTGGTCTTTATTTAGTTCTAACAGGAGTACGCTTAAAGGGTGAAGACAATCTTATAAACGATGACAGTGAATGGGCTAATAATACTAAATAGGTAAATTTGTTTAATGTTAAACGTTCAGAGGGGGGTTTATCAAAGTAAGATCATTTTCCATTGATAATGTTTAGTTATTTGACTTGTATAATTATAGGTACATATATAGAGTATTCAAATTCATGATTACATACATATATGAACTACGTATTTGTTATTTTTTTAAAAATATTACCACTTTGGTAATTTATTTAAATATACAAACAACGTGCAGTGTCAAAGATTAAATTCTTTTACATAAAATTATTATTTTTAAACAAATTGTACTATGCCTATTTTTAAACATCCATAAAAATAAAGTTGGTTAGTTTCTTTATATTATATTATATTTATTTAACCTATTTAATAAATATTTTATAACTAATGAAAATAAAATTATTTCAAATATACCAACTAAAATATTTCCGTAAATTTTTGTTTTTTTTTGACTTCAACACTTTATTAAAGTTTTTTAATAAATAATTTTTAACAATTTTTAATTTTCTCCTTTTTATAAATTTTTTTGGCCCTGAAAAGGACCGATTTTTGCTAGTCCTGAAAAGGACTGATTTTTGCTAGTCCTGAAAAGAACTGATTTTTGCTAGTCCTGAAAAGGACTGATTTTTGCTAGTCCTGAAAAGGACTGATTTTTGCTAGCCCTGAAAAGGACTGATTTCAGAGTGTTACCAAAAATGCCTACATGTTATTATGGAGAAAAACTAAACTCTCCACTTTACTTGATGTAAGAAGAGTACGTCTGTCGCTTATAATTTGACCAGTCGCAGAAAATATACGTTCGCAGGGAACTGATGTTGCCACTATGCACAGGCGCTTTAGTGCATACAAATAAATACGTGGATAAAGAGTTTTTCTTTCTTTCCACCATAATAGTGGATCTTTTTTCCGGTCTATGTACTCTTCATTCATGTATTTATCGAATTCACGAATACATGCGGCCGCATTATTTTCTGGTCTAACCGTTCTATTAAAGTCCATATCGTAGGCTTGCCATAAACTATCACTAGTTTCGATGGGACTTTCTACAGGAAAACTTTCTTCTTCAGTTGTAGGCAATCTTATTGTGCATATTTTGTTTCTCAAAGTTTTCACTGCTTGCTCAAATGAATAATCGTTTTTAAATCCTCTTCGCTTAAACCGTGGGTCCAAAATTGTACTCTCCGCATAAAGGTAATTTCTTTCTAAATTACCAAAGCGAGAAACAAGGCCAATTTGAAGCTTTTCTACCAATGAACGATTTTTTTCATTTAGAGGAGAACATTTGGAAATGTAGCTTTCTAAAAGGTTACATAAAACAGTAACCTTTGACAAAGTTACATTTTTTTCCGCTGAAATTTCCACTGTTACTTCGTAAAACGGTCTTAGAATTGGTATCACTTCCTCAATTATTTCCCAATCTACTAGCGACAACATTAGGTCTGGACGATTTAATGAAAGAGTGGAAACTACTGGATCTCTCATCTGCTGAATACGATGCAACATATCGTATGTTGAATTCCACCTTGTTGCGACGTCTTGCTTCAATTTCAGATCAGGGAGATTCATTTGCTTCTGAGCTGCTTGCAATTTGCTTAAAGCCAGTGAACTTTTGTGAAAGAATTCCACAATTTTTTTCACTTTTAAAATTGATTCAGCAATTTCAGCAGTTCCACTTTGTACAATCAAATTAAGAGAGTGAGCGAAACAACCAATCCCTCTCCAATCTCCTAGACGAATTGCGGCAACAATATTTGGCGCGTTATCACTTACGATGGCAGTAATTTTTTTGGTAATTTCAAAGTCTGAAATTACCTTTTTTAAAAAATTGCATAAATTTTCAGCCGTATGCTTATTATCAAATTCTTTACAGGCTAATAAATGCGAATTTAGCACTGTTTCGGAATTTATGTAATGCGCCGTTACTGCCACATAACTGACATTTGTTCGTGATGTCCAACCATCAGTAGTAAGGCATAAGGCTGTAGCACTCTTAATTTGTTCCTTTACATTTTCCAAAATCTCCATATGAACGCTTGGTAGCAAATTGTTTGACAGTGTTTTTCTTGACGGTAAATTGTATCCTGGACAATTTGACACGTCTTGAAGCAATGTTTTAAATTCTGGCTCTTCAACAAGTCGAAACGAGTGGTGCCCTTTTGCAATCATTTTTAAAACCTGCCTGTCTATTTGCTCTACCTTTCGAATAGGAGGAGGCCTACGGAAGAACTGTGTGATTTGGTGTTGTTGTGTTACAGTTCTGACTTGAGCGCTTGTTGTTGGCTGCTCGTCAAGAGCTTCCTCTAAATTATTCTCTGCAGCTGGTACTTGCCTTTCTAAACTGATAGGCATAAGCGGATGTTTGCTTTTTAAATGCCGACTTAAATTGCCATGAGATCCACCAGAGTAGCTAATCGAAATTTTGCAATATTTGCACTTTGCGTTTCGCCCATTTTCATCATCGAAATGCAACCAAACCGTGCTATATTTTCTTTTCGACATTTTGAAAAATTTTATAAAATTATTTTCG
Organism: Melanophora roralis; assembly: GCA_963583895.1. Taxonomy (NCBI): domain Eukaryota; kingdom Metazoa; phylum Arthropoda; class Insecta; order Diptera; family Rhinophoridae; genus Melanophora; species Melanophora roralis. The sequence goes on from OY757189.1 coordinate 8,964,849, forward strand.
CACTGTTACAAAAACTAACCACTTTTGATATTTCACTTTATCTTAAATAAAAAATGTATAAGATTTTTACTAACGGCTCTTTGTAAACCGGTAAAAAGATAAATTTAAAATTAACAATGCCACCTATTTAGAAGATTAATCGTATGGCAATACTATCAGATATGCCAAAATTTTTTATTATGTCTGTTATATTAAATGTCGTATAAAATATAAAATTTTACATAAAACAAATTGTATTCGGAACAAATATACAGGTATGTGATGGAAAGCGTTCGCTATTTAATCTAAGTTTTGATAAATTTCGATCGGTTTTGAGTTTAAGTTTTTAGCTTATACCTAATCATTTTCTACAAATTTCAGATTACATGAAAAGTAATGAATAAATTTCTGCTGCATGAAAAGCAACATTATTAATAGCAAAGACGTGTTACAGCTCATTTAAATATCCAGCAGCTAAAAAAGAATAATTTAATATTACTTACAAGATATCTAAATTTTGCTTTTTTTTCTTAGTTTTTTGTTATGGCAACAATTCAAGAGATTCTTATGGCAACGTCATAATCATCTACAGCATATTCAAATGTAACCAACTGGCAACGCCGATTGAAATAGTTCTTTCATAACCGACGCAATGGCAATTCTGTGTGAAACATGAAAGGTGAAAGATGAACGAAGAAAGGTTTGAAGGAAAGAGTACGAACTATTTCTTATCTTTCCTTTTACAGAATCGTTCAATTGAACTAGTTCGTTCATGACCGACACAACTCTAGTTAATTGAGTGTTAACGAGTGCACATGGGCGGATGCTTACTGTTTTTTTTTCAGCTTTGTTGTTTTTTCAGCTTTGATTTAATTTCAAAATAAACCAGCAAACAAAATAGTATAATGGAAGACAAAAATTTTTGTTTTGTCATTAAAAATGCTTTTGTTCTAATACAGTTTTTTTGTGGGTGATTATTATTCTTTGCCTGGCTTTATATTCTTGTCTGCAAAAAGATGGCTATATAGGAAAGTCTATCTGAATTTAAGCATTACTTCTATTGTCCCTAACTAGCTCTTTTATAATAGAGTTGCCACGCCCACTTTTTTTAAAAATTTGGAAAAAAAGAAAAATTATTTTTCCTAATTTAATATTTTCTTTTGCATGGATATAATACAGCTACGCTCCTGTCTTCTCCATTTACAGCCTAAATTAAGGCCTGGATACCACTTTTTATAGGAGAAAATTTAAGCCTTTTATTACTCAATAAAATTTGAATAATCATACCTTTCATAGTTGTGAAAACACCCCTCGTATTGTTTTTAATTGAATTGGAATGCTACTCTCCTATTTATGTACGGAGAATCCATCTGAATGGGCGTGGTATCGCCTATTTTTATACCCTTCACATAGTGATAAGGGTATATATCAGTTTGTCATTCCGTTTGTAATTTCTTTATTATTCATTTGCGACCCCATAAAGTATATATATTCTGGATCCTTATAGATAGGGAAGTTGATATAGCCATGTCCGTCTGTCCGTCTGTCTGTCTGTGTGTCTGTCTGTCCGTCTGTTGAAATCAAGTTTCCGGAGTCAAATAAAAAGATACAGACCAGTTAATGGTGTCAAACGATTACAAATATCCCGCTAACAATCGCTATTTAAAATCAGCGAAATCGGTTCACTATTGACCGAGATATAAGCGAAAACCCAAAACAACCCATTTTTTCAGGACAAAATCCGTACATATATCCCTATATATCTCAGTAAGTATAGTCACTATTGCCACAGAACTTGGAACGGATACTCTTAAAGTAGGCACCTAAATAATGGAAAAGTTTTTTCAGATAGAATTAGGGGAAGTGGTAGTTTTCCTACAATTGCACAAATTTGGTGAAATATTTTATGCGCTATATCTCGGAAACTATAACAGCTATCGACTTAACATGTTCTACAAAAAGTAATTATACGCTAAGGGCTACACTTTAAAGAAAAAATTTTTTGAGTGGGGGCAAAAAAAGGGGTAGCTCCCATACAAATTAACGATTTTTATGAAATATTCGATACGCTATATCTCGGAAACTATAACAGATATCGAAATCAAATGTTCTACAAAAAGTAATTGGGCAATAAGGGCTACGCTTTGAAGTAAAAATTTTTTTGGTGGGGGGTGAATATGGGGTAGCTCCCATACAAGTTCACAATTTTTGTAAAATTTTCGATACGCTATATCTAGGAAACTATAACAGATATCGAAATCAAATGTTCTACAAAAAGCAATTGGACAACAAGGGCTATGCTTGTAAGAAAAATTTTTTTGAGTGGGGGCAAAAAAAGAGGTAGCTCCCATACAAATTAACGATTTGTATGAAATTTTCGATACGCTATATCTCGGAAACTATAACAGATATCGAAATCAAATGTTCAACAGCAAGTAATTGGACAACAAGGGCTACGCTTTAAAGTAAAAATTTTTTTGGTGGGGGGTGAATATGGGGTAGCTCCCATACAAGTTCACAATTTTTGTAAAATTTTCGATACGCTATATCTAGGAAACTATAACAGATATCGAAATCAAATGTTCTACAAAAAGCAATTGGACAACAAGGGCTATGCTTGTAAGAAAAATTTTTTTGAGTGGGGGCAAAAAAAGGGGTAGCTCCCATACAAATTAACGATTTGTATGAAATTTTCGATACGCTATATCTAGGAAACTATAACAGATATCGAAATCAAATGTTCTACAAAAAGCAATTGGACAACAAGGGCTATGCTTGTAAGAAAAATTTTTTTGAGTGGGGGCAAAAAAAGGGGTAGCTCCCATACAAATTAACGATTTGTATGAAATTTTCGATACGCTATATCTCGGAAACTATAACAGATATCGAAATCAAATGTTCAACAGCAAGTAATTGGACAACAAGGGCTACGCTTTAAAGAAAAAATTTTATTGAGTGGGGGCAGAAAGAGGGGTAGCTCCCATAAAAATTAACGATTTGTATGAAATTTTCGATACGCTATATCTCGGAAACTATAGCAGGTATCGGAATCAAATGTTCTACAAAAAGCAATTGGACAACAAGGCCTACGCTTCAAAGAAAAACCATTTTTTTGGTGGGGGGTGAAGAAGGGGTAGCTCCCATACAAATAAACAATTTTTATAAAATTTTCGATACGCTACTTCTGGAAAACTATTACAGCTATCGACTTCGAATATTCTACAAAAAGTAATAATCAAATAATTCATACATTTTGGAGAAAAAGTTGAAGAAGAGCAGGGGGACTAGAATATTCCATAACATTTAACAAGTTTAATTAACCTTTAAATATGGATAATGTCGAAAACTTTTAAAACTCTCGACCTCAAACCTTATTCATCTATTTCTATTATTCATACGAGCGTTAAAATTTTGTTATTTTTTCTATGGACTTTAAAACTCGCACAAGGTTTTTTATTATATTATTTGCAGTACAAAATTACTCGGCTGGGTATATTTGAAGACCAATGTGAAGGGTATATAAGATTCGGCACAGCCGAATATAGCGCTTTTACTTGTTTTATTTTTAAGTTAAGCGTTTAAAATTCTTAATTCAATTACAAGATTTTTGTTTTATTAATGCCACTTTTTTATTTATAATCTTGACACTGGAGATTTAAATTAGATAAAACAAAGTCTCGCAAAAATGGATTTAGTAAATTTAAGCTGTTACTGTCACCGCCCATATATATGCATACATTGTCCTATTGAAACTGCTGCAGCAATCGCCCACTATTTTGCATATAAAAGTTTAACATAAGAAGCCAGCACTTTGCAAAATTTCATGTAGTTAAAGTTTCTGTTATAGAATTTAAACTTTTGTGGGCGTGGCTCTGCCTTCTTAACTGCCCTTGGAGCTTCGACGTTAGAGGATTAATACTACATTTATTCGTACAAAACACAAAATCCACGCAGTAAAAGTTGCAGGATAAAAAGTATAAATTTGATAGGCAGGGACACGCCCACTTTTCCGACTCCAAGTTTTCGATATTAAAAGATAAAAATATGCACATAATGTTCAATAAAAATTAGTTGAGGAACAATTGTCTTGAGTTTTTGATTTTTCGGGGCGCGGTAGTGCCTACTTTGGTTTAGTTAGAATTTCGGGACCTTATATATGCGTACAAAGTATACAAAATTTAATATTCCGGGCGAATAACATGCAATTGAAGTTCCTTTATTTATACTATAAACGGTGCAGTAGAAATACCTTAAATTAATTTTTATTGGCTGAAGGCATGTCGCCGCCCCTTTTAAACTATAACCTTAAGCAAACTCCATGATAAGAAGTGTCTGAAAAAAACCGGGCTATTTTAGGTTTTAACTTATTTCTCTGCCAGTATTTGGTCGATCATCCTCAATTTAAATACCGATTGTCTCAGGAATATTTCAAAAAAGGTAACACATAAGTCCGATGCGCAAAATTTTGGAAATTTATTTTCAACAGACGGCTGGACGAACAAACAAGGTTAAATCGCACACGCCATCTAGAAGTTTGGAGAATATAATTACTTTATTGAAATCTCAAATAAATATTGTATAAACTACAAATGACATAACAAACTCATATACAAACCCCTCTGTGTGAAGGGTAAAAAACACTTTAAAAATATATTTTTGAAATAAACGTGCATTTAATTTAAGGATTAAAATAATAGTTAAATGCTTTTGAAGGAAACATAAGTTGTTTTAAGCGTAAATAAATTTCTTCTAATTTTATATTTTCTGGTCAGAGTTATATTGAATTAATTTCAAAAATGTAATAAAATTCCTTTCAATTCTTTTTTAATAGTTTTTTTCTATTTGATGCTCATAGTTCATTATGCAAAGGTGCTAAATTAAGGATTTTTAAATGCGAAATCATTTAGGTCCTTCTTAAATTTTATAAAATATTTTTTGAATTCGGCATGCCAGTATTTTAATATGGAAATTTAATTATGCTTTTAATCTTTTTTTTTATAATTTCTAAATTTTTTTCTTAAATATTGTATATGTTTATTAAACTCTTTACTATTATTTTTTAAATTTTGCTTTAAATTTCCATTCGATCTGTCTAGCATGTTTAAATGAAAAAATGTTTTTATTTTTATTTAGGGAAATTGAAACTGTTTACTTGTTCAAAACTTTTCTTTACAAAGTTTTTCTTGTTTTTTTTTTAATATAAAGATCTACTTTTGATATTGTTGTTAATAACGAAAGCTAAGAAAAAGTTAAATAAAAAGTAAAAAAATGTTGGTTTTTATTCTTTTTTCATGTTTTTCTATTTCTTACAAACGACATTGACAACATTAAACAAATACAAGAAAATTGTCAACACTTTTGGCCAAAAAAAGTTTTGTATTTTCCAAATTTTTTTTACTTTCATTTTCATTATTGTTCTTTTGCAAGAGTTTCTTAAAATACATTCGCATATTCTTATATTTGTGTTAAAAGTGGCTGAAAAAACTTTTTGCCGCTTTAATCAAGACCAACTAAGATTAAACGAATTTTTTTTATGTTTATTTGTTTGTGCTTTAAAAAATTATTTAATTAAAGATTTAAGTTATTATTGAAAGTTGAGAGTAAAATCAAATTACTATAAACGAAAGAGAGTTTAATTAAACATTTGGGTAATTATTAAAAGTATAAGATTTAAATCAAATCACTATTAAACAAGTAAGAGCGCTATATTCGGCTGTGCCGAATCTTATATACCCTTCACATTGACCTTTCGAAATCCCAAACTTTTTTATATTTTTATTCATTTTTTTACTTATCGAATATTTTTAATTTTTAAATAGAGGTCGGTGTAATTTTTTAACGCTCCACGGGTAACGGGGAAGTTGTAGGGGTTTTTATCCTAATTTTTAAAAATTTTGTATGGGAACTCACTTAGAAGGTGGGGATAGGGGGTAAGTATACTCTAGGAAAATGTTTGGGAGGAAAAACTAATGGGTCTGTGACCCTTTTTTTTTCCTCTAGGGGCGACTCCGGGGAAGTTGTAGCGGTTTTTACCTTATTTTTTAAAATTTTGTATGGCAACCATGTTAGGGGCTGGAGATAGAGGGTAAATATGTTCCACAAAAATGTTTGGATAGATAAAATAATTTGGGTCGGTCTAACATTTTACCTTTGTAGGAGAATCCTGGAAGCCGAAGGAGCGATTTTAAAATTTTTTTAAATTAAGCTTTATATGGCAACCCTGTTATATGTATGAATACTAATACTAATAAAATTTTCGTTTTGGTTTTAGTTCAATAATATCAACATGACTGATTCTGTTTTTTTCTTTTTTTGTTGTTTTTTTGTTGATTTTTTTATAATTACATACATACATAAGTATGTTCTTTGTTGTTGTTGTAGACTAAAAAAAGGAGGTAGTCTTGTTTTTTGCTTATATCTCCGTCATTTATCGGGCGATTTTACTGAATTTCAATACCGATTTTCTCGCGACTATCTCTGACAGTTTGATACCACTTACGGGTCTAGGTGATATCGGGGGGCTTCAGAAACTAGATTTCAACCATAACACGGACAGACGGACAACGCTAAATCGGCTTCCCTATCTATAAGGATCCAGAAAATATATACTTTTTGGGGTCCCAAATGGATAATAATATATATACCCTTATCACTTATGTGAAGGGTATAAAAAGTTAGAAACTATATTGAAGGTGCAATACTGACTGTAGATGCGAATCTTATTCCTGGCTTTAGGCAAAATTTGGTTTCCAAAAAAAATATTTAAAAAATTTTATTTTTAATTTTTCTAATGTTTCGTAACACACAGAGTTGAGTTCTGCAAAAAGCACAATTTAGTACAGACTAAACAGTATCCAAAGACCTACTTCAAATAAGCTTCATCAGAACTAACTAAGAGAAGAGAAGAAACTAGAAGCCTTCTACCAGACTATATCTCCATAGAAGGGAGTTGGCTCTGTCACCGTTTCATAAAGCCAACTGATGCTACGGTGACTGAAGATCAAGGTTTTGCGAATTGCACGTTTGCACATGTGCATTACAGTCTGCGCCTTTGTCGCTTTGGCCTCCAGGTTTCGCTTCTAAGACAGCCTACTGTCCAGAATGGCTGCCAGATATTTCACGCTATCTAGTAGAGCCAGTATCACTTCGTTCAGTATTGGGGAATCAAAAGGAGGAATTTTGGATCTGTTCTTTAACAGCACACACTTTAAAGCCAACTCCTCTCTGTCATAGATAATATTCGTAAGAATGCTAGATACCGCAACCGGTACCTTATCCGCATTGGGGACAGTTCTTGGTTTATTTGGGTCATTCCTGAGCAGCTATTTGAGAGTCATTTTCCTCCCTAGAGGCTCCTGCATTGGCTGATATCTTAACATCAGATCATCCCATCGCAGACCTTATTATTTATTATACGTTCTGGAGGATTGAAAATAAGTGCAAAAGAGAATTGTCGACCCCCATTTCACGTGGGGCCCGGACGTCGGATAATGGGCTGACATTGTTAAAGGTTTCTTGTATTAGCTGATCTTATAACATGAGATTGTTTCATTCTAGAGCTTATTATTTTCGTTCTAGTCGATTGGAAATGAGTGCAACATAGAATTGAAAACTTTTATCTCACGTGGAGCCCGGATGACAAATGATGCGTTGACGTTGCCAGATGCACCTTCTTTATCCAGAAACGACACAAATGTTTGGTTCCCAAATTTAGGGACCTTTCGATTAAACTAACTAACGGGTGAAGAGTCATTTCCTCTGATCAGCTTCTGATGTAGAAAGTCCAATAGAAGACTGGTATTAATTGTCGACCAGCCTCTCAAGTGTCTTTTGCAGGCTAGGTCCGCAACAATCAAAATGTATTGGGTTTCTACTTCACCCCTGCTATTAGCTTAAATCAATACTCCAGTAATCAAGAAGGTATCCCTATAACAAAGCTTACCAAGATGAAATCCGTTTCTTGACTGGTTGCTTTAATATTCATATTTCTTTTTCTTTACCCCCTTTTTCTATTGCATTTAATTATAATCGATAAAATACATTCCTTTTTTGACAGCACCTAATCTACAATCTCCGTTCAACCATCCATTTAATTACACAATTGAGTAATTTCACAATATCCTGTTTCCTCTCAAGTAGTAGTACTCGTAATAGTTTCTTTGTCTAACTATTTTTACATACATTTTAGCTTAAAAAAAATTGTTCAACATGTGTTTGCATCATTACGTCTTGGAGTGGAAGAACAAATATAAAAAATGCTTAAATTTTTAAATGTAGACGCAAAGTGCATGTCGTAAAAACTTTAAGGATTTTCAACATTTGGCAGTTTTGTGTCGCTGATGCACAATATTTAGTTGCAGTTTTAAGGTTGCTTTCACACTTTAAATGTGTAACCAGTGTTCGTGCATGTAAATATATTTGTCTGTGTCTGTAGGTATTTATATGAGTTTTTTTGCCATTTTTATTGGATACGACATGTTCATGTAGCGTAAAGTTTTTTTCGAATAAAGAATTGATGCTGCGTTTAGAGTATAAGTTTGGCTACAAATATAGTTACAAGTGTCAGATGTTAGGTTAAAAAATTTTTAGGGTGTTTACATTTTATTTTTTTTTGCTTTCAGTTTGACATAAAAACAGAAATTTTTCTTATTTTATTATTCAAAAACTTGATTAAAACTTTGTAAAATTGAACAAAACTGAAGCAATCAAATCTTCAGTTAATGTTATCCTATAAGTATGCTACAGAAAAAGTGTAAACATACATGTATGTGTAAAGTAAAAATGAAAATTCTTTTCTATTTTTATTTTTTTGCCACAAAAAGTTACTAAAACATAAAATCGTAATGAAATTATAAACTTTTTAAATATTTTACACGTTTCGCTGCATACCTTTGTTGCAAACTTTTATAATTTAATTTCTTCCTTTTTCTTTTTGGTTTTTCAACTCTGATTATTTTATTTAACTTAAATGCCTAAAGTTACTTAAATTACAATTATTAAATTAACGAATGTGCCTTATTGGTTTTGTTTATGTTTTCAAATTATATTTATTAATACAATATGTTTGTTATTCAATTTATATTTTTTGTAAAAACTTTTTATGCAAATTTTCTATTGTTTAACCTACAACAGAGATTATGAAAGAGTGTGTGTGTGTATGAAAGTGTCAAAAACAAAAGGCAAATTATAATAATTAGTTATTAAAATTTTAAACCTAAAGTAATTTAATTTATAACATTTAAACTCAGAATATTAAAACACAAACATACATGTGTAGTCACTCGCATAAGTCAGTAACCCTCCCTGTAGTAGAGTTTTATGATAATGATATGTAATTTTGTAAATAATAGAGACGTAAATGTAGGCGTTAGAGGAGTGCGTATGTTTATATTCATGACTTATCTAGGGTTTTTATACAAATTAGGGAATGCTGAACTGTCTATTTAAATATTAAGGAGTAAGGAAAATACGTAAAAACTATATTCCTAAATTAAGTTCTTCGAAATTTTTCGATTCACAATCAAACCCTGGATATAAAGGAATGTTTACCATACTGAAAAGGACGTCTGTTTCCTTTTTTAAGAAAGCTAGCCGATAACTACATGTAGTTTTTTTATAATAGTATCTTTTCAGAATACAACTCACAGTAAAACCTAGGCCCGAAAGGCCTTATTTGTGAACAGATAAATAGCATGAACAATGCCTTCAAAGCTAAGAATTTTTTTACGCAAAACTCATATCTAGATCGAAACCCTGGTAGACGGTAAATAGAAAACGATAGAAACTACATATATATCTAAGAAAACATTCAGTTTTTGACAAAGCGCATATAACTGTCAACACAGCAGAGGCCGCAGAGTCATGGCAGCTTCTTCAGTCAGGTGACGTTAGCTTAAGACTTGCAATAAACGTTTTGATTCATCTTCCTTATGTGAGCGACAGGTTGACAATCATTGAAGAAAAGGTAAGACACATCCTTAGACTTAGGAATTAGCAGACATGCTATCCATATCAAAGGCTGTTTGCTGTCTTTGCAAGGCTTACAAGGCTCTCTGTGGTAGTTATGCTGAAATGTATGCCAGAAAGCTTCAACTGGCATTATTAGGGTCTTGCTAGATGTGGTGCCTCCTGACTTAAAAGTGATTTTTGCTTCTGATTGGTAGTTAAAGCTGCAGTTCACATTTCTTCTCGTGGAAAAGCTTGATTCTACACAGAAAGAAAACTCGCTTTCTAAAATCAAGAATTTTATTCTTGAATTTATCCAAAATCTTTTTAAGTACGATCCTTACTTACATTTTCTTAAATCAAGCCTATTCGGATTGCTTCAACAAATTAAGCAGAAAAAAACGTTTTGTTTTAATATATTATTTAACATTTGAAAACAAAGTGTCTCGGTGGCCTAGAGGTAACGCGCTTGTACTGCATTGCAGAAATCCCTGGTTCGAATCTCAGCTTCGGTAAGTACAAAAAATGAAATTTTTAAATTATAAATTAACTATAAATTATAAAATAAAAATAAAATATAAAATTCTTCTTCTTTAATAAAGTCAAACAAATGACATTTCATTTTCGAATTAATCCAGTTTATGGCTTAAATCAATCTTTTTCACGCTTACATCAAGTTCGGTTCCGAACTTAAATCAATTCTTTCTTGGCTTAATTGTGGCTAAAAGTAAGAAATTCGTACTTGAAAAATTTTACTTGGAGTAAGAAATTTCGTACTTGATTTAAGAAAAACCGCACTCACCGTACTTTTGACACCCCTATGGCTTCATTTAAGTAAAGTTTTCTTAGATAATTTTTTGTGTGTAGATGATTGAAACACGCTGGACGAACAATGACTAAGGTGGTGGTTATATATGGTTATATACGTGACGCGATACTGGCACGATAACGCCCTGATCTTCGGCGTCTTTCTGACGCGGCATGGCTCGCTTAAGGCATTTTAGCATTAAAATAAACTCTCCACCACTTCGGGATGCACATGAGGAGAGGAAGTTGAAAACATAAAGCACATAATATCGACTACGATGAACTTAGGATTGCAGGAAATGGTCCTTGCTGGTGCCATGCCATATGGTTTAGCATTGATCGTAAGGCCAAATGTTTTATGCTGTGTGTTTTTGTCTGGAATGGCTACAGGAGTGAACCGATTTCAACTGGTAAAAGGTCGAAGTATGAACAAGGTCAAAATTTATAAAAGAGTAATAAAAGCCAGCTAAGTTTTTATATTATTTAGGAGGGCCTTAGGCTCAAATTTTTTTTTTTTTTTTTTTTTTTTTTTTTCATATATTTATTATTGAATCTTCGCCTGTGGCGAACTAACAATAAGTGATCAAATCTTAAAACTAGGTAGTTAATAAAAGTCCAGCCAGTGCCAGACTAAAATTTAAGTTCTCATATTAATTATCAAGCTTCATATAAGCGCAACAGTATCCCTCCTTTTCAGGCGGGTGTGCCCACTATGTTGCAGGATGTTTCGGGCGAGCGGATTTGGGTGAGCTTCCAGCTTATTTAAATACTTGTCCACATAGTTCAGGATTTCGCATTTAACTAGTGGAACTTTCAGATCTTTGTGGATGTTGCTGTTTTTAACATACCAAGGAGCACCAGTTATCATTCTTAGGATTTTATTTTGACGGCGTTGTATTTTTTCTATGTTAGAGGCGGAAGCAGTGCCCCATAATTGTATACCGTAGCACCAAATTGGTTTTAAAATCGAGTTGTAGAGAAGAAGTTTACAATCCAGTCGTAGCACAGAGTTTCTACCCATTAGCCAGTGGATTTGAGCAGCTTTAAGTTTCATTTGAGTCAGCTTCGAATCTATATGAGGCTTCCATGTGAGGCGGCGATCCAGGTGAATACCAAGATATTTCGTCTCAATTCGTTGAGGCACCGCATGGTTGTTAATAAGAATTGGGGGGCACGTTTCCTTGCGTAACGTAAAAGTAACGTGGGTGCATTTCTGTTCATTTATTTTAATACCCCATAACTTTGCCCATTTTTCAACTTGGGATACGTGATGTTGAAGTTGTTTTGTGGCCTCTTTAGGGTCTTTATGAATACTGAGAAAAGCGGTATCGTCAGCAAATGTAGACGTGTGCGTAAAACTGTTTGTTGGCATATCTGCCGTGTAAAGCAAGTACAAGATTGGACCAAGGATACTCCCTTGAGGTACACCAGCCCCTATTGGTTGGTAACAACTTATTTGGTTTCCCTCTTTGATTTTAAACTGTCGACCGGTTATGTACTTTTCTAGTAGGTTAAAAATATTAGATGGAAGGTTGAGCTTTAATTTGTTTAACAGGCCTTCATGCCATACTTTGTCGAACGCTTGAGAGACATCTATGAAGAGCGCGGAGCAGTATTTCTTTTCCTCAAAGGCTTTTCTTATAACCTGTACCAATCTGTGGGTTTGTTCGATGGTACTATGTTGATTTCTAAATCCAAATTGGTGATCTGGAATGCAGTTGTTTTCATACAGGATCGGAGTCAGCTTGTTTTTAAGCAATTTCTCAAACAATTTGGACATAGTTGGTAACAGACTTATAGGCCTGTAAGACTCCACCTTTGAAGGATCTTTTCCCGGCTTAGGGATCATCTTTACCAAGGCAACTTTCCATACTGGCGGGAAATGTTCGAGCCGTAATATGGCGTTAAACATAAAAAGAATTTTTCTTTTTGCTGTGCATGGCAGCTCCATAAGCATTTTATTGCTGATTTCATCAATGCCAGGAGCTTTTTTAGCATTTAAATTATTGATAGCCTCTACGACATCTGACAACTGAAAACGTAATTCCATAGGGCATCTAGCAACAACAGGTGGTAATTTACTCATGTCAGTGCATGTATTTGGAGTGAAGACATTTGTTAAATGACTTGCGAGCAGATCACATTTTTCTTCATCACTTCTTGCCCAGGATCCTCTCAGATTACGTAGCGGTGGTTTCGCGATAACGGGTCTTTTAAGATATTTCGCTGATCGCCATAGTGAATAATTCGTCTGAGGAGTCGAGTCTAGACCTTCGAGGTGTTCCTTAAGAGATGCCAATCGGTGAACCTCTAGCAAATTTTTCAATCGGTTTGTACATTCCTTCAACATGGCTTTAAGTTGAGGTGATCTATGCTTTTGCCATTCTCTTCGGGCTCTCCTTTTTTCAGATAAAAGTTTTTCCACATCGGCAGAATAAATTTTGTTGTACTTGGCCTGACGGTAAGTAGAAGAAGCATGTTCAATGGCTTTTATAATGTTTTCATTTAAGCCGTTCAGACAATCATCGATGTCTCCGGGTGTTTTTAGTGGTTGGTTTTCAGAGCAGTGGGTGCTGATATATTTTTTATATTTTAACCAGTTTACACTTTTTTTTAATAAAAACTCACTACTTGCGATTTGGTGAGGACTGTAAATAGTGATTATTGTGGGTGAGTGGTCAGAAGATAAATCCAAGGAGGCTTGGGCCTCAATAAGCTCCGGTGATATGCCTTTTGCTACGCCAAAGTCTATTACGTCTGGAATTTTATTGTGGTCCGTTGGCCAGTAGGTTGGTTGTCCAGTTGAAATAACGTTAAGTCCCATTTCAGACATGGAATCATACAAGACGCGACCTCTGGGACTAATTAGGCGGGAGCCCCAGTAAGAGTGCTTGGCGTTATAGTCTCCAGCAGCTATGAAGCGGGGACCTAAAGATTTGTAAAAACTGGTGTACTGATCTTTCGTTATGGAAAATCTGGGCGGACAATAAACTGACGAAATAACGAGATTATGGAAAAATTCATCAATACAGACGTTTGTTGCTTGAATATAAGGTTCGGATAGGCCACCCAACCATTGGTGTTTAATTCTTGATTTAATTAATATAGCAGATCCACCACATGATCTATCCCTAGGATCCTTTGCGTCGTAAAAAGTATAGCCACTTATTTTAAAAGTGCTTCTAGATGTCATATGAGTTTCGGAAATCAACATGACATCGATTTTTTGGTGTGTTAAAAAGTATTCGAGCTCGTTTTTGTGTTGGCGGATGCCGTTTGCGTTCCAGAAACAAACCCTTAGGCAGTTCATGGTCTTTTAAGCATGGCCTGCAGAAGAGCAGACTGCATTTTCTGCATCTCCTGCATCATGCTAGCCATTTGCGCCATTATCTGCGTAAATTGTTTGACCATATTGTCAATTACGGCTTCCAGGCGGCTAAAATTGGGACCAGTTGGTTCACTTGTTGGCACTTGTTGTTGTGGGGTTGGTTGGTTTGGCCTTTGTGCATTGGACTGGTTTGACTTTAGTGCGTTGGCGTAAGAAATCTGACTTGTAGTTGGCTGTGCTAATGGCTGGGGAATGTTTGTTGTTGGTATATCTAACGGCTGGGGAGGGGCAGGAACTACCTTCGGCTTAGATGAGCGCTTAACTAAATCAAATACAGGACAACCTCTATAGTTAGCAGTGTGATTTCCACCACAATTGCTGCATTTCTTCACCCGAGGATCATCTCTCGGTTTGTCGCACTTGGTCGTAGTATGCAGGTCTCCACACACAACACAAACAGCAGGCAACTTGCAATAAGTTCTGGTGTGACCATACTCTTGGCAATTCAAGCACTGTACGGGCCCAGATCGCTTATGTGGCACTTCAACAACGACTCTACGATGCAGAATATATTTAAGGTCATAGATAGGGTGAGTTTCGTTTTTTTTCAGTTTTATATCACCGGGCTCAAGCTCAACTCGGAATAATGGTTGGGGATACCTTTCTCTGTTTTTAATGTTTGACACAGATTTGGCTTTGAAGCCTTTGCTGCACAAACTAGCCTTAATTTCTTCCGGGTCCACATTCGAATCAATGCCCTTAATAACAACTTGGAGGCCTTTTGCGTTCTTAAGTTGATAGGTGTAGAAGTTTTTGTTATGCTTTTCAAGCTCCGAAACCGTGGTGCGATAAGCATTTTCGTGACACACTTGAATTTTAGTTTCATAAATGCTACCACGTTTTATGTTCGACACATAAAAGTTGTCTTCGCCGATTAATCCAACTAAAAACTTTATAAGGTCGTTTGAACTTTTCTCTCTCAAATAAATTGGGGGAGGCTTAAATGTCGTCCTCTCAGTTAGCGGGGCATCGTTTTCCTCTTGCAGTATTGCAAACCGATTTTGCGAAGAGGTTGGTTTTTCTTCATCTTTCGACATTTTTGCTGGGTTGGTAACCTCTGCCGATTTGGGGCTTCTGCCCCTTTTAAGAACTGTTATATAACGGTCCATTCCTACCTGGACCTTTGGAACTTGTGAAGAGATTGGGCTGGGACCGCTTTTAGCTACTGTAGCTTCAATTCCAGAATTTGATAAAAATGACCGCGGTGAGGATGGTACTTCGGTACTTTTTTTATAATTTTTAAAAAGGGATTGGGCTAAGTTTGACCCTTGTTCAAAGCACTTATTTAAATTGGGTGCACTTAAACTTAAATTGTTTGTATTTATTTTTGATTTCTCACTTAAATAATTTTTATTGTATTCAGGGTCTCTAATGTTTTCATTGCTCACGCTTGTGGAGCTTAACACAATGTAAGCATTTCTGCTATTAGGCCCACTGTCACGACGATTGCTGTAACTCATGTACCGTTTGCTTTTTTATTTAGTTTTTTTTTTTTGTTTTGTTTTTTACTTTTTCACTTTTGTATACTTATATGTATGTATATTAATAAAAAATTTTTGCCACCTATTACAAATATGTATATTCGCTCTTTTTAACACTCGCGTACACGTCCGCACACTACGAGATTAAGATCACGAATGATGGCACAAATGTGGCACAATAGTCCTGTAGAAGCTAAATTAGGGGGACATTCATGAACACGAAGCGACACATTAGATTTCTAAAAAAGATGAATGCTGGATAAATGCAAGCACTTGGCCTGAGAACTTTTTAGCCTTTCATTGCATGGCAAACCAAGTTTAAAAACAAATCAAAACTTTTCCACCACTTAATGAAGAGTAATGAAACAGTAGGTCGAATATTTTGGAGCGGCCCGTTTAAGAAAAAGGAAGTCCTGAAATTAAAGAAGCATTCTCATTGCAATGGGCTTAAGTGAATATTTGTAAGTCCTTAGAAAACATTTTTAAGTGATTTAGGTATATTTTAAGAGAACCCTATTTTTTACCTTTTAAACACTCTCACACCAACTCATATACTAATATGCAAGTGAGTGTACATTTATCCCAGTATTTGTATGCCTGTGATGCTTAAATCATATTATCACATTGTTATGTAAATCTCTAGTTTATCATTAAATGCAAACTAATTACAAAATGTCATTTTGTATTTATGTGTGAATTTTCATGTTCATATAAGAACATGTTTATGCAAATACAAGTCGTTGTATGCAAGCGCTTATGCGAATGTATTTTTAAAATGATATTAACAAATACATACACACTTAGTGGGTTTTAAAAGCTTTTATCAAATATTTGTTGTTATAAATGTAATGCTTGATGAAACTGATAATATCCAATAATCAAAATATATTTTTGCATATTTGTTATTGTGCAAATTATAGTAACAACAATTTATTGTTTAATATTTTCTTAATGAGAAAATCTTAATGTTATTATTGTTTTCCCTTAAATATTTTGAAAATAAATCTTTATAATTTAAATATTCGTTATTGCAATTAGGTGGGCAAATGCTGTGACATTTTTAATATCCAGAATATTTTTGAGAGCATTATTATTTAAAATAGGAATAAGCCTACCGTTACTATAAATATCTATAAAGTAAAAACATCACAGCAACCCCACGCAAAGAGACCGAATTTGCCTTAAAATGCTGAACACTCAATTGTGGTCAATTGGCCAGTCGCAAGCACCGAGTGTGAAAGCGAGTCATAAAATTTTTATGAGAAATTAACTTCCTAAAGATGTGTTCCAGTCACTGTTAATAACGAGCAGTTTATATCAAACATCCCCAAACACTTCTTCTTCTATTCTCCCTTCCATTGCCTTTTTAAGAAAAAAAATTGAGTTTTTTTGCGGCAATTTAGCAGCCAAATACGCCATTTGTCCGAAGACGGTCCAGCGACTACCTTGTAAAGTATTTATCGGTATTCTTAGACTGTGACCTCTGTGAAATGTTAGAAAATGCCAAGGGACCGAAAGAGCAATAGGGTTTTTGCTCTTTGTCTTTGTCTCCCTATTTACATCATTACTATGCCTTTAACTCATACCTCCACTACAATTCTCCCCTTTTTTTCTACTATTTTGAGTACAAAACAATGAACATACAAGTTGTCACCAGGTTTGGGGATACACCACCCTGAAGCATGACAGCTTTTAACACATAAATGAAAAAAGGTTATTATCATTAAGTACAGAGACTTTATTAAATATTCTGGAATTTTTAACAACAAACTAGTAAACTTTATTTTTGAACTTAAAAAAATGTTTGCTTACTTTTTATGAAATATCTGACATAATTTATTTATTATGTGTCACAAGTTGCTTTCGCAGTTTTTGTTTATTTTGCTGAGTTATTAAAAACAAACTTTACTTAAAATTTATTCCAATAATAAGTTATTATTAATATTGTTTTCGGCTATTATTTATTAATTTAAATAGCAGCAATTTGTTTTTAATATTTTTTTTGTTTAATTAATTGTTACGGCTTATAAATGTTCAATTTGTAATATTAAAAAAAACTTTTTCTGTTTAGATTTAAAAAAAATATGAAAAAACTGTTGATTTACTTTTGACCTTTTCTTTCGTTGATATATAAAGGTCTTCTTACCAACTCATAAAAAGGGCTTTTCAACCTCTGTTAACTGATTCAATAGCTGGTATTATTGACTAAATTATAATAACTAAGTAAGGAAGCTACAGTTTATTATTTTATTTAATTTTTCCTGAATTTAAAAGTTTTGAATTTTTTTTTTATTTTTTTAAGGGGACTTTTGTGTGTGAAAACAGGAAAAAAAATAAAAAATATTTTTTGATTAAAAAATTTGTTATATGAATTAAAAATTTAATTAATTTTTCACTAGTGAACGATTTCTTAAGTACAATTAACAATAAAAAACAATTTTTTTATATATTTTTACATTTATATTTATTAATTTAAATCTATTTACTTATATGCAAATATAAAATAATTTTTTGAATTGTTTATTAAAAATAAAAAATTTTCCTGACGAAGCCTCCCATTGTGGTGGCGAAATATCGAAAAAACAAAAAAACAAAAGATCTTGAGCTTAAATAAATAGGACAAAGGCATAAATATTTATTGTAATTTAATTATGTGCATATTATGTTAAATACTCAATTTACAAATACAACTAATACAACGATTCCCACCAGGGACGTTAGCCAACAAGGCATTGTTTTTAAAGTGTTAATACTACTACTTTAACTAGCTTACCCCCACTCTATAAAACTCACAACAAGTTTTATAAATACAACTCAACAAGCATAAGAAAATTCAAAAGAAGAAGCATTAAATGGAACCAAGGAAAAAAATTAAAAATTTAAAAAAAAATTATAACTCAATGTAGCATCGAACCTGACACCTTCTGGGTTTCAGGCTAAGGCTCTACCACTAGGCAACAGATACATTAAATTTTTTAAGTTAAAATTCTCATTTATGGTTATTCATGTTCCTTTTTTTTGTAGACTCAACTTAAAAGGTGCTGCATACTAACAAAAAAAGTGAACAAAAACATTAAGATACGAAAGTCCTATGCAAAATTATGGCGTTTTTTTAGACTTTGTAAGTTAGCATTATTGTTGGCATTAATTCAGCAAATGCAATTAAATGTTTAGTTATGGTAATTAAAGTTTTAATTGATATATTAATCGAAAAAAATATAGAAATAATTTTTGTCGTGTATAGACCTATTGTCAATTATAAACTGATTGTTTCAAAATTTCTTACCAATATTTTTAATGCCAATTTATTTTTGCCAAATTTTATTTTATCAATCAAAATGCCTGAGCATTATTTACAAGAGATATATGGACGCCACAAGCTACAACTGACTCTAGAAGTGATTTTCAGTTAATCGATTTATTTGAAGATGATACACAAACGCCCAAAATCCACATTAGCACGTATATTTGTGTTGAAATTTTATTTTAAAACTTTGAGAAAGTGCAGCATTAAGCCCACTTCTCATATCGAAATTTCAAACCCCAATCAACTATCTTTTTATTTAAAATATGTTTTGAAATGTGGTTGTAAGCTTAGTGCTTAATTTACCTTCTCCACTAAAGATTCACATTCTTTATAATTTTTTTGGAGTCTCAGTAACCATTCAAGCGTATACACGAAACAAATATGCATTTTATTTTTTACCATATTTGCATTTGATATCTTTTAGCAATATTTTATTTAGAGAAAAATGAAAACAAAACTCGTTACAAAGAATATATAAAAAAGTTTTTATAAAAAAATATATAAAATTGATTTTGGAACGACAAAAGAGCCTTAACAGCAACATATGCAGCAAATTTACACTCAAAAAATCATGTTTCTTTTTCTTTGTGGTTTTTGTCAGCCAATAAATATGCAAAATAATAGCTCGAGTAGAAAATGCAATTTCCTGTAAAGCTTAAAAATATAAAAAAACACATTTTTGGAAACACATAATAAAAACATTTAATATGGGATTTTCCTGTCAACTGCGAAACGTATCGGACGTATAAAATAAAACAAAAGAAAGCTCGGAGAAATATTTTAAAAATAATTTTCAAACAATTTGAATTTTAAAAGAAACAAATTTTTTTTTGTTTTTTTTTTTTTTTTGTGATATTTTTTTATTTAAACCAAATATTACGGAGAAAATCGAGTAAAAGAAACTAATTAGTATCTGTGAAATTAACAAACGACAATGGAAGGTGATACATCACTCTTCCAAACTGGAGGACGACCTCCTAATCCATCTAATGGTAATGTGCCTACGGAAAGTCGTGATTTACTGTCTAACGAATATAAGGGAAAAATGCTAGCTGTTAGTCAGAAGGGGCTGGCTATTTCCAAAGAGCGATGTGATAAAATGAATGCTAAGGCCGCAGGCTTTCGGCTCAAGGAAACTCGTTTAAATAAAAACAAAGCTTCTGGTAAGAATCTTCAGCTTTCTTCACAGTTATTTGATGCTGTTTTTGAAAACAGTCAAGCGGATAAGGTACATAATTCCAACAATAATTTCAACAACAACAATGCAACAATTTTGGAGGACATTCAAGTTTCAAACATTCCAATGCAGGAGGATGAAGTTCATACGGATCAGGAAAATTTTTCGATTTGCTCGTTGGATGATGAATTTACAACTGTCAAAAACAAAAAAAGGAAATGTCAAGGTGACGTAAGTCTCAATGCTTCAAAATTTCAGTTTAAAAATTTAGATAAGGTAGTTTATAATGTAAATTGTTCAAATAAGTTTTCATTACTGGGTGATTTAAATGTCGAGTCAAACGAACCAAAAATTACCGAAAGTTCCGGTAGTAGAAATATTAACGTCAATAATGATTTGTCGATGCACAATTTAAAAACAAAGGGTTATTGCCCTCCAATTTTTCTCGAAAATGTAAATGTTAAAACCCTAATTGACCAGTTAAAATTAAAAAACGTTGAATTTAAAATTAAAAACCAATCTAAATATAAAAGTAAGTTGTATTTTAAAGACGCATCTGCACATTTAGAGATGATGCAACTATTAAAGGAGAAGGAAATTCCGTCTTTCACTTACACTCCCAAAGAATATAAATGCCAGAACATTATATGTAGAGGGCTATACTACAAAACGGACACAAGCGATATTAAATCAGAGATTAATAAAATTGCTCCAGATGTTGTTGAAAATGTCTCAAAGTTTAGTACAGAGTACTCCAAAGCTCAAAATATTGATACCGGACTATTTTTGATAGTTTTAAAACAAAATCGTAAAGTTAACGAGTTGACCGGTATTAGGTACATTCTTAATCAGGTTGTATCATGGGAGCGCCCTAAGTCGAGCTCTAAAATACCACAATGTTGGAGGTGCCAAAAATGGGGGCATTATTCGAAAAATTGTAGTCGCCCTTTTTCTTGCATTAAATG
This sequence comes from Melanophora roralis, assembly GCA_963583895.1. NCBI lineage: Eukaryota > Metazoa > Arthropoda > Insecta > Diptera > Rhinophoridae > Melanophora > Melanophora roralis. Next base: position 8,985,898 of record OY757189.1, read on the forward strand.
CAATGAAAAGCACGTTCCTGGAAAATGCACGTTAGTTGTCGGTGATAATAATTTACCATTTTGCGTTAACTGCAATGAAAGCGGTCATACCTCTAATTACAGAGGTTGTCCCGCTTACAAAAAGTACGTTTCTTTTAGGAAGAAATCAATACAGGAAGCAAAAGATAGGAGGAGCGCAGCTGCTTCTAATGTTGCAGCGGCAACAAATACGTCAAATACTCAGTATTTAAATCAAAATTTTTCCAGTTTGTTTAATAATGTTAATGAGGTGCCTAATCAGAATATAAAAGGGAAACCGCCTATAGTTCAGGAATTTATGAAACTGGCAAAGCTTCTTTGTGCTCCAGAGCCACTTACCTTAGATGATAAAATAAACAATTTTATGCTTAACTATAAAACAATGACAAAAGATCAAGCTAAAAAAGAGTGCTTGAGTTTAATTAAAGATATTCAAGATGTCTATGGTCCGTAATTCTTTAAACTTAGTTACTTTTAATGTTGGTTCTCTTGTCCATATAGGCAGGAGAATTGAGCTAAACAAGTTATTGAATCAATGCAATGTTGAAATGGCTTTTCTCCAAGAAACGCATTTGCCGTCAGGAAAAAAATTATATCTTGATAATTTTACAGTTTTAAGAGACAGCAGCTCGTTGGGTGTTGGTATAGCTATTAAGGACTCTATTTCTTTTTCAATTGTTAATATTTCGAATCTCAGATTTCCAAACTTTTTTGTGGAATTGAATTTGATAGTTAATGGCTCTGTTAAGAAAATTTTGTGCGGTTCAATTTATTTTCAATGTAACAGTAGTCGCCAAATTATTCGTGAAGGCCTTTCGTTGATTCTGAATTTTTCAAACAGCTATGACGGGTTAATATTGGGTGGAGACCTAAATGCAAAACACATTTCCTGGGGGGATATTAATAGTAATTTTAATGGGGAAGTACTTTCGTCTTGGCTTCAAGATGAATCGTTATCAGTCACTAGAATATGTGACACTTATCCCACATATCCAGGGGGATTGTCTCATCTAGACCATTTTATAGTTAGCACTAGCATAATTGAAAATTCTTCATCAAACTACAAACTAACAACACTTTCTACTTTTTCGGATCATATTCCTTTAAAACTTCAGATTTCTTTTGCAAATTTTAATTTTATTTTAAAATCTCCCAATGAGTATTTGTCGTTTAAGGCTACTAACTGGACTGTATTCAAAAATGATTTAAGTAATGCACTAATGAATCACTTTCCACCGGACAATAAAAATCTAACAAATGCTGAAATAGAATATTTTATTGATGAGTTTAATACTTCTGTCAATTTTATAATAAAAATTCATTCTAACAAAAGTGAAAATAAAAGCTCAAAATACATTGTTTCAGACAAAGTAAAAAATTTACTTAAAATTAAATATAATTGGCAAAAAGACCTGAAAAAAATTTATACTAGAACTCTTAATAGAAGGCATCCTCAATATATGCTTATCTCAAAGCAAATCGATTTAATCAAAATTATCATAAAGGAGCAAATTGAAGTTGAGCAAGCTTGTCTCTTAAAGGAAAAATTAAGCCAAATAAAACCTGGACCATTTGCTTATAAAAATATTTTTAAAATTATAGGAAATACTAAAAAGTCATGTTGTAGGGATATTTCAGTAAATGGTGTTAAAATTACTCAGTCAGATCAAAAACTCAATGTCTTAAAAGACCATTTTTCCTCTCTTTACCAAAATTCTCCCCCAATTGGAAATGTTTTGGAAATAAATGAGACAATAGCACACAAGGTTTCTCAGGTTCCGAGTTGTACACAATTTAATGATGATAGTCGTTCTTCAGATAACCAACATAGTTTAAAATTTGTCAATTTAAATAACATTTTGGATATAGCTAAATCAATAAATAACAAAAAATCTTCTGGATTAGATAATATTTCAAATTATTTAATTCGGAAATTTCCGGCCAATGCCTTTCAGTATTTGACCATAATATTTAATAATTGCCTTAATAACTCTTATTTTCCAAATACGTGGAAAATTGCCAAGATCGTTCCAATTCAAAAGCAAAAAGGTAACACTGATATAGACAATTTACGACCAATTTCATTGCTTTCCAACGTGGGAAAATTATTTGAAATGGTTATTCGTATCAAAATGGATGCAGGAGTGAATAGAGATTATATTCCTCAGGAACAGTTTGGATTTAAGAAAGGCAATTCTACGTTACATGCTTTACTAAAATTTACAACTGATGTTGTACAAAATTTAAGAAAAGAACAATGTACAGTCGCGGTGTCTCTTGATGTTGAAAAGGCTTTTGATAAAGCCTATCATAACGGCATTCTCTTTAAAATGGTAACGATTGGTTTTGATGCCGCAATCATAAAAATGTTTCAAAGCTTCTTTCAAAATAGACAATTTTGTGTACAGCTTGACAAAGAATTATCTTCATACGGTAATGTTTACTGTGGTGTTCCACAAGGTTCAGTGCTAGCGCCCCATTTGTATAATATATTTATGAACGACTTCCCTCACGAGTACAATAGTTCCAAAGGAATTCTTTATGCCGACGACTCGCTGCTTTATGCGCATGACTTGTCACCTTTAAGGTACCTTTACACGGTAATACATATATTACGATATGTCAAAAAATGTTGTGGGATAATACAAAATCTCATCATGTAAAAGCATAATGTATTGGGTAGGAGAGAATACGGATGCAAAATTTGACAAGTGTTCGGTAAATGTTTATTTTCTAAACCATTTTAGAAACTTGTGTATTCTCATCACATCAGAGGTGTGAAAGATTGGCAGCACTTACAGCATATAATGAAGGTGGCTACACTTTATAAAACAATACACAAACAATCAAAATAAAAGCAGATTTTTTTCATGTTGTTTTTGTTAATATTGGTGAACCTTAACCATATGGCGTTACCCCAAAAGGAAAGTGGCAAGAAACAACCGATTTTGATTTTACCAACCTCATCCGTGTAAACATGAAAAATAGTTAGAACAGATTTTTATTCTCTTTTTTTAAACACGGAGAGAATTTCATAATATTTTGATTCTACAAAATCTAATTACTTTGTATTACCGTGTAAAGGTACCTTTAGTTGCACTGCAGCGTGTTTCTTTGCATCTTGAACATGTTAACAGATTTTATTCTTATTGGGGTATTAAAATAAATACATCAAAAAGTAGTGCAATATGTTTACGTAATGCTTCCGGAAAATGTAAATATAATGTTGTTCCAGAAAGTAAAAGTTTAAAATTAAAGTTAAATGGATCTGAAATCGAATTTAAGGACAATGTAAAATATCTTGGAGTTAATTTTAATAAGCTTCTTAAGTTTAATAAGCACGTAAATGGTACTATTGAAAAGGCAAATCGAGTTAAAGGCGCTTTTTCAAATCTCTTTAATAGTAGATCATTGCCAATTAAAACTAAGTTGCTTTTATATAAGGTTAGCATAAGACCAATTCTTCTCTATGCGTATCCTATATGGTTTACTATTTCTAAAACAACAATGAAGAAAATGGAGATATTTGAGCGCCATATTGTAAGGAAATGCATAGAGAGGAATTTTAAATCCTTAAACAAAAAATTTTCAAATGAATCTATTTACAAACACGCAAAGTTATCTCCTATTTCCTATTATGCGCTCGATTTAATGAGACGTTTTGTAGTTAATCTGTCCTGCTTCGAAGGAAGCGTAATACAAGATTTATTAACTTTTGAGAAGGATTTAAGTTGGTCAAACACAAACTATATTTCTACTATCGGAATTTTACAGGAAGAACCTATTAGTTTTCCTGGTACAAACTTTTATTCAAGTATTACTCCCGGTATACATAGGGGATAATGTTTTTTTATTGGTATTATATATATATATATATGTGTGTTATATATATACATATATATATATGTATGCTAGACGCGCAGTTCGGCTGCACAAATGTATATCACTTTTTTATGGGTTATTTTACATAATTTAAAGAAATAAAGATATCCCAACTGAAATTTTTATATAGATCCTATATATATCGAAAAATAGCGACTTTTAGTAACTATTGCATAGTTTAAATGCATGGTTTTATATATCGCATGGTTTCTATGCATGCAGTCAAATTATATAATACGTCGGTGAAAAAAATTATTGCCAGATGTTTAGTATATATTTCTGCATTTTTACTACCGGCGTTATTTTCTTCAGCTTGGCTACGATCTTTATATGTTTTATGTCAGGGGCAGGGTACACTAATACAAGTAGGATCAAGGTGAATTTAAGAAATTCGCCCCTGAATTTTTGTTTTATGTTTGATAAAGTAAATGTCAAAAAAAAATTGAAATTTCAAACAAAATTAATAAATCTGACAACCACTTTCAAAATATTTCAAGGCGAATCCATAGTCAGCTGGGTTCTTAACAACACCTGTATTAGTGTACCCTGTGTCAGGGGTGCTAATTTCTTAATCACTAAAATCGCTTTAAGATATATGTTTTAAAAATTTTGTTAAAAAAATTAATGGAATAGTAAAAGTTTAAACAAACATTTATCAAATGCTTAAATAATTTTTAATCGATAAAATAATAAATACGGAAAATTAGTTATATTAAAAAATGATTATATGAAATTAAACGTTATTAAAAATCAGATTACTTTAGGTACATAAGCAAAATAGTTAAATTAATAACGTAATCTGGTTGAATATGCCTAATACTAAGACTATATGTTAATGCGCTGTGTAGTTTATGCTAACATTAGACATTAATTTTTGATCAAAATACACTATTTTTAAGGGTTATAAGCGCAATGTGTGAATTCATATTTGTACTTACTTGAAACTCACACAAGTCGCATAGTTATTAAATGTATAACATTTTGGAAAGGCAGTTTTCAAGCTATTAATCGAGAAATTTAGTTTAAAAACTTAATAAAGTGGCAGAAAATGGACAAACAAAAAGAAAATATTAAGTGAAAAATTTTTCGTTAACGCATCGTTTTCGGGATATAAACTTTTATACTGTCGTGTGATTCCTTGTTTGCAGCATAAACATAGTAAAAAGGTAACCGATGCAATTCTTAGTAAAAAACTACATTGAGCATTGGAAAATTAAAAATTTAGAAGATAATTTTTCAATTCAAAAGTTTCGAAAAAGCATTATTTTCGAATTATGATCTTGGCTTATATTATGTCTCCTAGAATAAAGTTAAAAAACTTCATAAAGCGGTAGATAATTAAAAACGAAAAGAAAATATTATGTAAACAATGTTTCGATAACGCATAGTTTTTGAGGTATGAACTTTTATATTGTCGTGTGATTCCTCTTTTGCCGCATTAGCATAATAAAAAGAAAACCAACACAATTTAAGTAAAGAACTACTTAGAGCATTAGAAAATTGAAAATTTTGCAGATAATATTAAATGAAAAAGTTTCGAAAAGGCATTATTTTTATATTATAATCCTATAGATATTTTACAAATATGTATATTACTGTAATCTGGTCAAAACAAAATTTAAAAATAAAACGAAAGTAATAAGCAGAAAAATGTTTGTAAAATATTCTTAAATATCTTCGTGTGATTTATTGTTTGCCGCATTAAGATAGCAAAAAGAATACCGATGCAATTAAAGTAAAAAAAATCTAAATCAAGCGTCATAAAATTGATAATTTAGTAGAAATTATTTATTGTAAAGTTTAAGAAAGGAATAGTTTCGGGTTACAAGTATATATATAAAAAAATGACGGATATTGGCTAATATCTAGCTTATTGGAATAAACATAGTGAAACTATGTTGACCAGGTTGTGTTACGAGCACAGCTGATCTACTTTTTTTATAAATAAATCGAGGCTGGTTTGTCAAAGTTGCTTATTTTTAAATATCTTTTTTGACACCTGAGCCAATGAAAACGAAAATTGATTTCACCACAATTTTGTGGTTGAAGAATCACTTGCACCTGACGCCTTATTGCGCCATGGGAATTAAGTTAAAAAAACCACTATAGACGTTTGAAAATTGAAAAATAAAAAGAAAATATAATTTCTTGTTTGCCGCAGAAATTGATGAAATTAATACTAAAAAAACTACATGGATCATTTAAAAATAAAAATTTAGAACAAATAATTTAACGGAGAACTTCGAAAAAACATTATTTTCCAATTCTAAACCTATAAATTTTGGCTTATATCTAGCTTATTGGAATTAAGTTAAAAAACTACATCAGCGGTAAAAATTTAAAACACAAAAAGAAAATATAACATGAAAAATGTTTCGCAAATTCATATATTTTAATATACTCATAACTTTTACATAATCGTGTAATTTATTCTTTCCCGCATAAACATAGTAACGCCCCGTCCAAATTAGCAATAAGGCAATAACGTCGGAAGAATAACGGGAAATTATTGCTTATTGCCTCGCCTATGTTAAGGGTATGGGAACATGTATTTATCTTAATTCATTATAAAAAACAAAACAAATCAGAAAATCATCGTTTTTTTAAGGAAAAATTGGCAGAAATTATTAATTTTTTATCGCTTTGTATCACTTGGCGTCCTTTTTTAAATGTCACTTAAAAATTACAATTGAGTTTGACGTTTTATGTCCGCAATAATTGCTTTCGGAAAATGACTGACAATTATTGCTCAATAAAATGTTGGCAATAAATATGTACGCAATAGAGCAGTCCACAATAGAGATATCATAATCTTGACATTTTCTGCAATATATGTTAACATATATATTGCTAATGAAGACTAGGGGTAAAGATCATGGCGCAATAATGCATTAGGTGGTGGTGATTCTACAACACCAATTTTTGGTAAAAAAAATTTTGGTTTTTGTTGTAGTTTTCGTTGGCTCAGGTGTCAAAAAAGATATGTAAAAGTAAGCAACTTTAACAACCCAATCTCGGTTTATGCATGAGAAAAGTAGATCAGCTGTGTTCATCACACCACCTGGTCACAAATTCAATATGGTAAAGAGAGTACCGATTGTAAGTCCGGAGGCAAACACCTCGACTTTAAAAAAATACAAACTCATAAGGTGCAACAAATGTTAAAGTTAATCGTCAAAATTTTTTTAATATTGTGATTATGTATTCTTATTCCGCCATGATTGCTTTTGCTCAAGTACATTGAACAAGGTAGAAGCAACTGATCAGGTGACTTCAATATCGGCCTTATGTTTTGTAGCCTTGCAAATTTTTAATGTTGTATTATGGTTGTGATACCCGTGTGTATATTGTTGAGTCGAGGTCACCCATTATTTTTGCATTGTAGAGTTAAAGTAAGTGATGCCAGAGTGAAATGTATGAACAATAGAAAATTGCAATATACGAAGAAAACATTACATGGGAAATATATCAGAAGCCATAATTGTAAATATGTATGCAAAATCGCTAGATTGTCAACACCATTACTTTAAGTAACCACTATTACATAGGGAATGAATTAAAAGTAATTAGATAAGTTAGCTCGTTATTTTAAGATACACTAAGCTCGCCATATTGTATGCACAACGAGGTCGTCTGAATAAAAAACTAAAAAGACTTTTATATTAACATACTGACCGAGTTTTATTTAAACATAATAAAAAGCAAGGGCTTTTTATTACATGGTGTCAGAAGTGGGATCTACAGCGAAATAAGTATTCTATAATTTCCCAGGAAAAAAAATTAATTTTCATCGACAAGAACACCACGTGAAAATGGCATCGAATGATCGTCTGCCTTCAGAGTTGGATTGTACAAACTTAGCCAACAAGTGGCCCGACTGGAAGCGCAATTTTTTAGTCTACATGATTGCCAGTGGAAAGGACAAGGAACCAGAAGATACCAAAATTGCAAATCTCATTTGGTTAATTGGAAGTGATGGTGCTAACATTTATAACACTTTGTTCCCGAATGATGGAACAAAAAATTCGTTATTAGGTACCATTCGTTGCATTCTTAATCTCGTAGTGTACGGACGTGTCTACGCGAGTGTAATATTGGTAATAGGTGTATTAGTAATAAGTGGCAAACGAATTTATTAATATACATTCATACACATATTAGTGAGAAAATAAAATAACAACAAGCTAAATAAAAAAAAAAAATCGAACGGTAAATGAGTAACCGTAGTGACAGTGGGCCTAATAGCAGAAATGCATACATAGTGTTAAGCTCCACTAGTGTGAGCAATGAAAATATTAGAGACCCTGAGTATAATAAAAACTATCTAAATGCAAAACCAAATATAGTTATTAAAAATTTAAGTTCAAGTGCACCTAAGTCTGCTGAAATAAATCAACCTGCAAAAATTCTAAAGGACGATGAAAGGCCAACCACATCACAAAATCGTTTTGCCATTCTGCAAACAGATGATAATGATGGTCCCGTTATGGAAAAAAATTTTAAGCCTCCTCCAATTTATTTAAGAGAAAAAAACTCCAACGACCTAATTAAGTTTTTAGTTGGACTAATCGGCGAAAAGAACTTTTATGTGTCAAACATAAAACGTGGTAACATATATGAGACCAAAATTCAAGTGAACCACGAGAACGCTTACCGCGCCACGGTGTCGGAATTTGAAAAAATTAAAAAAACTTTTACACTTACCAGCTAAAAAACGCAAAAGGCCTCCAGGTAGTCATAAAAGGTATTGACTCAAATGTTGACCTGGAGGAGATAAAGACCAGTCTGTGCAACGAAGGTTTTAAAGTCAGGACTGTGACAAATATTAGAAACAGGGAAAAATACCCTCAACCATTGTTCCGAGTTGAACTTGAGCCTGGTGATGCTAAATTAAGGAAAAATGAAACTCACCCCATTTACGATTTAAGATATATTTTACACCGTAGAGTTACAGTGGAAGTTGAATTGTCAGGAATATGGCCACACAAAAACTTACTGCAAGTTGCCTTCTGTTTGTGTTGTATGTGGGGATCTGCATGTTACAACCAAGTGCGACAAACCAAAAGATGACCCTAGGGTGAAGAAGTGCAGCAATTGCGGTGGAAACCACACTGCCAACTACAGAGGTTGTCCTATCTTTGATTTTGTTAGGCGCTCATCTAAGCCGAAGGTAGTTCCTGAGCCGTTAAATATACCAACAACAAACCTTCCCCAGTTAGCACAGCCAACTACAAGTCAAATTTCTTACGCCAACGCACTAAAGTCAAACCAGTCCAATGCACAAAGGCCAAGCCAACCAACCACACAACAGCAAGTGCCAAACCACCCAACCACACAACAACAAGTGCCAACTAACGAACCAACCGGGCCTAATTTTAGCCGCCTGGAAGCCGTAATTGACAATATGGTCAAACAATTTACGCAGATAATGGCGCAAATGGCCGGCATGATGCAGGAGATGCAGAAAGTGCAGTCTGCTCTTCTGCATGCCATGCTTAAAAGACCATGAACTGCCTCAGGGTTTGTTTCTGGAACGCAAACGGCATCCGCCAACACAAAAAAGAGCTCGAATATTTTTTAGTACACCATAAAATTGACGTCATGTTGATTTCCGAGACTCATATGACATCTAGGAGCACTTTTAAAATTAGTGGATACAATTTTTATGACTCAAAAGATCCCAGGGATAGATCCTGTGGAGGCTCTGCTATATTAATCAAATCAAGAATTAAGCAACAATAGTTGGGTGGCCTATCTGAATGTTATATGCAAGCAACAAACGTCTGCATTAATGAGTTTTTCAATAACCTTCTTATTTCATCAGTTTATTGTCCACCGAGATTCTCCATAACAAAGGATCAGTACAACAGTTTTTACAAATCTCTAGGTCCCCGCTTCATAGCTGCTGAAGACTATAACGCCAAGCACACGTACTGGAGCTCCCGACTAATTAGTCCCAGAGGTCGTGTCTTGTATGATGCCGTGTCTGAAATGGGACTTTATGTTTTTTCAACTGGACAACCAACCTACTGGCCAACAGACCACAATAAAATTCCAGACGTAATTGATTTTGGCGTAGCAAAAGGTATGTCCTCGGAGCTCATTGAGGCTCAAGCCTCCTTGGATTTATCTTCTGACCACTCACCCACAATAATTACTATTTGCAGTCCTCATCAAATGGCAACTAGTAAGTTTTTCTTATCAAAAAGAATAAATTGGTTGAAATATAAGAAATATATTAGCGCCCACTGCGCGGAAAACCAACCGCTAAAAACTCCTGGAGACATAGATGATTGTCTGAGCGTCCTAAATGAAAACATTAAAAAAGCCGTTGAACATGCGTCTTCTACCTACCGCCAGGCTAGGTACAACAAAATTTTCTCTGACGATGTGGAAAAGCTTGTATCTGAAAAAAGAAGAGCCCGCATTGAATGGCAAAAACATAGATCGCCCCAACTTAAAACTAGGCTGAAAGAATGTACAACCCAGCTAAAAAGCTTGTTGGAGGCTCACAGAATGGCATCACTGAAAGAGTATCTGGAAGGTCTAGACGCGACTCCTCAGACAAATTATTCCCTATGGCGATCAGCCAGACGTCTTAAAAGACCTGTTATCGCAAAACCACCACTGCGCAATCTGAGAGGATTCTGGGCTAGAAATGACGAAGAAAAATGCGATCTGTTCGCAAATCACTTCAAAAACGTATTCACTCCCAATACATGCACTGACGTGAGGGAATTACCGCCTGTTGTTGCCAGACGTCCTTTAGAAATACGTTTCCGATTTGCAGATGTTGTTGAGGCTATCGCTAACCTGAATGGTAAAAAAGCTCCTGGCGTTGATAAAATAAGCAACAAAATGCTCATAGAGCTGCCTCTTACTGCTAAAAGAATCATTCTTTTTACTTTTAACGCGATAATTCGGCTTGAACATTTTCCGCCTATATGGAAAGTTGCCTTAGTAAAGATGATTCCTAAGCCTGGCAAAGATCCCTCGAAGGTAGAATCTTATTGGCCCATAAGTTTGTTACCCACAATGTCAAAATTGTTCGAAAAACTGTTAAAAAACAAGCTAAATCCGATCCTGAATGACAACAACTGCATTCCAAATCACCAATTCGGCTTTAGAAGTCAACATAGTACCATCGAACAAACTCACAGGTTGGTACAGGTTATAAGAAAAGCCTTTGAGGAAAAGAAGTACTGCTCCGGGCTTTTTACCGATGTCTCACAAGCTTTCGACAAAGTATGGCATGAAGGCCTTTTAAACAAACTAAAGCTCAACCTTCCAGATAATATTTTCAACCTTTTAGAAAAATACATAACAGGCCGACAATTTATGATCAAAGAGGGAAACCAAATAAGTTGTTCCCAACCAATAGAGGCTGGTGTCCTCAAGGAAGTATACTAGGCCCAATTTTGTACTTGCTTCACACGGCAGATATGCCAACCAATAGTTTTACACACACGTCAACATTTGCTGATGATACTGCTTTCCTTAGTATTCATAAAGACCCTAAGGAGGCTTCGAACCAACTACAGCAACACGTAACCCAAGTTGAGAAATGGGCAAAGTTATGGGGAATTAAGATAAGTGAACAAAAATTCACTCACGTAACTTTTACCTTACGCAAAGAAACGTGCCCTCCAATCACTATCAACAACCATTATGTGCCTCAACGATCTGAGACAAAATATCTTGGTATTCACCTAGATCGCCGCCTTACATGGAAGTCTCATGTAGATGCAAAGCTGACTCAAATAAAACTTAAAGCTGCTCAAATCCACTGGCTAATTGGTAGAAACTCTGTGCTACATCTTGATTGTAAGCTTCTACTCTACAACTCGATTTTTAAACCAATTTGGTGCTACGGGATACAACTATGGGGCACTGCTTCCGCCTCCAATATAGAAAAGATTCAACGCCGTCAAAACAAAATTCTAAGAATGATAACTGGTGCTCCTTGGTACATAAAAAACAGCAACATCCACAAGGATCTAATCAAATCAAGAATTAAACACCAATGGTTGGGTGGCCTCTCGGAATGTTATATCCAAGCTACGAACGTCTGCATTGATGAATTTGTCCATAACCTTGTTATTTCATCAGTTTACTGTCCACCCAGATTCTCCATAACGAAGGATCAGTACAACAGTTTCTACAAATCATTAGGTCCCCGCTTCATAGCTGCTGGAGACTATAACGCTAAGCACACATACTGGGGCTCCCGCCTAATTAGTCCCAGAGGTCGTGTCTTGTATGACTCAGTGTCGGAAATAGGACTTTTCGTTATCTCAACTGGACAACCAACCTATTGGCCAACGGACAATAATAAAATTCCAGACGTAATAGATTTTGGCGTGGCAAAAGGTATATCCCCGGACCTTATTGAGGCTGTAGCCTCCTTGGATTTATCTTCTGACCACTCACCCACAATTATCACTATTTGCAGTCCTCACCAAATAGCAACTAGTGATTTTTTCTTATCAAAAAGAGGTAATTGGTTAAAATATAAAAAATATATCAGCTCTCACTGCTCGGAACACATACCACTAAAAACTCCCCAAGAAATCGATGATTGCCTAAATATCCTAAATGAAAACATTAAAGAAGCCGTTGAACATGCTTCTTCAACATACCGTCAGGTCAAATACAACAAAATTTTTTCTGTCCATGTTGAGGAGCTTTTATCTGAAAAAAGGAGAGCGCGAAGAGAATGGCAACAGCATAGATCGCCCCAACTTAAAACGAAGCTAAAAGAGTGTACAAATCGCTTAAAAAACTTGCTGGAGGTACACAGAATTGCATCAATTAAGAAGTATTTGGAAGGTCTAGACGCAACCCCTCAAACAAATTATTCTCTATGGCGATCAGCCAGTCGTCTCAAAAGACCCGTAATCGCAAAACCACCACTGCGCAATCTAAGAGGATCCTGGGCTAGAAATGATGAAGAAAAATGCGATCTGCTCGCAAGCCATTTAAGAAACGTGTTCACTCCTAATACATGCACTGACGTGAGGGAATTACCGCCTGTTGTTTCTAGACGTCCTATAGAAATACGTTTCCGATATTTAGATGTGGTAGAAGCTATTTCTAACCTTAATGATAAAAAAGCTCCTGGCGTTGATAAAATAAGCAACAAAATGCTCATTGAGCTACCTTTTACAGCAAAAAGAATAATTCTTTTTATTTTTAATGCCATAATACGGCTTGAACATTTTCCACCAATATGGAAAGTTGCCTTAGTTAAGATGATTCCTAAGCCTGGTAAGGATCCTTCTAAGGTGGAGTCTTATAGGCCTATAAGTTTGTTACCAACTTTGTCAAAACTGTTTGAAAAGCTGCTTAAAAACAAGCTTACTCCGATCCTGAATGAAAACAACTGCATTCCAGATCACCAATTTGGCTTTAGAAGTCAACATAGCACAATAGAACAAACTCACAGACTGGTGCAGGTTATAAGAAAAACTTTCGAGGAAAAAAAGTACTGCTCCGCGCTTTTTATAGATGTCTCTCAAGCTTTCGATAAAGTATGGCACGAAGGCCTTTTAAACAAACTAAAGCTAAACCTTCCAGCTAATATTTTCAACCTACTAGAAAAGTACATAACCGGTCGACAGTTTAAAATCAAAGAGGGAAACCAAATAAGTTCTTCTCAAACAATAGGAGCTGGTGTACCTCAAGGGAGTATACTAGGTCCAGTTCTGTACTTGCTTTACACAGCAGATATGCCAACCAATAGTTTTACACACACGTCGACATTTGCTGATGATACTGCTTTTCTTAGTATTCATAAAGACCCTAAAGAGGCTTCAAACCAATTGCAGCAACACGTAACCCAAGTTGAAAAATGGGCAAAGTTATGGGGAATAAAAATAAGTGAACAAAAATGTACCCACGTAACTTTTACTTTACGCAAAGAAACGTGCTCTCGAATTCTTATTAACAACCATATGGTGCCTCAACGAACCGAGACAAAATATCTTGGTATTCACCTAGACCGCCGCCTCACATGGAAGCCTCATATAGATGCGAAGTTAACGCAAATGAAACTTAAAGCTACACAAATTCATTGGCTAATCGGCAGAAACTCTGTGCTTCGTCTTGATTGTAAACTTCTACTCTACAAATCGATTTTGAAACCAATTTGGTGCTACGGTATACAATTATGGGGCACTGCTTCCGCATCCAACATAGAAAAAATTCAACGCAGGCAAAACAAAATCCTAAGAATGATAACTGGTGCTCCTTGGTATGTTAAAAACAGCAACATCCACAAGGATCTACAAGTTCCACTAGTTAAATGCGAAATCCTGAACTATGTGGACAAGTATTTAAATAAGCTGGAAGCTCACCCAAATCCGCTCGCCCGAAACATCCTGCAACATAGTGGGCACACCCGCCTGAAAAGGAGGGATACTATTGCGCTTATATGAAGCTTGATAATTAATATGAGAACTTAAATTTTAGTCTGGCACTGGCTAGACTTATATTAACTACCTAGTTTTAAGATTTGAACACTTATTGTTAGTTCGCCACAGGCGAAGATTCAATAATAAATATATGAAAAAAAAAAAAAAAAATCCACAAGGATCTTGAAGTTCCACTTGTAAAATGCGAAATCCTGAAATATGTGGACAAGTATTTAAATAAGCTGAAATCACATCCAAATCCGCTTGCTCGAAGCATCCTGCAACATAGTGGGCACACCCGTCTAAAAAGAAGGGATACTATTGCTCTTAGATGAATCCTTTGAAATAAGATAATTTTGTTGTGAGAACTTAAATTTTAGTCTGGTACTGACTGGACTAGTATTAATTACTTAGTTTTAAGATTTGAATACTTATTGTTATTTCGCTTAAGCGAAGATTCAATAATAAAATACATGAAAAAAAAAAATTAGGTACCATTACAGTGGGTACAAATGTTACTCAGCGTACACTTAATGATGTCCTACTAAAATTCGATGGACATTGTTTACCACAGCGAAATATCGCAATGGAGTCATACAAGTTTAATGTTATTTCCCAAAAAGAAGGTCAATCATTTATGGAATTTAAACCGAATTGCGAACTCAATTGCGTTATTGTGCATACAAATGTGAACGCGGCAAACTATATGAGGATCGAATGTTACGCGATCGGATCATTGTGGGGGTCCATGACAAGAAGCTACAACTCAAACTTTTGGATGGCCGTGATGAACAATTGAGTCGAGTCATTGAGATATGCAAAACGCATGAGGCCGCGAACTCAAACAAAAGTAGACTGGATGCCAAACAGCCGGTAGTTTATGCACTGAAAACCGACGACCATACTAAACCAGTCACTAAAGTTTGTTTTAACTGCAGGGGCTCTTGGACTGCTAGTCATGTAAAGGAATGCCGAGCTAAAGACGCAACGTGCTATTTCTGTCAGAAGAAAGGTCATTTCCAACGCATGTGTCGTAAGCCAAAAAAACCATCAATAGGAAATGAAACCGCTAGTGCCAAACCGAAAGTAGCTGAACTCAACTGGAACGATGTAGTAGGTAAACATAACAATAGGATACTATCAGAAAAAAACATATCAAGTAAAAAAAATATTCTTAGGTTAAATACAATAGCAGCGTTGACTAAGCAGTGGACGAAGAACTATAGAGTAGGAAACAGAGTTGTTACATTTAAATTGGATACTGGGGCGGATGTGAATTGTATACCAGTAGACATTGTTAAGGAATTAGGAATTGAAGTATATGATACGAATAGAAATATTTCAGTTGTGGATTACAATGATAATAGAATAAAGATTTTTGGTTTTTGTAGTCTTAAGTGTGTAGAGACTATTTCGGGGATTGAGAAAATTGCTGAATTTGTTATTGTTGATCGGAGTCGTGAACCTATACTCGGATTAGAAACTTGTCAAGAATTCGGATTGGTAAAGCGTGTAGATGCTAATGGTTGTGAATATATGGGGTCAAGGCAAGTATTCAGGGATAGATACGCGGATGTTTTTCGGGGAGTGGGGAAATTTCCGAAAACTTTTTCGATTTCATTGAAGGAAGATTCTCATCCAGTATTACATTTTAGGAAAAGGGTACCAGACTCATTGTTAGATAAACTAAGGGGTGAATTAGAACGAATGGTGAATGAGGGTATAATTGTTCCCGTTGATTACCCAACAGATTGGGTGAATAATTTACAAATAGTTGAAAAGCCGAATGGTGAGCTTCGTATTTGCTTGGACCCGAAGCCATTGAATAATTGTATTAAGCGCGAGTATTTTTTGATCCCTACATTAGATGACCTGGCTTCAAAATTAGTAAATAAAAGTGTGTTTTCTGTGTTAGATTTAAAAAGTGGGTTATGGCACATGGAGCTGGACAAAAGGAGTTCGGATTTAACAACATTTCTAACTCCCTTTGGAAGGCTCAGATTCATTCGAGTGCCATTTGGTCTCAACTGTGCGCCAGAAATGTTTCAACAGGAAATGGTCCGAATTTTCGGGGACATAAAGGAAGTTCTGGTATACTTTGACGATGTCGCAATTTGCGCTACTAATGGGGAGGAACATTATAGGATTATGGAAATGGTTATGAGTAGGGCTAGGGCGAATAACATAAGATTTAACCCGGATAAGATTCAATATAGGCAAAGGGAAATAAAATTCATGGGAAATATTATTTGTGAGGGAAGAATGAAAGCTGATTTAAAATATCGGGATGCTATGTTGAGAATGAAAAGACCTGAGAATAAGGCAGATGTTTTGCGATTTTTAGGTATTTTAAAATATTTAGCAAGGTTTATTCCAAATCTTTCAAGGCAATCCGCTGAATTGCGAAAGTTAACGCATAATAATGTAGAATTTCAATGGACGGGTACACATGAAAGGGAGTTTGAAAATTTATTGGGAATAGTTACGGCTGAGCCAGTATTGGCTATATTTGATCCAAAGGCACCTGTAATAGTGCAGACGGATGCGTCTAAGGACGGACTGGGGTGTGTCATTATCCAAAATGGTCATCCTGTGATTTTTGGTTCGAGAACTCTGAGTAAAAGTGAACAGAAATGGGCTGAAATCGAGAAAGAACTTTTGGCAATTGTGTTCGCTTGTCAGCGCTTCCATTTTTTCTTATATGGGCGGGAGTTTACTTTGGAGTCAGACCACAAGCCATTGGAAGCGTTAATAAAACGCGACATAGATGATGTGACGATGCGACTTCAGCGCATGTTTATGTTTTTATTGAAATATCCACTAATGAAAATCGTCTATAAACCAGGCAAGGAATTATTATTGGCTGATTGTTTGTCCAGGGCACAATTGCCAGATGTTATGGAGTTGGAGGAACTTTCTGGCGTGATTCACACGGTAACAAAATCAGTTTGTTTAACTCCAGAAAATTACATGTACTATCAGGAAATCTTAAAAGGGGATAGCGCATATTCACGGATTTGTAATTATGTTGTAAATGGATGGCCCGGATTTCACAAACTTGACGAGTTGAGTCAGTTGTTCCACAAGCTCAAGTCTGAATTACACGTGGAAGATGGTTTATTATTCTTAAATCACAGATTAGTTGTACCGACTGAAATGCAGCGCAAGATGACAATTTGGCTTCATTCACCCCATCTTGGTATAGAAAAAACGCTTGCCAGGGCGAGGAAACTTTACTACTGGCCTGGTATGAATAAACATATTAGAGATTTAGTGACTGCCTGTAGAGTCTGTGAAGGATTTAAAAGAAATAATCAAAAGGAACCATTGCTTCAGGATGAGATTCCAAATTATCCATTTCATATAGTAGCAATGGATCTTTTCGATTATGCTGGTCGCACGTATATATCAGTGTTTGATGCGTATTCAAACTTCCTTATCTCTTTACCTATTCACAAAAAGACGCCTGCGCATGTCATAAATACTATTTGCCGAATATTTAATCATTTGGGATACCCGACTGTAATTAGGTGCGATAATAATCCGTTTGGATCTGGGGAATTTTCGAAATTTTCTGCGAATTACAATGTACAATTTAGTTTTTCAAGCCCAAGATATCCACAAAGTAACGGACTAGCGGAAAAGGGGGTCTCAATTGCGAAAAATATCCTTATACATGAAATAACAATACATGAATGTTGTAAGGTTTGCGTAGTGTCACTGTTCCAGCCAATATTTGCAAATGCAGCCAAAAGATGCGATATATTGAAATAATGCAGCCGAACTGTGCGTTATACAAGAAAAAAATAGTACATAAAATGAAAACTAATAAAGTGTATTTCACATGAAAATATTGGTTATAAACACTGTATACTTAGGGGCTTTCAAACGTTAATTCTGCAACAAAGTTACTTCAAAAAATTTTTCCGTTTGTTCAAAGGCTACCACTCCCCGCGTTAGAATAATAAAAATCAATTCATTTGCCGATTTAAGCATATCCTTTCGGCCGCCTGGTTGTCTTGTAATTAAAGCAAAGGTCGCAATTTTTAAGGTATTTTATAAAATTTGGTACAAGAAAGTTTTTTAACACAAAGCCCATTGTTTGTAGTAATGGTCGGTTCATTTTTTGATATTGATACGAAATCAGCTTTATAAAATGTAGTTGACTCAAACTTTAATATAACAAAATTTTGTATATGTCTTACTTTTTGTCACCAAACTAAATTGAAAATCAGTTTAGTTTACTTAATGTTAAAAAATTGATAATAAACACTTCTTATACATGAAATAACAAAACATGAATGTTGTAGTAAAGTTTGATTAGCGTCACTTCTCCAGGCAAAATTTGCAAATGCAGCCAAAAGATGCGATATATTGAAATAATGCAGCCGAACTGTGCGTTATACAAGAAAAAAAATAGTATATAAAATGAAAACTAATAAAGTGTATTTCATATGAAAATATTGATTATAGATACCGTACACTTAGGGGCTTTCAAACGTTAATCCTGTAACAAAGTTACTTCAAAAAATTGTTCCGTTTGTTCAAAGGCTACCACTCCCCGTGTTAGAAAAACCAAAATGAATTCTCTTGCCGATTTAAGCATATCCTTTTGGCCGCCTGGTTGTTTTGTAATTAAAGCAAAGGTCGCAATTTTTAAGGTATTTTATAAAATTTGGCACAAGAAAGTTTTTTAACACAAAGCCCATTGTTTGTAGTAATGATCGGTTCATTTTTTGATATTGATACGAAATGAGTTTTATAAGATGTAGTTGACTCAAACTTTAATATAACAAAATTTTGTATTTGTCTTACTTTTTGTCACCAAACTAAATTGAAAATCAGTTTAGTTTACTTAATGTTAAAAAATTGATAATAAACACTTCTTATACATGAAATAACAATACATGAATGTTGTAAGGTTTGCATAGTGTCACTGTTCCAGCCAATATTTGCAAATGCAGCCAAAAGATGCGATATATTGAAATAATGCAGCCGAACTGTGCGTTATACAAGAAAAAAATAGTATATAAAATGAAAACTAATAAAGTGTATTTCATATGAAAATATTGGTTATAAAAACTGTATACTTAGGGGCTTTCAGACGTCAATCCTGCAACAAAGTTACTTCAAAAAATTTTTCCGTTTGTTCAAAGGCTACCACTCCCCGCGTTAGAATAATAAAAATCAATTCATTTGCCGATTTAAGCATATCCTTTCGGCCGTCTGGTTGTCTTGTAATTAAAGCAAAGGTCGCAATTTTTAAGGTATTTTATAAAATTTGGTACAAGAAAGTTTTTTAACACAAAGCCCATTGTTTGTAGTAATGGTCGGTTCATTTTTTGATATTGATACGAAATGAGTTTTATAAGATGTAGTTGACTCAAACTTTAATATAACAAAATTTTGTATTTGTCTTACTTTTTGTCACCAAACTAAATTGAAAATCAGTTAAGTTTACTTAATGTTAAAAAATTGATAATAAACACTTCTTATACATGAAATAACAATACATGAATGTTGTAAGGTTTGCATAGTGTCACTGTTCCAGCCAATATTTGCAAATGCAGCCAAAAGATGCGATATATTGAAATAATGCAGCCGAACTGTGCGTTATACAAGAAAAAAATAGTATATAAAATGAAAACTAATAAAGTGTATTTCATATGAAAATATTGGTTATAAAAACTGTATACTTAGGGGCTTTCAGACGTCAATCCTGCAACAAAGTTACTTCAAAAAATTTTTCCGTTTGTTCAAAGGCTACCACTCCCCGCGTTAGAATAATAAAAATCAATTCATTTGCCGATTTAAGCATATCCTTTCGGCCGTCTGGTTGTCTTGTAATTAAAGCAAAGGTCGCAATTTTTAAGGTATTTTATAAAATTTGGTACAAGAAAGTTTTTTAACACAAAGCCCATTGTTTGTAGTAATGGTCGGTTCATTTTTTGATATTGATACGAAATCAGCTTTATAAGATGTAGTTGACTCAAACTTTAATATAACAAAATTTTGTATTTGTCTTACTTTTTGTCACCAAACTAAATTGAAAATCAGTTTAATTTACTTAATGTTAAAAAATTGATAATAAACACTTCTTATACATGAAATAACAATACATGAATGTTGTAAGGTTTGCGTAGTGTCACTGTTCAAGCCAATATTTGCAAATGCAGCCAAAAGATGCGATATATTGAAAAAATGCAGCCGAACTGTGCGTTATACAAGAAAAAAATAGTATATAAAATGAAAACTAATAAAGTGTATTTCATATGAAAATATTGGTTATAAAAACTGTATACTTAGGGGCTTTCAGACGTCAATCCTGCAACAAAGTTACTTCAAAAAATTTTTCCGTTTGTTCAAAGGCTACCACTCCCCGCGTTAGAATAATAAAAATCAATTCATTTGCCGATTTAAGCATATCCTTTCGGCCGTCTGGTTGTCTTGTAATTAAAGCAAAGGTCGCAATTTTTAAGGTATTTTATAAAATTTGGTACAAGAAAGTTTTTTAACACAAAGCCCATTGTTTGTAGTAATGGTCGGTTCATTTTTTGATATTGATACGAAATCAGCTTTATAAGATGTAGTTGACTCAAACTTTAATATAACAAAATTTTGTATTTGTCTTACTTTTTGTCACCAAACTAAATTGAAAATCAGTTTAATTTACTTAATGTTAAAAAATTGATAATAAACACTTCTTATACATGAAATAACAAAACATGAATGTTGTAGTAAAGTTTGATTAGCGTCACTTCTCCAGGCAAAATTTGCAAATGCAGCCAAAAGATGCGATATATTGAAATAATGCAGCCGAACTGTGCGTTATACAAGAAAAAAAATAGTATATAAAATGAAAACTAATAAAGTGTATTTCATATGAAAATATTGATTATAGATACCGTACACTTAGGGGCTTTCAAACGTTAATCCTGTAACAAAGTTACTTCAAAAAATTGTTCCGTTTGTTCAAAGGCTACCACTCCCCGCGTTAGAAAAACCAAAATGAATTCTCTTGCCGATTTAAGCATATCCTTTTGGCCGCCTGGTTGTTTTGTAATTAAAGCAAAGGTCGCAATTTTTAAGGTATTTTATAAAATTTGGCACAAGAAAGTTTTTTAACACAAAGCCCATTGTTTGTAGTAATGATCGGTTCATTTTTTGATATTGATACGAAATGAGTTTTATAAGATGTAGTTGACTCAAACTTTAATATAACAAAATTTTGTATTTGTCTTACTTTTTGTCACCAAACTAAATTGGAAATCAGTTTAGTTTACTTAATGTTAAAAAATTGATAATAAACACTTCTTATACATGAAATAACAATACATGAATGTTGTAAGGTTTGCATAGTGTCACTGTTCCAGCCAATATTTGCAAATGCAGCCAAAAGATGCGATATATTGAAATAATGCAGCCGAACTGTGCGTTATACAAGAAAAAAATAGTATATAAAATGAAAACTAATAAAGTGTATTTCATATGAAAATATTGGTTATAAAAACTGTATACTTAGGGGCTTTCAAACGTCAATCCTGCAACAAAGTTACTTCAAAAAATTTTTCCGTTTGTTCAAAGGCTACCACTCCCCGCGTTAGAATAATAAAAATCAATTCATTTGCCGATTTAAGCATATCCTTTCGGCCGTCTGGTTGTCTTGTAATTAAAGCAAAGGTCGCAATTTTTAAGGTATTTTATAAAATTTGGTACAAGAAAGTTTTCTAACACAAAGCCCATTGTTTGTAGTAATGATCGGTTCATTTTTTGATATTGATACGAAATGAGTTTTATAAGATGTAGTTGACTTAAATGACAGAATTTTGTATTTGTCACCAAACTAAATTGAAAATCAGTTTTATTTACTTAAAATTTAAAAATTGTTTATAAACGCTTCTTATACATGAAATAGCAAAACAATAATGTTGTAAAGTTTGCATAGTTGAACTGTTCCAGCGAAAATTTGCAAATGGATAACATATATATATATATATCGGCTTAAAAATGAAAACTAATAGTTTATTTTATATGAAAATATTTATTATAAATACTGTGTAAGCTATTTACATTAAAATATTAGTTATAACTGCTACTATTACTAAAACTCAAATATATAACATCAAACAAAATAAGTAATTGGGCTGAGCCAAATTGTGTTTACATTTCACAATGGCCTTTTTATATACCTTAGCCAAGCGAACCAACTTAGGGGCTTTCAGAACGTAAATCCTGTCACAAAATTTCTATAGAAAATTGCTAGAATAGCCAAGATCAATTCCTGAGCCGATTTAAGCATATCCGTCCGGCCGCCTGGTTGTTCATATATTCTTGTGATTAAAGCACTTGGCACAAGAAAGTTTTTTAACACAAAGTCCATTGCTTGTTGTAAAGATCGCCCCATTTTTTGATATAGATACGGAATCAGCTTTTTTAGCTGCAGTTGACTCGAATTTTAATATGACAGCCACAGCTGATTCGAATTTCACTCCTTTTTGGCAGCAACTAGTGCATTGAATAAAAAAAATTATTCGTCCATATTTTCATATACATAGCTCCCATACCATAAGCATTTCGGCTAAAATTGACTTGTATTTGACTCCATTTTTATAAAATCCTGTATTTGTGTCAAATAATTGGTCCATATTTTTATAAAGCCCCCATCTTAACGTCTTCCTGGAAAAAGCCTTTTGGGCTAAAACTGGCTTCATTGTTACTGTATTTAAGTAAAATTTTCCACGTGAATAGTTTTTTACATCCACAACTAGTGAATTAAAATATGATCGGCCCACTTTGGATATCGCTCTCATACAAATTTTCCGGCTTTGACTCAAATGTTACTCTGTTTTCAGGAAATTTTTACACACGCGTCATAATTCATTTCACAAACTAATAAATTACGCAAAAATAAAATGTTTTTGAACTTTTGTTTTTATCTTAATTTCTTTTAAGAAACACGGAGTCGTCTATTTACAAAATCATTTAGCGGCGTCAGCTAAAAAATGTATAAGTAAACCGGCGTTAACAATGACAATTTTCAAGTAATGTCTGGTAACACTTCTCACAAAATTATTTAACATAATTGCAAAATTAATATAAATAAAGCCCATATATCGGGAAACTAACCAAATCAGATAGATATACTGCCATTATAGCATCAATATAAAAGAAAAAAAAAATTTTTTTTTTTATGCATCCAAACTAACATGCATCCGAACTATGCGCAATATACATAAAAAGTTTGGCTGCTGCAGCCGAAGTATGCAAATGCAGTCGAAATATGCGATGTTTCAAAAAATTGCAGCTGAACTATGCATCCCGCATACATATATGTATATGTAAATACATATTTTTATTTATTTTTTTTTTCTCATTTTTGCTTTCTTTTATAGATTTAAGTAGGTTAAGAATTAGGTTTTAAGTGTGTAGTATTAAGCTGATTATATGTGGGTTTTACCCTACGAGTATAGTCAAATGCCGGGAGCAAGCGTTGTTTATTTTTAATTTATTGTTTATCTAAATGTATAAATGATTTTCTTAAATTTATCTTAATAAGCAAGTTGCAAAACCAATTAACATGTTATGTCATTAAAATAATACGATATAGTTTTAAGTTTTCTCATAGAACGTACTGTTTGTAAATCCTATAATATGAAAAGAAAAGAAGTCTCAATAAAGTTAACTAACTAACTAACTAACATTTAATATGTATTGAATTTCTAAGTAAGTAAGGATTTGCAAGTAAAATAAGTATTTGGAAAACTTAATAAAATAAAGTATATTCGCTGTTTAAGAAGTAAAAAGCTATTGTTTGGAAATGCATTTTTAACAAAATAGCAACTGGAATGGAAAAAAAAAATTTAAAACATAAATATAATAATTTATGCTTTTAAATGGCAACAGGAAAATACTCGCTGGAAACCTTTAACAACTCCATTTATACATATAATTAACCTAAAATTAGTAAAACTGTTCTGCAAAGGGAAGGGAATGGACTAAAAAATACTTTTTTACTTTTCTGCACTTGAAAGGGGCACCGCTGCCCCAAATAGCGCAAGTCATCTGAATTAAGTCTTAAGGGTGTATGGTAGTGATTATTTATTTTATTTAAAAACGCGAGCATGCATGAGCGTGATTTAAAGATGGATCTTGTATAAGTATCATTTAACTTTTTGCATTTGTTATTATTACTTTTATTACCAATGATTTTTTTTATTGTTGCTTGTAATTCAACATAAAAAGAATAATCGCTTTCAATCTTTATTGCTTTTTACATAATGAAAAATACAGGCCACTAGAATTGTACTTTTCTATAATCATTTGCTTAAAAGCTTCAAGCTATATCCTTTCTTACTCTCATACATAAGTAAAAATGGTTTAGAACATGTGTGTATGTAGCGGAAAATACAAAAATTTGTTTATTTCTTTCCTATTTAAATATATTTTATTTGTTCATCTATCAAATGACACATAAAACCGAATACAATTGATGAACGCAATAAAATTGTTATTAGAGCTTAACTAACATCATATGTTACTTTAATATATTTTAACTATTTTTAAAGGAGTTGATACGAGGATAGAAGGAAAAGTTTGTTTAAAACAGAAGTATCAAAACTATATTCGTTGCAACTCCAGCGTATAAAACCCTACATCACAGTTTATTTTATGTTTTGCGCCACCGTACGCACAATTTGTACGCAGAAAAAGGTCACTTTCCTAAGTGGGAAAATAATCAACCAATCTTTAAAGAATTTAGTTGGTTTATTTATATTTTAAAAATATTGGCACATGTTTTGTAATATATTTTGGTTTTCCTATACCTGACTTTTATGAGACCCATGGGCTATCTTAGATTGTTAGCAAAATGATTCTATTTAACATTTGGTTGCATAAAGTGAATAATTAAAAAAAATTTTATGAAAAGATAGAGTTATATTCGAAATAGCTGAAGTCCAAAATTTTTATTCCGGGACCACATTTTTGGGGGCGGCGCACTGTGGGTTGAAATGGGTCGAAAGTGACGCTTCATTGAATTTTTAAAATTAAGTTTTTGTATTAAATTCTACATCAATATGTAAATTTTTAAGCATCTATCTTGTCAGTTGACTCCGTAGTGAGGTGTCAAAGTTAAAAATTTTTTGCAATATTTTTAAAACACGATAAAAGTAAAATTTTGCATTAAACGAGTCCGTATTTTCCAAATTTAACGTTAAAAAAGTGTTTTTTAAGAATGAAACCTTCAACTTCAGATATTTAGGTGTACAAAAATGATATAGTGTTTTTGAAAATATGTGTAAAAATATTTTTGACGATTTTTTTTTAAAAAGGTCTAAAATTGGCCTATTTTTGATATTTCGTGAACCATAACTTGTAAGTTAGTTAAGGTATGGAATTTCCAAAGTCATGTATTTAACAAAACTAACGTGTATTTTGTCATTTGTTCAATGTTTACTATTGTTATTATTGTTGTCGAAGGATTTAAATTTCAATAGATATAGGTGCGTAAACAAGTTTCAGTCATCTTCATTCACGAGAGTGTTAAAGTGGTTTTGTATGACTCCTACAATACATAAATTTTTAATTCATGGTCCCGAAATCATGAAATATGCCCTTTTACCGATTGGAGAACTTTCAGAAGAAACTAAGGAAGCCAGAAATAAGGATTTTAAAAATTAAAGGGAACAATTTGCTCGCAAATGCAGCCGAGAAAAGTCGAATGAAGATATTTTGAATATAGATCAGTTCAGATCCATTCATATCTAGTATAAATAAACCAAATGAGCGGAAAGAAAAACAACAATTTTCAAATTCCGAACTACAGCTTTTGCTATCGCCTATTATTTTTTAAGAAATACATGAAAGTGAGAGTAATGATAGCGAAGATTATGATGATAAAGGTGAGGATGAACATAATATGGTTCCTTTTTAAGTGTATGACAATTATTGATAAACAAAAAAACAATAAAAAAAATTTATTTCGTTGCTTTTTTAAAAAAATTGTAAAATTCTTGAAATCCTTCAAAACCCAAATTCAAACTTTAAATTAAATTTATGTTCATGTTATGCAAAACATATATTTATTTTTTTTATTTTTTAGAAAGAAGGTAATAACAGCTTTTGTTTGCTTCTCATTTTTTTAAAAAAATCACTTTCCATTTTAAAATTACGGCGCAAATTCTGAAACAAACTATAATTTTCCGAAAAATAAAAATGTTTATAAAATCGTAAAAAAAAATTTTTCCGTGTATCTTTTATCAGAATATGCCTTTTTATGCATATTTAACGTTTTGAAAAAAAAAATATTTAAAAAAAATTTTAAATACGGCTCCCATGAATTAATCGCCACTTTCGGTGTCATCGAACCCTCTATGCGGCGTCAAAAAATTAATCAATCATATTTATATATATTGTAGTACTTGGAAGCATATGGTAAAGCACGTTTACAAATTATGGTGAAAATGGAGTTATATTCGAGGCAAATATGATTTAAAATAAATATTCCGGGAGCATACATGTATCAGAACTATGCCAAAACATTGACTGGTCATACACAGCTAAAATGTATGGCTGGTTCCTGTGCCGAAAACTTATCTGTGTCAAATATTTTTAAAGATGTGACCTGCAAAGATCATGATTTAATTAACTTAGGAAGTAATAATGGGTCGCTTGATATAATTGAAGGTGGATTTCGACGTTGCAGGCATTTTTAAAAGTAAACTTGCCCTTAATTTAACATTTGGTAACTCGTAATTTTAAAATATGCGAAAAGGTACTGAAAACTTAAATAAAGTACTAATTTTCCACTTAGTTAACCTTGGACCTTAATTTGGGTCGATTGTTCTTTATTTCTAATTTGGAGACTCATAAGCCTAAGTAATTAACATAAAATTTAAAAACGTATTTTTGTCCACTTAAAATGTGCACAAAAGATGTAAAAAAGTACCCAAACTTTTTAAAAGGTACAATTCCGTTGCCTGCTACACTTTAACTCCTTAATTGAGCTCTATAGTTGTCGAACGTTATTTGAACTTGTCTCAGAACAAAATATTTGTTTTTACCAACTTTTTACTCCTTAGAGTTCAAAATTTCGCAAACCTGTCAAACACAATTTTTAAATTATGTTTCTATATTTATTGGTTACGAGATGCACTTAACCAGTATCGAAACAGTTTTTACCCTAATTCACTCCGTCGAGTCTAATATTTAAAAAAAGTGGATGAGACGGTCCGTTTACTTTCTGAGCCAAATACGATACTTCTTGAATTTCTCTTTATCGGGTATAGTTTCCTCCATATTTCGCCCATTTTCCCCTCTTAGAGTTTAATTCATCGGAAGAGGCATCCGCTGCATGGGCCATATTGGTCAAATTGTTACAAATTATTCATCTAAAAAGGCGTTGGATGACAACAATCATGGAAAACGCAGACAAGGAAGATCAAGACCCCAGCGGAAGGGCCTATCTATTTGGCCCTTCCGCAAGTCCCTGGTTTAAAGAAGTGATTGAAAATAATTTGTTTAGCAGTTCAAAACCAACAATAGGCTTTATTTCAAATCATTGTATCTATTACGTATGGCAACTAAATACAGTTCGGTTGTAAGTTGCTGAAATTATATTACAGATAGCAACTTACGACTAATGGTGGCCAATTTTGATTAACAAACGGTTAACAATGTGCAACTGAAGTTTGGTTGATTTACATAATGGGCACATAAGTAAGTAAAAAATTCATTTAAACCAAATTTTGCCGCAGCTTTCGTGTGAAAATTTTTTTTCATTTAATACCAGATAAAATGTTCTATTTGCGTCTTTATTTTACTTTATTTTTGAAAATAATAATAAAGATGTTTAGTTTATTTAGAAATTTGTTCATGCCTTTATTTAACACAAACTGAAGAAATAAAAAAAGAAAAAAAGCAACAGACGAATTGCAGAAGATAAAAAGATTCGTAAAAATGTAAAATAAATAAATTTTTTTTTACTTTTAAACAACAACAAGTGAGTGAATCACTAACTTTTGGGTGTTGGAATCAAACTAATTTTAATTTTACTACTCACGCATACAAACATATAAAAAAACAAAAAATCGTTGTAAGGATGTGTGTTTAAACAAAAGTTAGACAATGACAGTACAATTTTAAATTGTTTCCTTTTTGGGTTTGTGGCAACAGATAACATCAATGTAGGCGTAAGCAAGAAAATAGAAAAAAAAACAAATCCTTAATGTTAAATAATTTGCAAACACTAAGACACTTGGTTTTGCACAATTCGTTTTCATTTTTTGCCTGTTTAGGCATTTTATTTTATTGTTTCTTAAGCACGTTTACTAAATACATATGGCAAAATGCTTAAAAATGTGTTTTTATATCAAAAGAATTTTATTGATGTTGTTTTTTTATTCGAGCTTAATGTATTTTTTATCTCTTAAGGAATAATAATTTATAAAAAATTGAATAAAATTCGCTTTTGCATCATTATTATTATTTAAATTTTGCTTATTAAATAATAAAAAGAAATATGTATATATTTGTGCTTCTTATATATTTCTAAATTGTTCCCAAGACTCCCTTTTATTAACTTAATATATTAAAACAAGTGCCGCTTTAATAATATAAGAACATTTCGTAGCATACTTTTAGGCTGTTTATGTATATTGCATTAAAATAAAAAAAATTTGATTAAACATGTTTGCTGACTAAAGAGCTGCACGGATATACTTAAAACTGTTGTATACCAGATTATTTTAAAGAATGAACTCTTATTTGTAGTGCCTCTAAATAAAAATTGTGTTTTTCTATGAACGTTATAATCATTAATCATGTATTTGCTGTTATTTAACAGAGTTTTTTATAGAAAGAAAAAAGTCAAGTTATTGAGGGAAGCGTGTATCAACTTCGGCTTTATTAATTTTCGCAAAAGTAATTAATCAGGAACAAACACAATTTATATTGGATGTTGGCTTAGTAAGGTATTTCTTATTCTAACACTGCGAGCGAATACAAGTGTATACTCTCTTTTACATTATATTTCAAAAGCTATTTAAAGATTTATCGGCTGCAGACCTCTATTGCTTACAATTCTACAACTTTTTTTGTTTTATTTTTCTGCCCATTAGAATGTTTGCTCTAGCCTCTCTTTATTTATTTCATTAAAAAATCTGCTTAATTTCATCATTAGTTTTAATTAAGGTTGAATTTGAATTTAAATGAGTGTTTCTGTTTAATTTCAATTTTATTTAAAACAAGGTTTTAATTAAAATTTATAGCGTAAATGACATTAAGAAACAAAGAAATTAAAGCCATACAAAAGTGCAAAAGAAAAACGAAAATTCAAAAATGGGTTAGAAGCGAACCTAAAAAGATTTTTTTTATATTACGGCTACACATGCAAACAAAAGACACAAAAACGCTCTTGCGTTAATTAAATTTTAATTTGCTTTATAAGGTAACAGTCCGATTTGGGTGTTATGTGTTTAAGCTACAAACATATATATGTATGTATGTAAATTAATTTATAAATATATACTATTGAGAGGTGAAAATATTTGTTTTTTTTTTTTAAATCAAAATACATATTGGTTTTTCAATTGTGATGGGTGTGATCATGTTACTCACATTTCTGCTTACAACTCAAAGAACAACTGAAAGAACAAGATTTCTGCTTATAACCACTGCCAAAAGAGTTTGACGGGTGTGATCTGAGAAATATAAGCTTTAGATAACCTTAACTTTAAGATTCTGTTGAACCATGTAGTTAAAAGTGTTGTCATCATATTAAATAAAAAAAAATTTAAACAAAAAAAAAAACTATTTTTTCCTGTTTTGCGTCATTTTACGTGGAATTGCCCATATGTGAATGCTTAAGCAGTTTTATACAAAATATCAAAAAAATAAATTGATGATACTTGAACATTGAAAAAACGTAGAACTAAAGGGTTTACAGAAAACATACCCTTCAAATATAACGACTCACTTCCTAATTAATTAAAGCATATCCGTCTGGGTGGTTGTTCATGTGATTCTTGTTAACAAAGAACACGCCACATTTTTCGAGAAATTTCGATAAAATTTGGCACAGATAAGTTTTGGGCATAGAGGCCAAGCCAATTAAAGGCGACCTTTTGGCATATCCCTTAAATAAGTGTCCCCTTGGAATAAGCATTTCAAGCGAAAGTTTCTACGAATATTACTATGTATATCGCCTTAAAACTTTACGCATGTGTAGGACCTCGTGCCATTAACTGCCGTACACAGGTTTTCTATGATCGACCCATTTAAAAAAAAAATTAATAAATTTGTTTTAAAAGGGTAAATTTACAATTTAGCATTTTTTGGTACGTTTTGTACTTTCTTGGCATCTTTTTTAAACTCTTTGCACTCTTTTTCATACTTTGAACTGGATGGGAGGTTGCTTTGTTACTTTACAATCAAATTGAGGTCTTAAACGCTACTTCTTGAACCAAATGTATTTTACAAAGTTTGAAGAACTTTTGTGACTTTTTTTAAGATTATGAGTCTATACTGCTATGCTATAACAATCTTTTAACCCATGCAGAGGCATGTTAAAATAGTCAGCCTAGAGATATGAAAATATATTCTTCTGACCAATGTAAAGATTGCAACTCAACTAAGTAGACAAAAAGGCCTTTTTTTAAAAAAAAAACCTATTTTTTAAAGCTAATGAGTCTAGTAATATCTATTTAACTTACATGCTTTTTAAAAAGGCAAACGGGATTGCTTTTCTTTCTGCGTAAAAACGAAGTTTATCATATTTCAAGCGCTAAACTAAACTGGCTGCTTAGTAATGTATTGACCTTAACTTAAAAATTTAGGTTTTCACTACAGAAATTAAGCACATGTTACATTCTGTTTTTTGAAATGAAAGCTTGACCCAAAGTCATAAAAAAAAAATCATAGAAAAAGTAAACAAAACACTTAGTTCGTCTTTGTTGTTGGTGTAAGCAGCTAAATAAAAGCACGTTGTTGCCACTGCGTACCTTAACATTCAAAAAGTAGCAATGGAATTGCCATACCTTAAACCAATTTTCAGTTTTACTTCACGGGAGGTTACAATAACCAAAAATTTTAAAGGTCACTTTATGGTTTACTTTAATCAGAGTCAACCTTAGCTAAAGCATTATTTATAATCAATATACCATTAAATAATTTTTTTTCTATGTAGAGACTATTGACACTAGAGTTAGGAAGCCGGCTAAGTGGGCAAGAAGCACTTTTTTACATTCCCTGTGCGAAATGTGTGGCAACTGGTCGGCGTACTCGTCCTGTGACTATTACAAAGCATCAATAGTACAAAAAGTGATAAGTCGTAATCGGTTAAAAGGGCACTCATCACATAACTGGATAAAAGGTGTTAAAAAGTTAAAGACAAAAATAGAAATTTCGGCCCCTGCATATATACACACACACAAATACAAGCATACATACGTACATACATACAAAGTTGCTTAAAAAGTCACAAATGAAAAAGGAGACTATATAGGATTGACCCGGAACCGGTTTTGATGCATTAGATTTGAACCAATTGCCCCCTCCAATGACGACGCATAGCAAAAGTGACATATTTCCTTCATATAAAGTGTAAGAAGTAAAACCAGTCCCTACCCTAAGTAACCAGTCACGTCAGTTTAAGACTGATCGTATTTTTTTAAATTATGAGTAATTTTTTTTTGTACTTTTTTGAATTTGTTAAGATTATGATCCTATCGATATAAAATTTGGTAGTATTTACCCTGGTTGAGGCCGGAAATCAACTAAATTGACAAAAAGTAATTTTTCAATATTTTTAGTACGTTTTTGCCAATCTTCGAAATAACAAGATTTTCTTACCCTCATCACTTATGACACAGGTTAAAAATCACTGTTTGAAAAATAAATCCTTTTTAGTTTTTTCACAGCTTTTATTTAAATACTTTAAACACCAATTTTTATCCTTTTATTTTTATCTAAATAATTAAATGTTAATTTACTCCCACGCATGCTTTGCAAAGGCTAAAAGCAGGTTAAAAGTTAATTCATTTTAATTAAAATATTATTTATTATTACTTTGTTCAAAAAGTTCACAATATTGCTTTTTAAAGGTTTGTTAATTTTTTTACAAGGCGCCACTAAATGCTTGTACGATAATTTTTTTAAATTAGTTGTTATTTTTCATCCGTCTGTTTACTCTCTTCGCGGTGCTTTTAATTAAAATTTATTAATGTTTAAACATTTAACTGACATTTCTGGCTACATTTTAAGTGATATTATTTATTAGAGGCTAAAGACTTTGTGTTAATTAAATTCTAGGAAAGTATTTTAAAAGAAGTGAATAGAGAATGCTTTCAGACACAATTTGGCATCGTAGCAAATCAAGCGTTCATGAGTAGATAGCACGCGTTACACAAGATTTTCATTTAAAAATTTTTTTCTCATATCCCAAGTACATTGGTTTTCAATTTCAAAAAAACAGAGACCATTTAAAAAATACAAAGGTTAATATTTTAAGACACTATTATATTAACCCTAGTGAATTAGAAATGTTTTTAGGGGACAGAGACTTAACTCGAATTACATTTTCCATTCTTTTATATGGGCGTTCTTGCCACTATAAAATATCAAAAAACACTCTGTTAACAAATGGTTACTTGGTTTAATTTTATTATTTTAAATAAAATATTCTTTAAGAATATTTTCTTACTTATGTCCTTCGCTTGAAAATGTTTCTTAGATATAACAAACAACCATGATTTTTTATGTTTTAAGTAATTTTTTAAGTCTTTTGTTTAAATGTATGTATTTAAAGTCCCCCTAAAGTAGATAACACCTAAGTCGATAATATGATTAAATTTCACCTAAACAAAAAAAAACATTCCATAGAAACTAAAACAAAAACTCAAATTCGAAATATTTTTCTTATTATTTAAAGCACAAAGCAAATAAAAGATCAAAAGTGAAACTTAAGCTTATAAACAGCCTTAAGTTATGCTGTAAAATTTTTTAAAAGAAAAAGTTTAATATAAATAATGACCTTAAAAGTAAAATAAACTTGTATAAAAATAATAATTTAAGTACAAAATCGAAAAAAACAAACAAGACATCAAAAACACTCTACAAAAAGTAAAAAAAAATCTTCTTCAATTCAACAACTAACTCGCAATATTTAATTATTTTATTGCGCCTAAAATTATACCTATTTTACAGCTTTTAATTTAACTACATTTAAGCAGAACCTACTTTTATATGCCACTTTCTTTATAGATATTTATATTTTTTATCTTAGAAATATTTTAGTTCACCTGCGTAACTAACTGAATGACTGACGTCAGACGAATAAAGCTACACATCTTCACGAGCTCATAATAATACACCTCTCTCGTACTATGTGGTCTGGGTGCAACTAATGCTGCTGGAGGTGGTCAGCAGATGTTTCACGATAAATAAGAGGTCGATTGTCAATCATATTTTTTATGTGCTTGCTTTTAATCTTAAAAAAATATTTCAGACAAGATTCGCTTTAAAAACCATGAACAAAATCAACTTTAGGAGTTGCAATAATTTCCAGGTCTAAAGGTCTTTTATGACCTTCTTTCTATTCCCAGTTAAAGCAATTAAATGTAAGTTTCGGGAGTGGGGCCCATACTGAAGCTGCGGAAAATTATCGACCGGTCGCAATTAAATTATTCACAGTGATTATTTTTATGTTTCTGTAGTTTCGAACAAAGGTAATACCAAATGAATTTATGTTATCGCAAAATAAGCCTAAAAATTATTTTCGTTTAAACACATTGCCAACTTTGTAACCTTTATCCTAAGGTGTAAAAGGAGTATTGGATAAGGTTCACAGAAAAAAATAATTTTTAACTAAAAAATGTTTAATATTTATTTGAAATTTAACTATTTTCCACCAGTAAACAATTTCGAATATACAATCAACATTTTAATAGTACTTTTATTACAATTTGCTCCAATTAAAAATTTAATGGTAACAATTAAAAATTTAATTTAATTTTTTTTCATGAAATTAACTTAATTTCAGGAAAAATTTTATTTGTAATTTTTAATAATTTCTGTTATATTAATGTACATTTGTTTAATTTAATTAATTAATTATTATCTTCAATTTACAAATAAAACTAGTTTTAGTGTTCATTACAATCTTTAACAATGACTCGAACCAGAGGAATCATGATTACAAGACATACGCTCTATTCACTCAAACAATAAAGCTTCCTGTTTTTGAAAGTGTTTATATTACGTTTACTTACCTACTTTTACATTATAAAATTTACCTCAAGTCAAATAAACACAACTCTACAAGAACACACAAAAAATATTAAAAAATTACTTAAAACAAGAAACGAAAATAAGAAAATAAATTACAAAAAATTTTGGACCGAGCACCGAATCTGGCACCTTCTGGTTGCCAGGCTGAGACTTTACCACTAGACAATAGAGACATTGAATTTTCAAAGTTTAAACTCTCATTTATGAAAACTTTCACGATTATTACTTTTGTATAGTTAACTTAAAATTTGTCGCATACAAACAAAAATGAGCGTACGAAATCATTAAACTAAAAAATTTCTATGAAAACTTATTGCTTTTTTATAGAATTTCTAAATCATTTTTTTAATTAAATTTTTGATTGTGACAATTAATTCTTTAAATTAAAACGACTAACGCGTTAATTGAAAAAATATGGGAACAGTCAAAAAAATTCGGAAGGGGGCTCTGACAATTGTGAAAATGACTAGAACAGTTGTTGTTGAACAGATATATTATATAACAGGATCTCGTTGCCAAGAGACAGTAAAATAAATCAACGTTTTTAAATGGTGAAGACGTATTACTATGGCTATTTTAAAATTCACCTTGCGTGGGAACTGGTGAAATCTTAGAATAATCACTGATATTAGAAGCAGCCTTCGTTCCACTTTTTCCAAATTTTTGGAAAAAATGCGATCCGTGCTTTGATAATAAGGCTTACAGAAATAACTAGACAGTTGATCAGACATCGTCAAGAGACGATTCTGATGCGAAATCTAGAACACTGGATTTTTAATTTTGAGCGTTATAAAGTGACAAAAGCGAAAGTAAGAGAACAAAGGGTTGTATGCGGATTTAGTTCGGTCTAAGCAATAAAGAATATGAATATAACTCCCGTATTCAAATTCTAATTAAAGTTTGTTTAAAAAGAACAAAATAACATTCAACTTACAGTAGTACCGAATAGGAATAGTGCTGATGAGAAATCTCATCATATATGTATATGCTCATATATATGTGTATGTATACAAACAATTTCTTTTATATTTATCTCAGCACATATTTCATCTTATCTTCTATACGTTTTTGAAAAGCAATACAAGAAAGGTCCTTTTGTTGTAGCAACTTTAAGGCTTTTGAAAAAACCACTTCACAACTTAAACATGTTAGATACGAATTTGCAAAAATAAAAAAGAGAAACTCAATTAACACATAGTTACCCTAAATATTTTATTTTTAGTTTATAAATTAAGATTACTTTATTGTGTTTCTTCAAAGTTTGTTTTAACAACAACAACAACAACAACAATCTAAACCTAAAATAGTTTTGCAACACATTGCTCTGCTTTTATTTCTACGTAAAAAACAGGCCGGTTCTAGGTATCAAAGAAAAGTTTTATTTTCAGGTTTGCCAAAAGTATGCAACAAGAAATAACACGTACTTGAACATGATGCCACAACATGAAAACAACCGTAGCAATAACAACAAGAACAACAGCGTTTCACGCAATTTATAAACTAATACTGCTACTACACTACCACTACTTAGTACTTGAGTAAGAAGATTTACTTGAAAGTGCCAGTTACTATTTAGTTGTTTTCTATACTTTTTCTTGTTAGTTGTTCTTTTCTCTTGGCTTTTGTTTTTCTTAAGCAAGATAAACAAAACATTGAGAAACATGGATATAAAGATAGAACATTCTCCAATTGGCCACGTCTTTAAGACACATTTTACAAGGAATACAGGACACATCAATAAACCGTTTACAAAATGTTTGCATAAACAAAGAGAGTCATTAGAGCGGCAATGTAATCCATTTGGTCGTATATAGTATACTAAATAGGAGACCGAACTCAAGACAATGTCATCATATTGCTGGTAACAAAGATTACTTCTCACCCAACGCCGTCAGTGACTAATGTGGCTATGCCTGAAAACAATTTACTTTCTGACAATTTTGCCAACTGGGACGTAAGACTCGAGTATGCATATCTGTACAAAAAATAAAAGTTGCATTTCGGTGGAACAAAAGAGTATACTTTGAGTGTACACCTTAAGACTAAGGGGTTGCAAAATATCTTTAAAAATACTATTGAAATTAAAAATCACTAAACAGTTGCTTAAAATTGTGTGCTTTATATTAAAAAAAAATATTATTTTTTAAGGAGTATGTCATCCAGTTGTCCTCCGTCAAAAAAAAAAAATAGTATTGAAATCGATGCCTGGTGTTCTGCGCCACACCCTGCAGTAGACTTGGTTCAATTAAGCTAACTTCTCGACGAAAATGTTCCTTTAAATCCACAAGAGATTTGGGACTGTCATTATAGACCCTTTCTTTAAGACCCTCCATTGAAAAATCCATGGGAGTTAGATCGGGCGACCTGGGTGACCATGAAATTTTCCAAAAACGACTGATCAGTTTTTGGAGGAAATTTTTTTGGAATAAATTTATCGAAGCTCTGGCTGTTTGGCGAAAAGAATTCCGTAATCATGCGTCGATATTTTTCACCGTTGACATTCGCCGCCTAGCATCAAGAATTTTCGAAAAAAATGGTCCAATTATCTCATGGGTGGAGAAGGCACACAGTTACCCTGGGGTAGTGCAATGGTTTTTGATGTTTCAATCGAGGGTTGCGGATTGTTGGAGACCAGTAATTGCAGTTTTGCTTATTGACGTGAAGATTTTAGGCAAAAATGAGCCTCGTCGCTCTAAAAGATGGGATTTCCAGTCCGAGAACGCTGCAACATCGTTTCAAAAAAATGTTTGTGTAAATCAAAGTCACTTTCTTTCAGTTCGTGAAGAATTTGAATTTTAAAAAGACGAATAATCGCTCTTGGAAGTCCCAGTGGACTTCTCTTTTCCTTATTGAAAGTCGTGGATTTTTACGTAAACTGCTTTTAACCAGTTCAATATTTTTGGTAGTCCTTGAAGATGGACTGGGCCATGGCCTTGGGATACTTACAGCCGAAGCAGTTGCGCGGAATCTCTTCACCAACGGGCAAATTAAATTTACACTTGGTCGATCACATATTTACCGAATACCGAACTTTTAACAAAATTGTCGACGAGCAACTACATAAAAATCATTACGCTTAAAAAATGTCTTCACAGCGAACGAGTGACGCTCAGTCGACCACTGCGACTTCGTGATCTACGAATCCGCACAATCAATAATGCCAACGGGGCCACCCTTCCTCCGCACCGTTGTTCACTTATGGAAATAATCTTATAAAAATATAAATTTTCCACCAAACACCCTGTATAACAACAAACACAAAACATAGGGCTAAGTGCTTTTTAAAAAACTAGGGACTAAGAAAAAAATAACAGGTTAGTAAGGAAGTTATAGAAGGTCAATCCGGATCTTATTATTCCCTACAACACAATTTATCTCCTTTAAAGTGCCAGTTGGGGTAATTTCCGGGAGTGGAGCTGATTTCGAACTAATGATAAATTATAATTGGACTGACGGGAAATTTTTTACAATTATTTTCTTTGACATAAAACAAGATTTTGTTCCCATAGTGGGGTAACATGATTTTCTGGAGACGGCGTTCTACGAGAGGTGAGATCAATAATGGGACGATCTTTACAAAATTTGGAAGGATAAATTGTCGGCAATATGAAATATGGGAAAAATGTTTAGGAGTGTTATTTGGAAGGGGATTATTTTTTTTGTGTTGAATATAAATCACTACTTAGCTTTAATAAGATAAGCCTTTTTATAAAAACGTATCGCAGCCAAATTTAAGAAATTACCACCTGTACTTTGATCATAGAAATACCTCCACAATCAGGTAACTGACGGACGAAAAAGGACATTTTTTAATCGACTCTGGAATTGATTTTGAGTCGACCGGTATATTTGAAGGTGGATCTGGGACTGTTTTTTTAGCGTAATCAATATCTATTCAAAAGCATAATAGCACGTTTATAATAAAGTTCATATTATGCCAAATCAATAAATGGGCTTGTGCATTCCATGCACACACACACACACACACACATATTCGCTTCTCACAATATATGACA
The DNA here is from genome assembly GCA_963583895.1 of Melanophora roralis. Classification (NCBI taxonomy): domain Eukaryota; kingdom Metazoa; phylum Arthropoda; class Insecta; order Diptera; family Rhinophoridae; genus Melanophora; species Melanophora roralis. The sequence goes on from OY757189.1 coordinate 9,024,509, forward strand.
GCATGTTTATATTCGAAGTAAAGTTAAGAATTTTATTGCTACTTAAAAGTTAACATGGATATAAATAAGAAACTACAGCTGCTATTGTATTGTGTTGCGTTACACGTAAGTCCGTCCATACAACTACTTCGAAAAAGTATTTCAATATAACTAAACAATACAATATAGTTTCTTTATTTACTTATTTTTGGCTTTTGTTTTCAGAAAAACAAAAAGCAACTAAAACAAAAGTATCTTAGAAAACTCAACTTAAGTATTTGTTTGGTAGCTTTTGTTTTCTTCGTATAAAATTATTAACTACAGCAAAATCTCTTAGCAATCCCACGAGTATTTTAGCTTTTATTAGAAAACAGATAAGCCTTGAAAGCAACTATAAATAATAGAGAAACAAAGGATTTTTTTATAATAAGTGTTGCAGCACAAAAAAGTTTATAAATTATTTATTTGAAATTAGATTTTAATAATTTATACTAGAAGAGTTTTAGAAGATTTTAGAAATTTGGCAAAACCAAAAATAGTAAAATACTACAGATTTGTGTACATTGTTAAGGTAAAAAAACTTATTTATTAAAAACCCTATTAAAATCATCCTATTTTAATTCAAACTTTATTAAAATCATCCTATTTTAATTCAAACTTATTACTTGCAAGATGCTAAGATAAGCCGTTTGTGCATATCCTTGTAGTACTAAAAAGTAACAGTCAAACCCACACTGTAAGTGTGTGTCGATTTGAAGAAGTCTGTCCATCCATTTGGCTTTTTATTTAACCAAAATAAAAACGCATTCAACCGGGTGGGTGAACATAGTGAAAAATAATAGTTGTAGACCCACCGTTAAATATACCGTTAACCACTTTTTGCGTCAATCGTTTGTATGGCTAGGTGTCTATATATTCTTAAAATAATTTTTAAAAATTTTGGGGCAGAAAAGTTTTATAAAAAGAGACCGAACCAATTAAAACTGGTGGTAATCAACTAGGGTAAAACCCAAAATAATTTCTTCCCGGCACGAACTCAATTTTTTAACCGCCTTAAAATATTTGACCATCGCAAGAGGTTACCAAATATTTTATTAAATTTATTGCGATTGGTTTCAAATTTGCTACAGCTGCCCTAAAAGTCTTGTTCTTGATATATAGAAGTATAACTGCCAAAAAGTGGCAATATTCTGTCATAATAGCGCTTAAACATATGCTGAAATACCTCTTAAGAGCTTTTTTAAAAAGCGATTGGAAAGTTTTGCATTACCTTCTATATTGTACAGCATTTTCCCAATTTTCAATCGATGCAGAAAATTTTCCCTGGAATATACCACTTCGAATTTGGTCTCAAATGATAAGCAGTTCTTTTGGCCGTAATCAATATAATAAAAGACAGATCTAAAAGGTAGTGCTGTGCTTCACAGGGTTTCCGGGTGATATTGTGCTTTGATGCGCGGGAAAAAGGCTACGGGTGAGCTAGCATAGGACGTTTATTCCCCCCCAAAAGTTCGAATTCTGTAATTGAACTGTTTAAGAATTAAAGGTTACTTCAAGAACAGAGTGATAAGGAGTGGGCTTATGCTACAAGCCTCTATTGCGATTAGATTCCACACGTAGAATCAAGGATTTCTTGTCTGTCGGTAAGAGGGATCTGAAACTGATTATCGGTATTCTTACCGGTTACTGCTGCACCACGTCATTTCCGGCTCTTGCGAGATGGCATCATACGACTTTTGGGATAACGACGTTGACCATCTGTCGACGTTCTCGGAGCGCGACCTTTTTATCATGCTTTTATATGTCAAACCGTAAAGATTGCTAACAAGTAGAACCTAGATTTTTGCCATTTTAAAGTGTGTTTTTTGCATACACATTTGAACTACCATACCATATCTCTTTCAACCTTTAATTTTTTTTTCTTCTCGTCTCTACTTTCGGAATATCAAAAATGAACGCTTTTTTTCTCACGCTTATTAAAAAAGTACTTTTAGATTTACAAAATAACATGGAATAGTAGTTTTAATCATAAGTATAATTAAACGTTTAACTTATAAGCTACCACAACTATAGTATGGTTATGTCAGTCAGCAAAATGATCTCCATAATCACACAATGATAAAACTGTTCATGATCTATTTTTGCTCTGCTTTCATAAGGTCCCAATATGCACCATTTGCATTATTATAAATTTCATTAAATTTTTCTAATGTGCAGATTGATTATAATTACTATAGTAATTATTTATTTTTGCTTTCAAGTTACAAAAGCAATATCTTTAAGACTGCCATTGAAAAGGAAATTTTAGCAAGTGTTATATCAAAACATTTAATCATAAATAATAATTGGAAACCTTAATAATTTATTTTTCTATGAAACATCCTTGGTAACTACGATGCCTTCATAATTTATGTTTAAAATTTAAAGAGCTCGTTAACAAGGATAACAAAATAAGCACATTGTTGTGGCTCATACATTTAATAGAAACAACATGATAAATGATTGTATAAGTTTTAATAAACAAAAAAGTTTAAGCTAAAGAAAAAAATTTTTCTAAAAATTGCAGCACAGAAACCTCCCCCCCCTTTCCAAGACTATAATTTATTAAAATTAACCAAAGTTTTTTTTTCAAATTAAAAATACAACAATTAATCAAATTCTCTAAGGTGTGAGAATCAAATTAAAAAATATAAATTATTACTTAAATTTAAATATCTACAAAGTAATAATTTTAAATCTTTCACAGTCAGTTAATAAAAATAAATTACTTTGCGTTGAGCTTTAATATTTCCAACATCATATTTTATAAAAAAAAAGATTATGTAAACTCCTTATAGTTATTTCGGCTAAAAAAAATATTTGGCTTTAATCCAAGTTTCAAATGCAGTAAAAATAGTATTTCCGATTGTCAGCACTATTTGTTGGCTGGTATTTTTTTGTCGAGACATTCCTTAAAGTTACGTGAAAAGAAAGCAAAAAAGGCAACAGCATTACATGACACTGGGAGGTCATTCAAAAAATAGTTTAAGTAAATGTCTTCCTTTTTTTTGGTGCTTTTTCCTTTAAGTTCGCCATAGTTTTATTTGTGTGTGTTTTTGTAATAATTTATAATTTTTATAAACTTGTTTTAGTAGATATTTTACAAAATGATAATGTTTTTTTCATATAGACTTTTAATCTTATAAGAGTAATTGTTATATATATATTTGTAGTATATTTGTCTTGTTCTTTCAATTTATTTTCTATCTTTACAATATTTCTTGAATTTATTTGAAAAATACAAATGTTATATAATATTGAGCAACTAAAAATAAATTAAATTATTTAAAAAAATCAAAAGAAATTGAGGACTTTATTATCATAAGTTTTAATGTTGTAATTTTTCACATCCTTAAACAAGCCCTGCTTGCCAACGCCATATGCTGATGATTCATCATTTTAAAAGGTCCAGCAATTGTATGTGTGTTTTAATGAAAAACATAAAAGCAAAAATTGTAGACTGGAAAATTCCATTAACAACTTCTAAACATGAATCCAATTTAATACTATTGTTTGTGACTAAAGACTCATAAACTAAGTATGTGAAAGTAAAACATAAAAGCACAAATGTTTTATTTAAAATATATTTTAAAACAAGAATTTCAATAGAACAAAAGTTTCATTTAAAATTCTTTGATATAAAAACATAAAAAGAATTTAATTCACATAAAATTTGTTTACCCACACTATTTACTTATGAGTCCAACTTCTGCCCTAAATTATTTTAGTCAATCTCTATTAGAAAACAAACTGTACACTTAATTCTATTAATATTTTCAAAACAACATGATACTGTTGCCTTCTGATTTTATAACAACAAACCCATTTTTTTTTAAATTCAAGGCTGAAGTCGATCTTAAACAAGTTTATAAAAAAATTTTTTATTTTGGCATACTAAAGGAAACACTGTGCATTGCACAGTGGTATTTTTATGCCAAATGTAAGAAGAATGGTCCTAGAACATTCAAAGTTATATTACCATCAAAATCAGCCACGCCCATTCAAGAAAAGATATTAAAATGTTAATACACTTCCTAGACAAACAAAACCTATATGTAAGGTTTTACCAACTTTAGTTATTATCTCGAAAACCTTAACTTTTTCTCTTTTATCCAAAGTTTACAAGGCAACGGCAATATTTACCTAAGGTCAGCATTTAAGCTTTTTGATGCTCCGACCTTAACAGATATGTCAGAAACATCTGGTGAAGAAAGCGTCACCAAATGGTAAAAAAAGGTTCCTATAACAACTCTCAAAACATTGTGTGGGGTAAAACTAACATTTATCTTTAAGGTGAGGCCTTGGTTGAGTATTTGAGTACCTAATAACATTTATTATATTGTTCTACTTTTCCACCTGTATGAAAGAGATGTTAAGTACAACCTTTTGTTTAGAGAACTTCATCAAGGCCCGCCTACTATAAACCTTGGCTTATACGTATATCAGTAAACTTGGCAACTATTTCCACAGACTGCTCAACAGGAGGAAAAACGAATAACGCTTAAAATCCTAAATAAAACAAAAGACAGAAATTCTTAGAAAAAAATACGTGGAAAAGAATCGATACTGGAGACGATATCCTGAAATGTCTAGTGAAACCCCATTTGACTTCAGATATGGAAAGACAATAGAATAGAGGGCAATATAAAGCTTTTTCCCTACTTAAACGGAAGGCCAGAATGACATTTTTCCGGCTTTTTTTTACAGAAAAGAAGGACTGGGTGCCATTTTATTTGAAAGGGATTTTGATTGTTTGTTTTATCATTGCATATATCCTTTACAGCTGGCGGAGTTCTAGGATAGAAGTACTAATACAACAGCTCAGCAAAAAGACCCCAGTGAGCCCAAAGACTTTTTACTTTATTCCTGCTCAAAGCCATGGAAGATTAGGGGAATTATGCAACTAAAATTAAGATACCAAATGATATGCTGGGGCTAAAACATTGTGCTTTCGTCAAAAAAAACCAATGGAATGTTATACACTAAACAAAAAAATCTTTAAGTGGTAGACTACGGGTTTCAATCAGTTTGCTACTCAAACGATGTGGTTATGTTCATCAGGGAAAAGAAGACACACCTTCTCTAAAGCTGAAGGCCGTGTATGGTACACGGTTTTGTTTTTTCTCCGGTAAACGCGTATTATGACAAGCCTTGTTTCTAGACAGTTATGACAGTAAGCCTGGATCGCAAAATGAATTGTGAGCACCCTTTAGAGATAAAAGCGTTGTAGCATGCCAGAGACAGGTTTTACTTAAAAAAATATAAAGGCTTAATATTGGACATCAGTCAATTGCAGCGTAATTACAATAGCACTTGCCAGCGCTTATGTGGTATAGTAGACATCAATAGACACGAAGTTTACCATTGGAGTTCTATAAAAGGTACATCGTACATGTTTCCTTTGAGTAAGTGAAGCAATAAAGACCCTCCAACAAGACATTGAAGACGATTTTAAAAATTCAATCTAATAAAACCCACATACGCTACGAGGCAGCAATTGCGATACTTTTGCTTTAACACGGAGGAAAAACGGGACTGGCCAACCTGAAAACCAGTATACCAGACTATATCACTGCCCTACAAGCAGAGGTTCAAGCAATCACAGAATTTATAAACCGGCTCAGAGCACACGCATTGCACCTGCATCAACATCAGTTTGAAAAGTCAAGGATCGACAAGGGTAATTATGTTCCGGAGCACCAAATCATGAACTGTGTTGCAATGAAAGATTAATGGTTATTCAGAATATTTCCAACTAAACGTTGTATATGTATTTTTCGTGGACAATACGAGGTGATCATAAACGAGCGGACAAAAACATTTGATCAGTCACACAAAGCTTCTAACCACACCTTCTTTGGACAAGGCGAACAGCCAGAACAGCGATTTTAGGGCGTGCATGAAGGAACCCGAATCCATTAGGAATTCTCTTTGAAACTGTACAGTTTTTACACAAGCCAGAGGCCGGTGTCTTATGTCGAATGTTATGCCAGGTGTGGTTTGCCGCATTATTGGATTCTCTTAATTTCTCCTTCAAAACTCCTTTTGCATTTTGGCGCACAAAAAGCTGATCGTTGTATTTTAAACTAATATTGTTGGTAAACTTTTCTGCAGCCTGCACATTTTGTTACTAAAAATGTTTAACTTTGTTTTTTTATTTCTTATCATGTTCTGCCAATTTAACATACTAATCCTACATTTCCCGAACTAACAACTACTTACCTTTTGGCAATACTGCTACAAAAAAACGAATAAAAAGCAAAAATCAAAAAAATATTTAAAAGTTTCCTGATTTCAGCGACAAAAAGACCCTTCATGTAAATGTCTATGGATTTATAAAGGATCTCCGAAAGAAGACGTAAGCGTTGTCGCTGCAACCGTTTCGCCGTTCATGTAAAACGGCACTAATTTTAAAAATTCCTACAGTATACAATATAAGTTGACAATAAAGAAAATACATTTTGTAACACGTACAATAATAATTTCTAAGCGAAATAACACAAATGGGAGTATAATGGAAATATAAAACAATTGAAATTAATTATGCACGCTCATACACCTTTAAATTGAGGACGTTGAAGGAAACACACACAAACAAACAAAAAAAATTGGCGAAACGTTTTGCATTAATGTGTTTGTGTACTTGAAACAACAAGGAAAAAGTAGAGAAGACCAACAAAAGTGCCTTAAAAAGAGATTTTAAAAAAAAACAAAATTCTTAGAAAAAGAACCGCCATAAAAAGGACAAACAATTAACATTCATTATAGTTAATTTTAGTTTCTTTTTTTCTCTGTTTAATTTGCACTACTATAGCCACTTTAGAGATATGAATACCTGCAGGACTGGTTACAGTTGCTGCTGCATAAAATTTTGTTTATGCCGTTTTGTTAGCGATCTCATGGCGCATGATGGGGTCATTCATTGTTTCAGATATGCATCTGAAATATTTTTTTTTAATTTTAAAAATATTTTGTTTTCTCCACTGTACACCATTTAAATAATTTAAGCCATTTAAAGAAATGTTAAAAGTTTTCAAGTTTAACTCACACTTGCACTAAAGGAAATACTCACCTTTACGGTGTTACACATTTAATTAGCATTTAATTCAAGCTTTGCACGTAACATAACACATACACTCTTACTCAGGCACACAGTCATACGCACATACTAACTTACCTAAAAGACCATTTCCTATTAAAGGCAAATTTGGTAAAAGGAAAAACTAAAAGAGGAAAAAAGCACCAGTAGAGCCAAACTAGAACCTAAGGAAATGTTATAGTTCGTTACTTACACCATTATACTTGTGCTTAACACTATTTAAAATTTGGATGGTTGGCTTACAAAGTGTACAGCATACCGACAAACATCCCAGCAATTAAAAACTTGTACACAATTTTCCAAAAGCGGTCAATCGGTAAAAAGACAAGTAACACTTGAATATTTTTTTTGCTTTTTTACTGCATGACAACGTTAAAATCTGAACAGCAGGATGGTGATAAAGTAATTTGAAAAAAGGAGAAAACATTTACAACCGAAAACAAGAGCAACAAAAAGATAAGCTTTATTGAAAGTGTAAATTTGGTGCTCAACGAAAAAAAATTAGGAACAAAATAGCGCAAACAAAATTTTTATGTTATGTTGTGTTGCGTTTAGGTCGAAAGCCAAACATGGCACAACAACTTAAAAATAATATTGAAGCAACGATTTTATTAATTTGCTGCAACTTCCGTTTCGCAAATGTTTCTGTAAAATTACCATAATTCTAAATCTATATATATATAAAGAAATAACGTTACTGACTGACTGATTCATCATCGCACAGCCCAAACGCGCCGAGCTAGAGCCCTGAATTTTAGACCTTAGAAATTTAGGGTACCTTTCTTTATGTTTAGATTCACTAAGACGGGATTTCGGGAAATTCGGACCCGAAGGGGCTTAAAATGTGCCAAATATGGAAATATCCGAAAGTTAATATCTCCTAAACTACAAACGATAACAAAACAAACAAAATTTAAAAAAGATCGTATTTTACTCAAAAAATAAGAGACCCGTGTCTGGCATTCTTTTTAAAATTTAAGACCCTTAAGGCTAAAAAAGAGTAAAAACTAAATTTTGATAGTGTCTAGGTCCACTTTGTAACTTCTAAACGAGTAAAGGTACAGACATTGTTCAAAATGCAATCGACAGATACTAAAAAAATATGAATACGTTTGTGCCACTTTTCTGAAATTTGGACGTTGAGGGGTAAAAAAAGGGTTCAAAAATTGGTAAAAATTCTATATTGGTACTCTTTGTAACTTTTGAACCAATAGAGATAAATACGTAATATAAATTGCGTTCGACAGGTATCGACAAAAAAAAGAATATGTTTTCGATGCTTTTTAAAAGTTTTGGACCCTTAGGCCCAAAAAAGGGTACAAATTAAATATTTGTAATTTTTAGGTACTTTTCGTAACTTATTCACTAATAAAGGTAAAAACATAGTTTAATTTGCGTTCGACAGGTCAGGACAAAATACGAATATATTTTTTAAAATTTTTTAAAAATCTAGACCCCAGGGGGCAGACGAAAGACTACAAATTTGTAAAGTGGTACTTTTTACGTACTTTTTGTAGCATCTGAACCAATTAAGATAGAAACATAATTCAAACTGCGTTCAACAAGACTTGACAAAATATGAATATTTTATTTATACTTTTTAAAAACTTAAGACCCTAGGGGATAGCAGAAAGGGTACAAATTACATTTTGGTACTTTTTAGGTGCTTTTTGAAATTTTTTAACCAATAAAGGTAGAAACTTCATTTAAATTGCGTTTTGCAGGTCTCAAAAAATTAAAAATATATTTTTAGCACTTTTTTAAAATATTGCTCCTTAAGGGGTAGAAAAAAAGAGTAAGAGAGTAACTTCTGAACCAACAAAGGTAGAAACATAATGTAAATTGCGGTTGACAAGTCTCAAAAAAATATGAATATGTTTTTAAAACATTTTAAAAATTCTGGACCATAAGAGGCATATAAAACGGTACAAATTATATAGTGGTACTTTTAAGATACTTTTTGTAGCATCGAACCAATAAAGGTAGAAACATTATGCAAACTGCGTTTGACTTGACACAATATGGATATAGTTTTGAGACTTTTTTGAAATTTGTTACATTGAGCGGTAAAAAAAGGGAATAAATTACCAACTGGTATCTTTTAGGTACTTTTTGTCACTTCTACATCAACAAAGAAAGAAACATAATTCAAATTGCGTTCGACAGGTCTCGACAAAATATAAAAATTTTTTGGCAAATTTTGAAATCTATATATATAAAGGAACAGCGTTACTGAGTGACTGACTTGAAATTTTAACTGTAAGTACCTCTCTCGAAACATTGATCCACTAAGCTGGAATTTTGGAAATTTCGAACCTTTAGGGGTTAAAACATGCCAAATAAGGAAAAATCAATATGTTATTATCTTCTTATTATTTTAAAAAACTATTTGTTTTAAAAAAATTTCTGGAGTTTTTTCTGTGCTTGCTTGGTAATAGTTTAAGAAATAAAGGCACAAAATATCACCTTCACTTAATAAATTTCTAAAACTGCGCTTACGAAGTAGCGGGTCACGTGCCAGTATAATATACTAAAACAATGAAAACCCCATACCATAGTTTTATTAAGGAAACAGAGTAAAATATTAACTTGGCCGTTTTAGTTTAAAAAACTAAACACCTTGGCAAGAATCGAACAGTCAACTCTCTCCTGCGAACTAGTTGTCAAATAGGAAAAAATTCCAAAAACCACTTTATCTTGACTAAGTACTCAAAATAATAACATTTTTTACCACATTCGTTGGGTCAGTCTAAAATCTCATTTAGTTGGTGGTTGGCAACATTATACCATAACAAGCCAATAGAGTCCCTGCAATAATGCAGTCAAAAATACCCAAAAATTAGCATCTCATTAAGAGCTTTTTTCCAATTTTGCTTGCATTTCATTACACGTTCTTTGGCTTTATTTTGTTTATCAATAGAAGACTTAGTTGTATGAAAGAGTACACATGCAGTTAAGCTTTAAAGTGAGCGGAACTAAGTAATCACATAAAGGCATATTAAGTAATTTTATACAGTTTATCGAAAAACGGGGAAAACTTCTTGATAACCGATATACACACATATTTATATATTTATGTATGTATAAAAGAACAGCGTTACTAAATGACTGAATATATGAATGAATGAATATATGATAACTAACTAATTCATTATTGTATATCCTTTTAGACGGGATTTCGGAGAATTTAGACCTGCACTAGGTGTCTACAATCTGTTAGAAGTTTTCACATGGAGTAATATTTTGAAATTATCATAGTGTTCGAGTTTGTTAAAGACGTTTTATACAATTTAAAAATAATGTAAGTTAAAATTAAACAAAAATATTTTTTTTTATAATTTTGTCCTTGACAGGGCAATTACATATAAATTTCTCCACTTAAGAACTTCTGACTTAAATTACAGAAACGAGGCACTGGTGGACGGGGTAATATTGTATAAAATTTCCAAAAATTGGTAAGTTGTAATCTCCTAGCCTATACACTATGAAAATAAAATATTAAAAGCATCGTAATTTACTTAAAAAACTGAGAGACCCGTGCTTGGCTTTTTTTTTTTTTTTTTTAAATTACAACCCTAAGTGGTTGAGAGGGTAAAAACTTTAGTTTGGCACTGCAAAGGTCCATTTGGTAGCATTTTTGGGTTAGAAAGGCCTCGAAAACAAACGATTGTGAATTTGTGAATTTTGTTTTTTGAAATTTTGGACCTCTAAGGGATACAAAATTAATATGGATCGGTACTTTATGTAAGTTCTTCTTAATCAATAAAATGCTACTAAAACTTAAGTTTCTAAACATTTAAAAAAAAAAAAAATTAATAATTTTTTGGGACTATGATGAGTCTTAAAGTATAAAATCAAAGACTGTTTAACACGTTTTTGGTCAAAAATTAATAAGGTGGCAGAAAAGTACTTTTTTCAAACTTTTGGTACTTTTACGCATTTTTGAGATTATAAGTTAAAAAATATGAAATTAACCCATATTGAGCTCAAAAGTCAATTGGGCGGTCAAAAAAACGTTTTTCACTACTTCAATACTTTTTAGAATTCTTAAGGTTTGAGTTAAGAAATAGTTAAGGGGTCAAGAAGAACAATTAGTAGGTACTCAAAAAGTTAAATTTTTTGGTACTTTTTGACATTTGTCGAGTTTTTGAGACTTAAAAAATTTGGTACTAACAGCGATTTTATCCAGATGTCAATTAAATAGGCAAAGAGTACTTTTTTTAATTTAGAATAATAAGAAAAAATGTGTCTTAAAACAGTACTTTAAATGTTCTTTTTTGCATTTTTATATTGAGCGTAAAGCAGTATTTTGTTAAAGAAGTACTGACATTACTTGTTTCTGCTCCCCACTGAAAATTTTTTTAGTTATGGAATCCATCTGTTTGGGGCATCTCGAACAAATTCAGTAACGTTTTACTAATAAATTGGGTGCCCCGGTAGATCAGTGCAAGAGTCTACCAGTCTGGGGGTTGTGGGTTCGATTCCCACCAGAGCCTTTGGTAAGTTTGCTTTGTTTTCTGTTCTTTCTTTCTTTCTTATACTTCTCTAAATTTCTTCTTTCCTCCCATCTCAACCTATTCTATCTGCCTCTCCAGGTAACCCAAAGGGACCGAATTAAGCGGACCCAAGTGAGCTTTTCCTTCAACGGCTGTCTGTTCTACCTAACCTAACCTAACCTACTAATAAATTATAAGTAGTTACAGTACAAAACACAGTGCACAAGTAAGTTAATTTATTTTTATGTACTTTGAAAAGTGAACACAAAATTCCCTAAACCCTGAAAAACTTTATATAAAACGGCAAAAAGCTAAAATAAGTTTACAAATAAGGAAAATCATTCATTGTATTTGGATTTTATAAGTGGTGTAACCCTCGGCCTGACCAACTTTACTTCCGGATTGAGTAAAGCTTGGGACTCCAAAGATAATCGTAAAAGAGTTTAAGCTTATCAAAAATGTAGTCCAGGGTTAAAAAGAAAGAGGATGGGGATAGGAATGGGGATGGGGTGAATTGGGTAGAACTTCACCTTATCGTAGCTTGATCACCCTTGCTAGAATATCTTTACCTATATAATATCGAAATAACATTAGTTCCGAACCTCACCTTTTCATGTTAAATAAAGGAGTCTTAGCCTGTAGGTATAACTTTTTAAAATATATGTCAATAAATTTATTTAGGCTATTATTTAAAGTATATTCTGGGTCTAATAATTATTATTGAAAATAAAATAGTCCCCACAAGATTAACAACGCCAAAGTTCGACAGTTTTCAATTTGCACAAAAAAAAACTATTAAATTGTATTGGAGGTCCTGCAAACTTACATCAAATCTTAACCTTAGCAACAACCGCACAATGTTTGGAGAGTTTTCATGGTACAGCTATTGAGAAAAATATAAAAAAATTTTGTATATGAACATTGACATTGCAAATACCCATACTAAGTTTCAAGATTTTATCTGTTACAGTTATTGAAATATATATGAAAATTTTTTCGTTGTATGTGTGGTGCCACACCCGTAATTGCCTTCAGGCCCATACTAAGCTGATTTTTACACATAAACATTATATACACCCGTACAAAATTTGGAGACTTCGCCTGTAACACCTACTAAGATATGTTTATGCAAGGAACTATTTTCGTTGTATGGGAGGTGACACGCCCATTAATACCTCTCCGTCTATATTTAGCCTGATTATCTACAACAATAACTAACTAATTCAGTCCAAACTTGGAGACTTCAGTTATAATAGTTATAACGGTATGTAAAAAAACTATTTAATTTGAATGGGAGGTGCCACACTAATTCCAAATTTAAAAAAAAACCTATGAATTCGAATCTATTTAGAATAATTTTCACTTGTATTTTATTTAAAAAAAATTTAAAACAGAATTGAGTTTAAGCAATGTTACCCCCTTACTTATTATTAAACATTTTTTTTATTATAGTACAATACTTTCTTTTAGAAAAAGGTTTTCAAGGATATATATGTAAATAGTTGAATTTTTGTCGTATTTATTCAGTGCAGCATTTGCTTAACCCCTAAAAAGTTGAATTCTGCATTTACTAAGGTGCACCTTAACAATGGCTAAAGAAGACAAATAAAAATCAAACAGAATCATCTATTAAAACATATTTATACTAAACTATAGAAATGAAATTGTACCTCGTAGACTAATGCATGCCTCCTTTCGCAGCTCACAATTATTAGCAAAAGTATAATACAAACCATCAATTTCACCACATATATACTTCCTTTTGCTACTACAATTTTGAGGGCATTTGGTCATACAATCAGCCTCGTAAGTTTGAGCCCACACTACAAATAATAAAATCTTGAGTTAATCATTAAGTAATTTATTACTAATATGTTACCAGGTTTGTTAGCACGCAGACGTCTTTGGTTATACCTTCTCATATGAGAAACGCTACGAAATAAGAAACAAGTTGTACCATTGGTGCCATAAATAGGTGGTGGCGTTTTAAAATCACTTGACAGTAATTTTATCTTTCCTTGTGATTGTTTGGAGTGTAAACACAAAATGACGGCAACTACCAAAAGCCACTTTATTTGCAACATTTCAGAAAGAAGTTTTAGTGAAGGTGGTTAAAAGATTAAAAAACTTTAGATCTTTTATAGCAGAGCAATTTGGGTTTTTGGCAGACATTTTAATAAACAAATAATTAAAAGTTATTTCTTATTCAAACAATGAAAACTTTTTTTATCAAAAAATTATGTGTTTTGTTCTTTAAAAAATTAAATATTTATTTAAGCGTGTTTTGTATAAAAAAGTACACATTAATAAAACTTTTTTAAACTTATAGACAAAAAGATGAATTTTTGTTTTCGTTTTTAATTTCTGTTGTCTAGTTACGGTAACGCGTGCTTCACTACTTTATTTGTTTAATTTGTTTTTCAGTTATTCCTATAGAATAAATAACTTCTTTGTCAAAGCAAAAAATTATATTTAGTTTATTTAAGTTGCTACTACGAAAAGAATATCAATATGTATAAATGTACATTTATCTAAAAGGAATTTTATACATCAACCCCTTTTAAAACAAAAGTCTTTTAAACAATAAGTTTTTAAGGCACCATGACAATTAGGCCTTAGCGATCTTTATTTAGTTTTTATAACCAAAAACCCAGTTTAATTATATCAGACGACTTTAAATCGTTTTTTTAAATCCTCGTGAGTGGCAATGTGTTTTCGTAATAAAAAAAAGTTTGAATTTTTAGAGAAAAAGGTTTTTAAGAATCTATTAATAGTTAAATTTTTGTCGTAATTGTTAAATGCAGCATATGCTTAACCCTTATAAAGTTGAATTCTGCATTTGTTAAGGGGCACCTTAACAAAGGCTAAAAAACAAGGAAAAATCAAACAGAATTATTTATTAAGACATATTTATCTTAAATATACACAAATGCAAATTTTACCTCGTAAAGTAATGCATGCCTCTTTTCGCAGTTCACATTTATTAGCAAAAGTAATATACAAACCATCAAATTCACCACATATATACTTCATTTTGCTACTACAATTTTGAGGGCATTTGGTCTTACAATCAGCTTTGGTAGTTTGAGTTAACACTACGAAAAAATAAATTCATGAGTAAGTCATTTAGTATTTAAATACTAATATGTATGTTACCAGGTTTGTAAGCATGCAAACGTCTTTGGTTGTGCCTAATTATATGAGGAACGCTACGAAATAAGAAACAAGCTTTGCCATTGGTGCCATAAATAGGTGTTGACAGTCTAAAGTTACTTGAAAGTGGTTTTATATATCCTTGTGAATGCTCGAGCTTTAAACACAAAATGACAGCAACTGATAAAATCCATTTTATTTGCAACATTTCAGAAAGAAGTTTGAGTAAAGGAGGTTAAAATATTAAACAACTTGAGCTCTTTTATAGCAGAGCAATTAGGATTTTCGGCAGACATTTTGGTAAAGATATAATAAAATGTTAATTGTTATTCAAACAATGAGACATTTTTTTATTAAAAAAATAAAGTGGATTGTACTTTATTCTTTAAAAGATAATAGTTTTTTATAAGCGTGTATCATCGTAATTAGGGCAATTTATACTTTATCCATTCACCTTCTTTTTTCATAAAAGTCAATAGTTGGATATATCAACGAAATAATTGTTTGATAGATATATTTATATAATAAAGCAAAAAAAAAAATATTTAATTCTTTATTTGCAAAAATTGATTATTTATTGGGGATCGAACTTGAGTCTTATGTAATAAGAGCAAAATTGACTTAAAAATGTTTAATTTCGAGACATATACAAAATATTTTGAATTTTCTAAGCCTTAAAATGTATAAGCAGTATATGAATTATATTGATCGTCTCTACCTAGCCTGTTATCATCGTCCCATTCAAATGAAGTGTTGGAATTCGAATCCGTTAATGTCACTTGAGAGCTATTAATATGACAAGTTTTATACTATTTTATATGCCTTAAATTATTAAAAAAAGTATTAAAAACTTGCTTTTACCAGCAGAATGAAAAACTTTTAAATTTCTTAGTAAAAGTTTTAAAGCATTTTGTTTCCTATTTACAAGCAATTGTTATAGGGATCGATGCGAACACTACAACATTGGAGCGTATTTTAGACTACATCTAGAAAAATGTAATAAGCTGCAAATTCAAATACAATTTTTGAAGAACAATTTTTTACTTTTAGAGATTTATTTGGCCTTCTAAAAAATACATAAAATAAGATATTTTTTTTTCGCTTTCATTTTACAAAATTTTGTATGATTGGGCACGCGACATTTATAACGCGACATACTTTTTCATCCTATTTGTTAATATTATTTTAATTTTTTTTTGTAAATACATTTAAGATGTTTTTTTTTTAATTTAATATACTTATTTCCGTATGTTTTAAATAAATGCCATATTAAAAAACAAGTTTAGTAATATTTTAACACATTCGTATATTTCCTACGCTGCTTTTTAATAAAATTCTTGTCATAGATAATGCCGAAAACATTTGGTCCTCTTACGTTTTTCTGTTTATGATTATGTTATATATTGTACGCATTCAACAAAGGAAATCCATCACTGAATTTTTTTTAGTTATACCTAAAATTTTGTTAAAGTTATTTCTAAAAACATTTTTTTGGTTCATATACTTTAAATTTCTGATCACCCCCGCCCTACAAAAAAAATTGTAGCTACGCCAACTACACCATCAGAAGCACTTTCTTTACGCGAAGTTCATAAGACAAATAATACACTTAATGTAATAGTTTTACAAAATTGTTTTAACGTTAGTTTAATACACAAAAAGTTTTATATAGATTAGTAGTTTCAGCTATCTGATTACAACTATCGCGGCGCATAGATAAGAAACCGTGTTTTATGGAAATGAACGCGACATAAGAATATGAACAGAAAAAAGTAAAAATTAGATCAATCTTTTCCGCTTATTTCTTATTTTACTGTGTAAACTTGTTGTTGATAGAAGAATTTTATAAAATGAAATCAATAAAAACATAATTATTTTATCAGTTTGCAGGTTTTTTTCTCGTAATAGCTCTTAAGATGGGCTTAGAATTTATAGTTTTGTCAAAATCTAGATAGTTTTTTGTTATGCTGTTTAAAAAATCATTTCCTTTTAAACATTTAATTTTTCGATTTCGCTAGACCTACCGTCTCATACTAACTTAGTTGTTATTTTTAATGAAAAATTTTTATGACTAATTAACTGTTGAAATCACATTTTATTACACTGTGATTTTGTGATTTAAGCCCATTATTATATAAATTTTTTATCTCTAATTGCTTTATAATAATTATCATTCACAATGATTTTTATTTATTGAAAACTTAAATCAATGTGGGCCAAACAATAAATATTTAACCAACTATTAAGTAAATCAATCAACCGTTAAAAGATAAAAAATATTTTCTATAAATATTGCTTAAACTGTTTGTAATTGTATGGGTATTGTTTGTTCTTGCAAATAAAAAATATTTTTATTTATATATTATTTTTTCATATGAAACTTACCAATTTATATACACACATGTGCATAAGAACTTGGTTTGTATTGTCTGCCATTTAAGCCTAAAATGAAACCAAAAAATATAAGAGAAATATTTCAGTTTTTTTTTTAACATATTTCTGTTACATACAAACAACTGTACGTATATATTAGGTGTGTAAATAAAATATTTTAATTATATTAAAGAATACAAGAGAAAACAAATAAATTGACAGATGGTAAAACAAGTTACAACCAAAAGTATTAATTTTTTAATATTTATTTACTTTGGGTAACCTTATGCCTGGTTAGCCACCAGCATGGCCAGTTGAATGTAAATATTTTTTGTAATGCCACCACTATTTAACAAGGCCTTGCTAAATGGACAAAGAAAAGCAGAATATTTTCCATTTACTATTTGTTACATGACCATCATTGAACTCCAATGGTTAAGTTGTGGTAAATATAATTTTTAACATTGAAACCTTAACAAAAGGTGTACGTCAATAAAGTCAAAATTATAATAATGATAAATTGTAAAAAGACCCCATTAAATATATTAAAAAAGAGTTAAAGAGAAAATTTTAAAAAAATCTTTCATTTAAATATTGTCTTTAGAAAAGCACATAAACCATTTATTAAAACCCATACTTTAACTTAGACCTGGAGTATAAGATCCAACCTGTGGCTGAGAGGTATACTAAAAAATCATTAAACCCGCGCCTTGATGCCACACTTAAGTCATCTAAGTAGAATAAAATTTTTCAGAAATTAAAGGCTGCTAAAAAGCCGTCTGTCTCATGTTTTCACTATCTCGATAGCAGTGGTGGCTAAACAGAAGTTCGAGGGTACTTGAGTGTATTTTGCTGCCTACCCCAGTATATCCTTTCAATTGCGCTTTCTGTCACATGTGTACACCACCAAATCTTAGGTGTTTTAAAAAGCTTTGGGAATATCCCGCTCTTAAAAGTCCCAAGCGGTATTGAGACTGATTTCATTCTAGAGCATTTTCCAGTTTAGTCCACTCAACTGCTTGTTAGTTATCAAAGGGGTTCTATGTGTAAGGACCCGGCTTTCCCTCTTTCAACTATAACCAAAGGAAAATTAATATTTTCGTTATAATATTCAGTTAAATATTTGGGCAGTAATTAGTGCTTGTCTGTAAATGTCATCAACTTATTTCACATGTATCCTTAGAAAGGTAAATGAAAATGCAGCCCAGGCTGAATAGGGCTTCGGTAGCCTGTTATAGATTTTTGGTAAAAAAAAAGCGGCTTAGTCCTGGCACAATCAAATCGAAGTGCACAGCTATAGTACGTCAAATTCTTGCATATGGATCTCCAGCATGGTAGACTGTAACATGAAAAAAGTATGAGGTAGACCTATTAGAAAAAATCCAAAAATCAGCTTGCTTTGGAATTGCAGACACACTACGTAAGTATTTAGCCCTTTAGAGGCACAGAACAGAATAGCTTTGCTGGATTCTATTTATTTTCTTCATATAACGGTCATATCTGGAAGCATCAAAGTAAGACCCAGAGCTTTAGGGTGTTGGACATTGAGACCATACGGTCATGAGGGCATCTTTTAACCATTTTCCTTAATAATGGACCAACCTTCTTATAATGCTGCACCCAATATCGATTTTGGCAAGCATTTTATGTTTTTTGTTGTTGGAAGGTAATAGCATATATAACGCAAGGATTTAAACAGACTGTTTCAAGATGTAGGATCCCACGTCTACTAGATGGACCTTCTTCACATTGTCCGCCTACTGGATGCAGTATATTTTGAGGCCAAAATATCTACAGTCTATGAAGCATGTAGGCTTTTATGTGATGGCAATTTTTGCGAAGAGATTTTAAAAATTTTTCGACAGTCAGTCAGCATTTTCTGTCGCCTAGTTCGCACACTTCTACATGGTCACTTGGGCCAATTTAAAAAGAGGTATCTTAGCTTGGTCGTCTATCTACTATTACTTTAGTCTGGGTCTCAACTACATAAAAAACAGTGAGTAAAATTGACTCTTGAAAAGGTTTGGATGTGTGAACCAATGCGTGACTTCTATGACATGGTCCCGCATGGCTGACCAAAATGGTTCTTACTACTTATGTATGTATATGAATTTAAAAAAACTCTTGTTTTGAGTTTTAAAAGAAATTTTTTAAGACCATTTTATAATCTTTTAATATAAAAAATATCATTATTTTTTTTTTTTTTTGTTTTCATAACAATTTTACTTTTTTACTAGAAATCTTTTCTTTTAAATGAGTGTTTTTATTGTAGGAAGACCTCTTAAAACAGTAGAATTTAATGGCAAACGAAGAGAATGCTGGAAACATTCATTAAACGAAAATCTAGCAAAACAATCAATACAATTGTTTAAAAGCCAAAAAAATAACAAATTGTTCATTCAAGAAACAAATTTTTTTCTCATTAATTCTTAAAACCAAATCTTTTCAAAATCCTTAAAAACCATTACTTCGAATTACATCAAAAACAATACAAAAACCCATTAACAATGACAGCATTAAGCAAAAATTTCTCTGCATTATGAAATGAACGAAATATTTATGGGAATTTCAAAAATGTTTTACTTCTTTAAAATCTAAAGAAAAAAAATTTTTAAATAAATCAAAGCAAAATAAAGTACAACATCATTAGTAGTAAGTTTTCTAAAATAAACAGAAATAAGAAGAAACAATATTAAGGATGATGATAAAATATTGAAAAGGAATAGGAACAAGTTTATTCCATTTTTAAAAAGATATGAAAAAAGAAATTAAAAAAGTTTAGACTAGTAGTTGTTATTGTTTTCAGAAGGCCCTAAAACCTTAAGAAATGTTTATTTAAGTAAAAGGATAACGTACTTTAAAATCCCTTTAAATACATAAAGCAATTGATTGGAAGGTTACAGCGAACTCAATGGTTCAATATTTACACAAAAGGCTGTTACTAGAGCTTTAAATAAAATAAATAAATATAAAAAAGGGATGTAGGATAACATTTTTTCTATTTGGTTGAAAGGACCAATTCCAATTACAAAACTAACACAAATAATCTTTTTCATTTTTATTTAATCTCTGTTTTACTTTGACTTAATGCTACTCTGCCCGCCAACAAAAAAAATCTCACTAAATCATAGTAGCACGTGTTATGTACATGCAAGAATTAAATTGGAAAATTAAATCATTTTGCAAAAACAAAGAAAAAAGTAATTTGCATTCACAATATTATTTTTCTTGTAATAACGTAAAATATGTTAGCAAAAGCGAAAAAAAATGCAGCAAGAAATATCGAAAAAGAAATTCGTATTAAAGATTTACTACAAAATAATGACAAAAACAGACTAAAAGCAAAAACAACAGCAACAAATTTATCTTTTTATAATTTTGTGCTAATGTGTTTGGAAATGTGTTAAAAGCTTAAAAAATAATAAGAACAACAACAAAAAATATAAAATTTAAAAAAACGAAAATTGCATGCAAAGTGTTTTTAAGAAGTAAAAACTTAGCGAGAGTTATAGGGCAACAACAAAAACTATTGCACAACAAACTACTCGTAAAATTACTAAATAGGAAAAATAAAAAAAAAATAAATAAATAGTAGATTCTGTAAAATTATAAAATGTGAAAAATGTGTTTTCTGCTTAACGGGGCATAATGCAAACTTAATATGAAAAGTAAACTCACACACCCAAGACCCAAACACATGTATACAAACACAGTGAACCCGCAGTAATGGGGACTAGAGGCCAGCTCAAGGCGTCACTAAATTAAATATCATCTTGATTTTTCAATTCATTTCATATAACTTACGTGTGTACACACAACAATGAGTGCTGCGCTGTATTGTTCGCCATCTCTTTTGTTTACATAACTTAAATGAAAAAAATATTCACACTTAAGCAGACTTAAGTTAACAACAACGGCATATCAATTCATCATGATCACACACTTCAATTTTAGTTCATCTCGAAACTTTACTGTTGACGGGATATTTCTGGTGTGATAGTTATAAAAAACGGGGGTTGTTTTTTAATGTATGTATGTAATGTAATGTACTTACGTATAAATTTTATATTGATTTGCCTGCTTGTTAATATGTTTGTTTATGTATCTATACAACATTGTTTGTAATACACACAGTTTTGTTGTTGTTGACCACACATCACCACAGTAATTTTTTTTATCGACCAAACATCATGACAGTATATAAGTTGCGTCAACAACAGTGCATGACACCACTATTTATTCTTAACTACACTATATTGCATCACACAAACTGTGTCAGATACACTACATTACAGCACTTAAACAGTTTAATCGCATAACAGCACAAGAATTAAAATATCATC
Source organism: Melanophora roralis (assembly GCA_963583895.1). Taxonomy (NCBI): domain Eukaryota; kingdom Metazoa; phylum Arthropoda; class Insecta; order Diptera; family Rhinophoridae; genus Melanophora; species Melanophora roralis. The sequence goes on from OY757189.1 coordinate 9,045,991, forward strand.
CGGGTCTTGAATTAGCTTGAAATAGGATTTGATGCAGGCCTCTAATGTGGACAACAACATTAACTATATAGGTTTGTTTATTTTCGACTGAAAATTAAAAATCCGAATTTGTAAATATTTGAAGTTACCAAAAAAATTAAAAAAAATTTAATTCAAAGTTACGTCATTTAAAATCTTTTCTCAGAAGAATCCTGACACTGCGTTTGCACTGATGTTTGTAAGGTTCGAAAGTAACAGTCAACAGTTACATTAATTACACTTATCGAATCAGAACTACATATATCCTGGTTTAAGCAACCGACTCCATTTGGTCTATGTGGCATATATTGTCAACAAAGTCAAGGCCACACCCGCAAGGCAAATAGCAGACTGCGCTTCTGTAGGGTACTTAGCTAAAATTAAAAAATCTGCACAAAAAGGTCAGGTTGCTTTTCATAAATTTTTTATCTACAAGCCAACAAACGTCTACAAACTGCTGATTTTCACTTTTTCAATCTATAAATAAATAAGGGACTCCAAATAATATATATCTTCGAATTTTCAAAGCAAAAAAGCAAGTGCAAGGAACCATCGTAGAGTCAAAGGAAGTGCAAAAAAATTGAAAATAAATAATCGCCAATTTTTATATTAGGATTTTTGCAAAAGTAGATGTTATATTAATAAATCAAGTAAAAATTGATTTTAATATAAAATTAAAAATAAAAATTATTTTTTCCAAGAAAACATTGAGATCAAAAATATATATATTGTTCAAAAATTAAAAAACAAAACAAGTTTACAACTAAACTTTTGGATTTAAGCAGCTGACAGTTCTACTACATTTTGTATTTTCAAATTGAATTTTGTTTCGAGATATATGTAGCAGTATCTTTGCAAATTAAGGAATTGTCATAATAAGTATAACTAACTCACGAAATGTTCATTCTATTTAAATGAATAGGTCAGGTGAAGTAGGATAGGCAGCCGTTTAAAGAAAATGATACAGCTCACTTGGGTTCACTTAAGAGATAGAAATGTTGAAAAAAGAAGTAGAGAAGAAATTTAGAGAAGGATAAGAAAGAAAAAAAAGTAGGATGAAGCACTTACCAGGGTCTCTGGTGGGATTTGAACTCACAACCCTCAGATTGGTAGACTCGTGCAAATACCACTGATCTACAGGGGCACCTTATTTGGCTGAATAAAAAATTTTAAATTTCGCAATAAAAACACCTTTAAGTTATTTTTACGTTGTTTTTAAATTTGCTTAATGGTTTAAAAGATAAAAGGAGAGTTTTGCCGAAAAAAGCTTGTTTTCCAAAATTTTTGATTTTTTAATTTGTTTAACTAAAAAGTTTTAAATAAAATGAGTCATGCTTCGTTAAAATCAATTAACAACTTTTAATTAAAATCAAAATCAAGCCATGATCCTAGATAATCTGAAAAAATTAAAAGTACTTTTTCCCATACACATACGAACTGGTTAATGAGAAGGATTGTTGTTGGAGGAGTTGTATCAATTATACATTCCTGGTTTCATTCTGACTTTCTGCCTAATATTGTTTACTACAGGTTGAACTAACAAAGCTAATAGTTGGCTGCGGCACAGCAAAGTATTTAGCTGGAATATTTTCACAACAGATAAGCCGTCATCTGCTTCTTTAACTGACCTATAGTGTATGTCATAACACGTCCTGGAATACCAAAACCCTTAAAACAAATGTATAATTTAATGACATTTATTATTTCAGAAGCTTTTCGAAATTTAATTAAAAATATTTTATAGCGCAAGGATTTATCAGAATTAATTTGAACTTTTTTAGAAATAAATTTTGACTTTCCGCCTCTTCAAACTTTTGCTTTAGGTTAAACTTAGAGGCTCGGCTCTAGTAAATATTATTTTGCACTTCCATTTGAAATAGAAAAAAATCAACAAAAAGACATCTGAAACAGGAAAAATTTAACTCTTCAACATTATTATAGAAAAAAAATATTCATTCTTTACAATCATCAGCGAAATTCAGACAAAATGGCAATCGCAAGCAAAAAAGCACAAACAAGAAGAAGTACTAAAATAATGATAAAAAGAAGTCTAAACAACAAACACACATACAAATGTATATAAATGCAAAGTTTCCTATGTGCCCAGCATCAATGCATATGTAAGTAAGCATGCTTAAAGGTTTACTTTTTACATTAAAAAACGACAAAAAAATTTGATAGATGAAGGTTAAAAAATCATTCAATCATGATAATACTAATAATAACAATGATGGAGATGAAGATGAGGATGAAGACGATGATGTGTATGACGAATATTTTTTATGGATGGATTATTAATCAAACTAAGTGAAATGCAAATGGAATAGGAAAAGGGTTTGAGCTGCCAATCATTACATGTTGTACATACATATGTATGTATGTAGATACATACTTACATGCATACAAAACTTTTTTAACTTTTGTTTTATATAATTTTTTTATTCCTTTTTGCTCAAAGTTACAAATATGAGAAATTAAAAGATTTGTTTCTATTCAAATACGTTGTCATCGTAATAATTTTAATGACAAAAGACTTCATTCATAAAAACATCAAATGTCAGTTGGCCTTAATTAAAAAGACATTAAAGACACAAAAGGAAAAGATATTCCAGGATTGTATTCCAATTAACTGGCTCTAGAATTTCTAAATATTTATCAGCCTTACTTTTATGTTTAATATTTTTTTTATTAAGGGCCATAAAAAATTAAAATCCGTTGTTTGCGATTAGACCCTCTTTTATACCTTTAAAAGTTATATATTTTTCCTAATTGGCAAAACAAAATGTTGGAAAAAATATCAACTTTGAAAAGTTAAAGTTTCTTTTTCTTAAATTAAACCCTTTTATTATCTTAGAGCACCACATCCAACAAGAAGGAAAAATATGGTTGCATGTTGATCAAGATAACCCATTTTATTTTCTCTTAAACAAAATTTACCACGATTGTAAAGTAATAATTACCATTTTTATATTTAAGTATTAAAAAATGTAATAAAACTGCCTACAACAAATAAAATATTTAAAACGAGCATATTACGATAATTATAAATATGAAAACCATACTATTCTCTCCACAGCATAAGATTATGATAAACGAATATTTGCTTTAAATCTTACTTTTGTCAAAAATCTTACTGTAACTTAAAAATCAGACAATATATTCACAGGATTTATGTATTTAACAAATCGTGATCCAAAGGATCTGGAAATTTTTATTGACCCAAAAAGAGTGCGCTATATTATGTGGTTGATTATATAAAACGGGAGTTCCATGATAGTGATATAGTAGAAGCCTTTTACGATGTTAAAAGGCAATAATGATTGATTATACTTAATAAAACCCTGGAGGCAAAGGTTTCTTAAGCAGGTGCGTAACTTCAGTGCTTGAGAGAAGGATTGAAATTTTTAAAGTGCGAGAGTAGTGTCCTCATAGGAAGTCTCTTTATCTATATTGTGGCTAATAATGCTCAAAGGTATATTGAGGAAGTCTTATATTGAGGGAAGGAATAACGTTGGTCATGGAAAGTTTTTTTCAACGGTCCGATAGCTACTGCTCCCGTTAATGTGTTCAATTTCTCGTAAGCATCAGAAAAAGTGCAGCATGACTCATCGTAAAACGGAATTAGTCCCTAAAGCCTTTTTGAAGCCCAGCATATAATGCAGTAGAGTTGGAGCTAGCGCGTTTATCTAATTTTTTTTTAATAGTCCTTAATAGCAAATTATCATGAAAGAGGATTATACAGGAAAGGTTGAAGAGGGGCTTCAGCGTCTATTACACATGCAAAATTTTCATAGAAAAGAGCGATAACTTCCAGTTAAAGGTGGTAAATTGCTTTAATATAATGGTTGTAAGCCATATTCCAACAATTAAATTTCTGATCTGATAGCAAAGTGCTGTTGTAAGAACATTCCAAAGATGTGCTTAACTTGACATCACTGGTCCATTGAGACTAGACGTAATTCTCTATACGGCAAGAAGTTAAGTCAGATTAGGGGAATCAAAATTAAGAAAATTGTTAAATACTGGACACATTTGGATATAATAAAAAGTTTATCTCAAGGACACTAGTATAGGTCATGGATAAAAAAGCACCTTCGATCATAATCTATGAATTTTTGGTTGTTGGTAGGGCTCCGATAGTCTATAGGTGTATGCATATAGTGAAGAATCTAAGATGGATATTGGAACAGAATCCAAAAGGGGATTACTATTTTTATTGGCAGTCAGATGGCACTTAGGGCCTTTGCATGAAGTCTAGGCTAGTGAGAGATTATGGAAAAGCACTTAATGCAATTATTTTTGTAGCAACAGATTATATTGGCTCCAGGGGCACTTCGAAACAGTTGGCAATAAAGTTGCTGATGAGAATCGGTTCTTGAGTTGACATATAAAGAGGAAACTGTAAGACCACCAATGGGTCATCATTATGGAAAGATAAGGGCAGGGCTGTTTACCATGACAAATTTTCAATGAGACCACAAAAGCAACTGTAAGCCCTTTATGACCGGGGCTAATGTTAGCATGCACTAGGTTGCCAAAGGACTTAAGAGAGGACCACAATTTGGGTCATAACTGGACAGTATTCGGTTAAAGCTAGGACAGGCAAGAGGTACCACGGCACTTCAGATTGTAAAGAAACTAACAACGATAAAACATGTTTTCTGTCACTGCTCGAGATTACAAAACCATTGGGTCAAGTATTTAATTAAATAATACCACGAAGAACCAAACAATGTTTTAAGATGTAAGCTGGACAGCATCATGGGTTTTATCATAGAAATCAATTAAGTTGTAGTTTACATTTTACTTAATGTTTTTCGCTTTTTAGTTTTTCTTTTAAGGAACGCACAGAAGCTTTTCGAGTGCTTGTTTTTGAGAAGGTGTGCCTCTCTTCATTATAGGTATACTTTGCAACTAAAATAACGATGAGATGTTGAGTGAAACTTAGTAGTTAAGAAACATCTTTTAGAGATGAAAAAAATTTTTACACACAAACCTGTGTAATGTATGGTAGATGTTAGATTTTGATGAGTCTAAAAGGGTTTTTAGCTACTTTAAAATATGTTTTTTACCCGAAACATTAAATATTTATGGAAAATTTACATGTGTACGTCAAAGTGTTTATCCTTACAAATTTGCTGCTTGTGAGACAACTAGCAAAATAAAATAAGATTATTTATCATATATTTTAAAATAAAACAATTTAAAAATCCATTAAGAAATTTAAATTTTTGACATAGAAAAAAAACACACACACACACATGCACACAGTAGCATTAAAATGTCATTTACTTTCGATAAAATGATAAACACTTTTTATTTTACATCCTCAATATACATTTTATTTATGTGTTAGGAAAAACCTGTTAATAAGCTTTTCTTAGATTCTTTATTCATATATATTTTCTGTTCAAAATTGACTCTTAAATATTGTTAATGATGATGACAAAGATGATGTTAGAATCTTAAATAAACTGTAACTGGAGTACAAAAAATAATGTTAATTTTTTCAAAATATTTATCAAAGCTTCTAATTTTCAGAATTTTTTTCTTTTATTACCCACTACTGTCAATATTTTAAATTATCTTTTCTTAAAAAATACTTTTTTTATTTTGACTTAAAACAATATTCTTGATAAGCACCATTTAGGAATAAACCTTATCTCTATTACTTTTTTCCTTTATTAAACTTGACTTTGTTTTTCAATTAACACAAAAGGAAGGTGAAACTCATACAATTGTTTTATCTTTAATCTATTAATGTGTCTTAAATGTGTACTTTTTAATCTAAACTTTAGAAAAATGAACCGCTATAAGAGAAATTATTTTTAAGTAATTTCTCATTATTTGCTATTTATGATTTTCACAGTTGTTTTGGGTTCAAGACCCAAAACAAAAAAGAACTAAGCACAAGACATTAAAAAAATTGTGTGTGTTTTCTGTTGTAAAAGTTATCCTTTGCTTCTTTCACATAAACATATTTTCTATCAATGTTTGTATAAAGTTCAAACTATCATTATTATATGTATTATGATGATATAGAAATGATGAAATTGCTCTCGTATATGTATTTAATATTTTTGTAAGTTACAAAGCAATCTGTTTGGCTTATGTGTCATAATACTTTATTATAGTAAATATAATAATGTTATAAGGATACTGTCAAGTGTATCAGTACTAAACTATGTTTGTTTTAGTGTGTGATTGGGTTATAGTGTTTGTTTTAAAATAGTTGTAGCAACAACAAGTAAAAGACAAACATACATACAAACTTGATTGCTATAAGTGTAGCTAAACATGCTCTTAAGACAAAAACAACAGTATACATTTAGGGGTCATAATAGTATGACTTATGTACTTCTAACTTAAAAACGTTTACACTGAAAAATATATAAATAAATAAATACACTTGAAATATTTTTTTGATTTAAATATCTTTTAAATTGATTTTTTAAGACATAAAATGTCTTCAATGTACGAGCAATTGTTTTTGTCGATAAGAAGTCAAATAACAAGTTTAAAGAAGCATTGAATAAAAAACGCTCAGAATATACGAATATGTAATATTCCATCACGACAATGCTTGGCCACATGTTGCAAAATCTGTTAACAACTAATAAGAAATAAGTGGTTGGGGGTTTTCGTCTCATCAAAATTAAGGTCTAGAGCTTACTCTGTCTAACAGCTATTTGTTTTAATTGAAGTAAAATGCTCTTTCCGGAATCCAATCACTATAAAGCAATTATTTTGACGCAGAATACAGTTTTCCCCTTCTTTAATCCTTAAGACTACAAAGGAATTCGACAATATTTTGTTAACTTTTGTTTAACTCGCCAATGTTACAAATTTGATTTAGGTAACATTTTTCTTTTGGTGTATTTTCTAGTACAGAGTCGATAGTCTTATCACATTACTTTACTTGATAGAAATTTTGTAGAAATTACAGTCTAGATTGAGAGTGATAATAATATTTGCTTTGTAATCAAATCTAAGGGGTTTTAATACTTTTAAGTTTAAATGTTTCAAAACCTGTCAATTTAATAGATAATGATGTTGAATCTGTTATTAAAGTTATTCATCTACCGTGCAAAGGATGCTAGTTTAAACACTGAAATAATTTTTATATTTTTTTTTTTATATTTGCAGGATACTATCATTTTCATCACATTAATTTGGTATATTTGCTCCATTTAGGTGAATTAGTATTTACAGGTTTTCCACTTTTGTTTTGTTTTGCTTTGCAATCTGTTAAATAGTCTTTGGCAGTGATCAATGGGTGTGACTATGGGTACGTATGTGTATTTCTCTTAATGTCTTGTTTTAAATATTTCAGTATTTTATATAACTTCCTTTTAAGACAAGCCATAGAAAAAAACTATTTATTTTTTTTACTTGTGTTTTAAAAATCATTGGATAGATAAATAATTTCTTCAGTTTATAAAAAACATAATTAGGGTATTCACAAAGTAGTCATATGTCTTAAAAAATAAAACGAAAAAATACTACTGTTGTGAGCATCCGCTCATAATTAAGTGTGCTATTTTAAATTTGAATCAGCTGCTGGAGAAAACAGAAAAATAAGTAATTTCAAAAAATTTTAAAATTAATGACTGCGACTTGTTTAATATATCAACGGCTTCACTAAACAGTTTCGGCCGCCCGGCTCAGGTTTCTACTGTTTATGACAAAACAGTCAACACAGTTCAAAAAGTCTTGTTATTATAAATCCTTTTTTCTTTCAAGCATAACAACAATTTTTTAAACTATTTGAAAATATTAAAACTTTAAGACGATATGACTTGATAGCATACCGTTTAAACGCCCCAAATGTTAAAGCGTAAGTATTTATAGCCCAGTTAGCAAGATGGTCCAAAATTTATCATTTATCTTACAGAAACATCAACTAAATTGAAAACCTCTTTACTTTGGTCTACAAAACGCATGATTTAGTTAATACGAATTTCCACAAATATTTACTGAATACTCTAAGCCAACTGTTCTTAAACAAATTTTATTAAAATCTTACAGAAATCTACAAAAAATCAAAGAATATATATTTCGAATCGAAATCGAAAAGATTTTTAATAAAATTCTATTTATTTTTAATATTAACTTGATTTTTTATTAATTTATAAATATTTTTATATAATTTGTTAAACAGCTTTCCTAAGCCGGGGGTTGAACCATCGATATTCAACTGCTGGTCTAGCGCGCCAACACCGTCGATGCATAAGTTGCATAAAAACCAAAAAAAAACCGGAAATTTCACAGGCGCCTTTTATACCAAATTTTCTTAGAACGTCTGATAATAGTCTGTACAAAGCCCATATTTAGAATTTTTCAGGCATTTCTGGTAATAACAGAAACAGATTTTCAATGAAATTACAAGAAAGAAAAATATCATAAATGTGATACTTATTTTTATATCAAGAAAATTTTAGAGCCTGCTATAAAATTCTTCTACAGTATTGTTTAAGCAGTCACACGATTCTAAACTTATTATTTTGTTCACTTTCTGAGTCCTCAGTTATCACTTTCCTCTTTCACAGTTACCTTTTTTCGTTATTATGAAAAAGTGTAATTGAATCCAACTATCACCACACAATGAGCCAATTACTTTTGCCGTAATGTTGTTATACAAAAGTGTCGTTTAAGGTTTAGTTTCATTTGAAATTTTCTTCTAGTTTTGTCATGCTGTTGTACGCAAGTATTGTTGCAGATTCTCCAAATAGTTTTCAATTGTTTATGGGTTTTCGTCTGCAGCAAACTGCATTTTTTCATGAATATTTGTCTTTTCATTTTCTGTTATTGAACATTTTATTTTCTTGTCATTTCTTGCAACATAATCATTGTATAATCTCATATGTCATCTTATTATTGTTAATCTGTTAGTTTGTATTATATCATACTTTACGATAAGAATAAGGAATGTACTAAGAACTGTGAAAATTTTTGTTTTTAAGTAACTATGTGTTTTTGGTTAACGTAAGCGTATGCTACAATAAGCCCTTCAGTACTTGAGGTATAAGATAATTTACAAATAAAAAGATGTGAGAATATTTTTTCAAAAAAGGCCTTTAAGGATAATTTTATAAAATTCTAAAAACGTTTAGAAATTTTTACTCAATTGAAAATACTTTCAAACACTTTACTCCTCTTAAAATTTAAAAAAAAATCTGACATTTTTCTAATGTAGCCACAAACACAAATCAATTAAAATATTTTTTATGCCCCTTTATAAGGGTACCTTTTTTTCGTTCTCTGCCCAACTTCGTGCCGCTTGTAATAAATTTCTTTAGGGAATTCATTTCAAAGCAATACTTTAGGTTCTAAGACATAATCTGCTATAAATTATATATATTTATTTCCACTTTGTTTGTATACTGCAACAAAATCTCTTTCTTTATCATTGTATCACTTTCAAAAAAAACACTTAAGTTAGAAAAAAATTGCTGCACTTTCATGTTGTGGCAAACACTAAGTAGCAATAAAAGCAATATCAGCAACACCAGCAGAAATGACAAAGACAACAATAAAAACAGCAGCATGACTAACAAATCTTTTAAAGATTTTTAGTGTTGGCCAACAATGACTAGTTTTAAGTTTGCTGCAAACTTCTTGTTAAAAAAGATGATGCTGCAAACAAGTAAAGATGTTGGAAGATAAAATTTTTGTTCTTCTTGTTGCTCCTCAAAGCCAGGAAACCTCTTATTTTTATGAGGTTTCCAGGCTATTGTTCAAATTGTTGAGATATTATAATTAACTGCTTGTTAAGCTTGTGGAAGTGTAGATACATACATACAGGCATCTTTTTTTGGTTTCTTTCAGTTTTTTTTCCAACACTTGGGTTTTCAAGTTTATTTCTACTTCTTGCTAATGCATGTTGCTGATACTAGATTTTTGTTGAAGAATGACATTTATTTCATTAGTTTTGTTTGTTTAAATCGTTGAATTTAATAAAGAATAATATTTGCTTTTGCCATAAATATGGTTATTAATAAAGGAAAGACAATTGTTGACGCAATAAACTATGCGATAAGTCTAATTAGTAAAAGTTTACATGAGTAAATACTTAGTTAGATAGGATTAATTGTTTAAAGTTTTACAAAAAACATAGCATACCTTGGCGTATTACAGCAATTTATGTATTAAAAGTATTCATAATTTTAAACGCTGCAGTTCTGATGATAATTAAAAAAAAATAAAACCATCGTCGGGAATTGTAGAAATAATCACAAATTACTTTGGAATAAACCAATGCCGTATGTCAGCTGTAATCACATATTCTGAAACAACTTTTTATGAAAATCTTTAGTTGATACTTGCATTAAAAAATCAGAGTAATGCCCTAAACACAACTGAAACGAACGCCGAATTTTTCGTTGCGAATATTCGTCTTAAAAAATAAAACACATTTGTGTATATGAAAATGCACACAAACAGTGCGTCGACCAAAATTTGTCATGCGTAACAAACTCTGCGATAGGTTTATTTCTGTTTCTTACGCAGACGAACGACGAATAATTTGGCACAGAGTGACCATTTTTCTTTTATTTTGTTATTAAGTAATGATTTTTTATACCTTAAGAATAATTTTCACTTTTTATTTGTTGCATTAAATACAATTAGTGTATTTTAAGTGTTGTATCTATATATTTTTTAAATAGTTTTTTTTAATTATTATATTTTTTTTAAATAATGCTTCTTTTTTAAGAAATATGGTCTCTCTATCATAGCTGTTTTATTCGTTCTAAATGTGTTTCACTTAACGAATTAACGCAACGAATTTTAACAGACGAATTCGTCGTGTAGTGCGAAATTCGTCGTTCGTCCCAATTGTGTTTAGAGCATAAGTCGAAACCCCAATCTTTTACTTATGGGGGATTTCATGTCAAGTGACCCAACTTTTAAAACCGATGTCTTTCGATTGGAAAGAAATTTGGACCAAAGTAAGTTCTTGCAGAGAGTAGCTTAGACACAACTTTTTAGCCCGATCGGTCAAGAACTCTCTGAGCTAGAGGAGTGCAAAATTTGACGTTTTCGGCATATAGGTGTTTTTTCTCATACATGTAGTTTATTACCTTTTGCTTTTAACAAAATTCGTCCAAAATACTTTCGATAGTTTTTTTTTCAATCTTTCAGAAAAAAATATTTTTAAAATTAAAAAAAATTTTTTTTTATTTTTTTTTATAAAATAATTAGAAAAAAATTTTTTTTTCCAAAAGTGCCCATTTTTTTTTTTTTTTTTTTTGCTCAAAAGAAAGCTTAGGTCTTTTGCTTGAAAAACTTGGAGGTCGCTAAGTGGGATGCGAGTGGGATATCTATAAAAATTAATGTTTTGTAACTCAAGGTAGGGATTTTCCAATTTTCGCGTATATTCTATTTTGATTTTTATCCTATTTATGTAAAATTATCTCTTAAGCAAAAAAAAAAAATATTTTATGCTAAGAAACAAAATAATTTAACCTTTCCGACGGTATGCATTGAAAATATTAACAAAATGTGTTCAGACATTGCCATATAAAAGGGATTTTATTCCAGAGGCCTACCATTTTGTTGGTAATACAGTGTCGAGTGTATGAGACTTTATTTGGTACTTGCATACCAACGGAAAGGTTAAATTATTTTGTTTCTTAGCATAAAATATTTTTTTTTTTTGCTTAAGAGATAATTTTACATATATAGGATAAAAATCAAAATAGAATATACGCGAAAATTGGAAAATCCCTACCTTGAGTTACAAAACATTAATTTTTATAGATATCCCACTCGCATCCCACTAAGCGACCTCCAAGTTCTTCAAGCAAAAGACCTAAGCTTTCTTTTGAGCAAAAAAAAAAAAAAAAAAAATGGGCACTTTTGGAAAAAAAAAATTTTTTTCTAATTATTTTATAAAAAAAAATAAAAAAAATTTTTTTTTAATATTAAAAATATTTTTTTCTGAAAGATTGAAAAAAAAGCTATCGAAAGTGTTTGGGACGAATTTTTTTAAAAGCAAAAGGTAATAAACTACATGTATGAGAAAAAACACCTATATGCCGAAAACGTCAAATTTTGAACCCCTCTAGCTCAAAGAGTTCTTGACCGATCGTGCTAAAAAATTGTGTCTAAACTACTCTCTGCAAGAACTTACTTTGGTCCAAATTTCTTTCCAATCGAAAAAAAAAGTTGGGTCACTTGACATGAAATCCCCCTTATGTATATTCACACATGACGTATGATTAATATTTAATTACTTATACGCACTGTGTTTTTGTGTGACTTGAAAAATCTAAGAAACCATTTACCACTGGGTAAATTAGGATCAATTCGGGAAGTAAGTTTAATACTGCTTTCAATAATTTAAAAATCACTTAAAAAAATATCAATACAAATTCAAAAAATTAGCAGTCGGCATTTCTTTTTTGTGTTTGGGCTCTAAACGTAACCTGTACTAATGTATTTTGCTTTCAAATTCACCTTTAATAAGGCTCAAAGATAGTTTTCCTTTCTATGTTAAGTAATTACCTTTTCTTTATGATTAAAGGCTATTTAAAAATATTTTAAAACTTTTATTTATATAAAAAGATTCCTCACTTCAAATTTATAAGTTGGTTAGTTGTCGTTAGTTGGTTTGAATTACTTTTAAATTTTTGGCATCACTTTTTTATTCATTTATATCAAGGGTGGGTTTATATACGATAAATTCTTAAAAATGTTTTCAAATATGTTGACAAAAAATGGTAACAAATGGGCGGTCTTATTAAGCAGTATTTGTTTAAAAAAAATATGTTAGTAAAATGGAATTAAATAAAAGATCAAATAGCAAAGCATTTTCTTATTTGTATTATGAAATGGATTTTACATATACATCTTTATACTTTTAAAAAAGTCAATTTTTTCATTTTTTTGTGAGCATGACAAATAGCTTTTAGTCAACAGTCTGTTATTTTTTAACAAATTAGTTTAAAATCTGCTAATGTTTAAATTTTTTACTAAAGTTTTTCTCTTTTATAAGTACACAGCCCTTTTTTTGGAGCTTAAGGTTAATATTTTGCTACACTTTGTGTAGCTTCTTAAGGTCCAGGATGCTTAAAAATTTTTTTTTAATAATACTCATACGAACAACCATATTTTTTGTTTACTTATACTGAACAAGTTAAAAATTTTAAGAAAATTTAATTTTTGTATTAAAATAATATACTTTCTACTGAAATGTGCTTAGGTTAGGGTAGGTTAGTTTGGCATTGCTCTTAAATTTGTTACGCCTTAAAGGTTGGAACTAATATAAATTGTGTCAAATACTTTATGCCTGAGATTTTACAACAAAATTTAAAAAGAAACATGTTACGAAATTCCATTAGTTTTAAGATGCTGGAATAAACAAATTGGATTTTGGTAATATTTTCCTTTAAAGAAGTTTCTTAAGTGTTGAAAGAATATTTGATAATTTAGCAGCCATCAACAAGCACAATATGTAATCGATATATTAATTTTATCAATTCGAGAGAAGCGTTCTGTATTTTCAAGTTGTCTTTTAACTAATGGCCGCTACTTGACTTTGCGGCATGTCCAAAAAAAAATTTTATATATAAATTAGGTTCTTAAAACGGATTTTGTATGAAAATTTTATTTTAACATCTATTTTAAAATTTAAAATTTATTTTAGATATTTCCTTTTTTGTAACACGAAATGTGTCAATTATTATTGAAAAATAAATAAGTATAAAATGTAGTTAAATTTTTTTAATCATTAATTAAATAGGATGTAGGCAATATTGTAATGAATAAATAAACAAATAAATATTACAAAATGTCAAAGGATGAAAGAAAATTCCCCTTAAAAAAGCTATAAAAGCAAAACATAGAAAAGCAAACACGATAAATCTGTATTTTTTATTCTAAGAAAATAAACAAATTGCCAAAATTAAATGGTTAGAGTACGAAATTTTTTTTATTTTTGTTTAATTGCGGCTGTATTCCAAAACGCAGTTTGCTTGGCGTTGCAAACTTTCAATTTCTTCCCTTATACACTCCTTACAATTTTGACAACATTTTCCAGGGCATTAATATTGCTCTAAACACTCATTTCTTAAATCTCATCTTTGCTTTCTGGAAAAACTTGAAATTTTGTGATGCAATGCAAACTGCTTTTTGGAACACAGCCTGCTTAACAGTGTCCACCTAAATTACTTTTAAGTTTTAAATGAAAAATGAATTTTCATTCAAATATCAACTTAAGTACAATACAAGCAATTATTTGTTAAAAAGAAGAAATCATGTACTTAAATATGCTTAACTGAATTATTGGTAGGTTTTAAAAACTCGACTGTAGCTTTTGTTTTTATGTCTTTTTTTGTTCTTTTTTCAACATACACTTAATGCTTTAATACGCAACACTTACACAAATGTTAACAAGAAGTCAAGCACCTGCCGCTTACATTTATACTCATGACCTTAAGTAACTTTATGTTTATAGAAAGTAGGGATGAAGCAAAATATTTTACACAAAAGCAGGAAAAATAAAGCAATTTCAACATTTAATAAATTAAGTAGAATCTTTTTTATTCTACGTTAGTTACTAAAATCCATATAAATTCAAATTTTAAAGATTTTTAAAGAAAAATTAACCGATTTTAGAAACTTTTTCAAATTTAGTTGAAGAAAAATTTTACTCTTCTTGTAAAAATTTTAAATGTATAAATGTTTTTAAAAAACCATTACTTTTTATCAAAGGCATGCCCCTTTAAAAAAGTGTGTCATGACTTCTGAAAACTGGTTTTAAAATACATATATACGTATAACAAACTTATTTTAAAAACTGTAATTATTTAACCGAAATTGTTACAAACAGTTAGACAAACCAAGAAAATAAATTTAAAATTTTTTATTCTCTAACTTAATGGATTTTAGATACAAATCCAGTGAAAAAAGCAAAGATATAGTCAACCTAACAAACTGGAAAACTGTAAACTGATGTCATGTGTTTTCTGTTCAGCATTCTTTGTTTTATATTTTATCTTATTTAGCGAAATTTTTTTACATTCTTAGCTGCTGCTCTCATGTGTTAAGACAAATCAACTTAAAACGTTTTGGTTTAGCATTGTAAGCATCAACAAAAAGAAGACATAAGAAAATTTATTTTCGTATAGCAGGAAAAAATTTGTTTTTATGTAGAAGCTTAGTTGGTTCTTCTTGTTGTACTCACTCTGTACTTTAGGTTCAAATGGAATTTAGATTTAAAAAAATTAGAAAAACAAACAAAATACTACAAAACTTTAATAATAAATGGTTTTTCTCTTAAATATATTCTTTTACTTCTTTCCTTTTTTGTTCCCAAGACACATACTAAGCATTTAAGTTAAAGTGTCAAGTAAAAATTCCACATAAAGTTATTTCACGTTTCTTTTTTCTTTAGAGCGTCTTGACTTCATTTTTCAAGCTAAATAAGACAATTTTAGATGTATGCTACATATTACTTTGCCTTAAAAACACCATTCTTAGCATCAACAATCATCTAGGATGTCTTAGTTTGTTGATTTTTTCTTTTATTATATGTAGTTGTTGTATCTTGTTGATCTGGCGAAATGGTTTTTTTTTTTTGCTGAAAAAATTTTTTTCTTCTTATTTTGTCATCCGCATAATACAAAAATGTAAATTTTACTTCAAAATTATTTACAAAGATGATTAAATTTTAAATAATAAATGAATATTTTCCTGAGTCTAGGGAGAGAAGGGCAGACACTCTTGAACGTAAAAGTAATATTCTTGTACTATTTCGGTTCTTGCAATAATCGTACGTTCTAATGTTCGTTATCGTTAAAAAAAGGGGAACTTGCCTAAATGTAGTTAAAATAACTTATAAATAAATAATATGTTTAAAGCTTCATAAAAAACTCAAGATGCCGGCTAGTTTAAGACAAAAGCAAATGAAGCAATATAAAAAATTTAAATTAACAAATAGATTTTTGATTTGATATAGTAACACAACTTTACTGCCTCGTACATGATTTAATAAAATTTGTGCATGGTTACCTATACAAAAACACTAAATGATGGGACATAACAGTTTGTTAGTTGAAGAATTAGTGCAATAATTCTCAATAAGTTTATATTAAATTTATAATAAGTGGTTGATTTGAAATCACTGGGTAATTTTAGCATAATTTTCAGCTTGAAAGTTTTTTCAACTATCATAAGTGCAGATTCATTTAATTTTAAATCCTATTTTTTGTACCTTTGCTTTCAATATTTTTTTAATTTGTTTGATTAAATAAAAAAATATTTTGGTTAAAAAATGTTTTTTTTTCTGTAAAGGCTCTATGTCCAATTTTTAAAATTTAACCGGGGAGACATAAAAAACAGTCAAACCTTTTTGCATAAACATTTTGAAATTCTCTAAGCGCAAAATATTATAAACGAGTTAGTTGATTTATTAAATAAATGTGATTTAACAATTTGACAGAAATAATCAAATTGTACTTTTTATGGCGATTTGGAGAATTTTTTTTGGATGTAGTGGACTTGTTGCTTTTGCTCATCAAAACAACAACAAAAAACTAGATAACATTAATTTTTTCCTCTATAATCAATATATTATTAGTTTTTGTACATTGCTGCGCAGGCTAAGAGCCTTTGTATGTTTAGCCAGCGATATATTGTTTGAGAAAATCATTCTCATGAATAAACAAGTAAGAGCGCTATATTCTTACATACGCTTCACATTTGCCTTTCGAAATCCCAAACCTTTTTTATTTTTGTCCATTTTTTTACTTATGAAATATTTTTTTTATTTTTAAATAGGGGTCAGAGACATTTTCTAACTACGAGGAAGTTGTAGGGGTTTTTATCCTAATTTTTTCAAATTTTGTATGCAATCCCTTTAGGGCGCGGAGATAAGGGGTAAGTATGTTATTGGAATATGTTTGGGAGAAAAAACTAATGGGGGCCGGTCGTACACTTCATTGCTCTAAGATAAACTCTGAAGAGTTGTGGGCGTGTTTATATCATTTTTGTAAATTTTGTATGGCAATCTCCTTTGGGCGTGGAGATAGGGGGTAAGTAATTTCTAGGAATATGTTCGGGAGGGGAAACTAATGGGGGTCTGTAGTACACTTAATTGCTCTAAGGCCGACTCTGAAGAAGTTTTGGGCATTTGCATATCATTTTTGTAAATTTTGTATGGCAACCCCCTTAGGGCGTGGAGAAATGAGGTAAGTATGTTCTAGGAATACGTTTGGGAAGAAAAACTAATGGGGGTCTCTGATACATTTTTTTCCTCTAGGGCGACTCCGGGGAAGTTGTAGCGGTTTTTAACTTATTTTTTAAAATTTTGTATGGCAACCATGTTAGGAGCTGGAGATAGAGGGTAAGTAGGTTCCACAAAAATGTTTGGATGGATAAAATAATTCGGGTCGGTCTTACATTTTACCTTTGAAAGAGAACCCTGGAAGCCGTAGGAGCGATTTTAAAATTGTTTAAATTAAGATATACGATATCGGAGGGCTTTCAACCATAACACGGACAGACAGACAGACAGACGGCCAGACGGTCATCGCTAAATCGGCTTTCCTATCTATAAGGATCTAGAATATATATACTTCATGGGGTCCCAAATGGATAATAAAAAAGTTACAAACGGAATGACAAACTTATATTTACCCTTATCACTTATGTGGAGGGTATAATAAAAGGAAGCTTTTTATAACCGCCCTGTCTTGTTAACTGAATCCAAATGAATTTCTCGATTTCCGACCGATTTATTAATTTTACTCGATTTTAAATCGAGCTAACAAACCTGTTTGAATGCAGCTAATTGATTGATTCAGAGAACACCATTTCATTTAAAACCAGATCGGCTTACAATGTTGGCAAGAATATCTTTTTATTTCAATAAAACTAAGTTTAAAAATCCTATACCATTTCTGTTTAAAAAAATTTATGTGAAGGTAGGTTTAGGCACAGCCAGAATAATGATATTAAAAGAGTAAGGTGGACAATTCTTTTAGAAACAATAAAAATTTTAGCAAAAATATTTTAATTATTGCGAAGGTCTTTTAGAGCTTTATTTATAAGTAAAAAGGGACAGCAAGTAAGCCCATAATCTCAGAATCACCTTATTAACTAAAATTATTTTCATTCGACGCAATTCATGGGGGAAAACGGCACTATGCACAAAATTTTTAAGTTATTGGCTACAATTCTAAAAAAAACCTGCCGCTTTTCTATCCAGTATAACTGTCTAGTACCAACTATTTGATAATATAATCTTCAACATCCAGTTTGACAAGCACCCTAAAAAGCAAAAAGGCTCCCTCTATGTCCACAAAGACTTCCACGGTTTTTGTAAAAATAAACAAACTAAAATTATTGTAAACCTCTATTTAAATACAAAAAAAATATTTAGCAAATTACAAAGCAATTTATATTATTTAAAAATAGCCATAAAAAACCATTTGCCTTGGGCTGTGTGAGTAATTTTTGGCAAAAACTTCTGTTTGTTTTAGAAAAAAATATGCATAAATACGTTTTAAAGTTATTTTTGTTGTTCTATTATTTGGTTGTTGCCAAAAACAAACATCGGATAAACACAAATAGTTGCTCCAAGATTTATTACATACTCTGTAATAATATTAGTGTGATTTTAACAAAGTATGAATAAATTATATTCTGCATTAAGTACATATTATTAGTACTATTTAGCAGCTTTAAATTTTAGATAAATAGTTTAGCGAATAGAATTGCGTGTAGGGTTTCCAAAATACGAGGTATTGAGGATAACTTTACACGGGTTAAAATAGCCTTAAATTAAACTTTGCTATATTGGCTTGAAAAGTTGAATCTTTATGGAACTTAAGGCTTGCCTTAGACTTAGAAAATATATAACTTAATTATAATGGAACAGTTTTTTTTTAATTTCATAATTTCTAGGATAAAAGATAGAAAGAGGGATAGAAAACTCCCAAAATCAAATTGTTTTGAATAATGATTTGAATACTTTATTTAAAATCGGGAAGCTTTTGTGTGCTATTAAAAGTTTTTTAATATTAAAAATTTCGGGTTTGAAATACCCTTAAGTCATACAGCAGTTTAACTAGAGTGTAGTATTGGCGGAAGTACAGGGTGTCTGGTAGCAGATATATATTTTTAAATACGATTATTTCAAAAAGTAATAAACGGTGCGGAGGGAGAGTGGTGCTGTTGGGATTATCGATTGTGCGGACATGTCAGACGCGATGTCACAGTGGTAGAGTGGGCGTCGCGTTCTATGTGGAGACGCTTCTTAAGAGCAATGACTCTTACGTGCGGTATTCGGCAAGCACGTGATCGACCGAGTGTTAAATTAATTCGCTCGCGGTTGCAGAGATTTCGCGCAGCTGCTTTGGCTACAAATATCCCACGCCAAGGCCCAGCCAATCTTCAAGGTCTCCCCAAAACATTGAACTGGTTGAAAGCAGTGTACGTGAAAATCCTCGACTTTGAATATGGAAAAGAGCAGAAAAGAGCGATTGTTCATGAAATTTTAAAAAAGGATCTAAAGTTCCATCCTTTGAAAATTTAAACCATTCAGGAACCAAAAGAAAGTGACTTTAAATTAGGCAAAAATTTTTGTAAAACGATTTTGGAGTGTCTTCGCACTGTAAATTTCATTTTTTAAGCGACGAGGCTCATTTTCACTTAAGGGGCCACGTCGAAGAGCTAAACCGCCATTACTGGTCTCAGAAAGTCCGCAACGCTCGACTAAAACATCAAAAACCATTCAACTACCCCAGGGTAACTGTTCGGTGTGCTATATCCACGCATGAGATAATTGAATCATTTCATTTTTGAAAATTCTCGAGGCCCGGAAACAAATGTCAACAGGAAAAATTATCGACGCATGATCACGGATTTATTTTTGCCAACCTGCTAGCTCATCTATCGCACTCTTCAGACACATGGTTTCAACAGGATGGGATGACTGCACACACAGCCAGAGCTTCGATGAATTTGAATCCGAAAAATGTTCCCACAAACTGATAATGCCCTTTGGGGACATCCCATGGCCACCGAGGTCGCCCAATCTCGCTGCCTTTTATTTTTATTATAGAGAGAGGGTTTATAATGAAAATCCCCAAATTTTTGTATCTTTAAAGGAAAATATTCGTCGATAAATCAGCTTAATTTAACCAAGTTTACTACAGCGTGTGGGGCAGAGCACAAGGCTCCGTTTTGAGCAGTGTGTTCAACTCGACGGAGGACAGCTGGAGGACATACTCTTTTAAAAATAAAATCCACATTTCCACTCTATCATTCAATGCTCTCAAAAAAACTTGTGTCAACTATTCCGTTTAAGTTTGAAAATAAATAATCTGCCACCAGACACCCTGTGCATAGATATATACATTTAGTTGCATTGAAAACACATTTCCATAATAAAAAGGGAAAATTAATTAATTTTACGCATCCAGTTCTACTCATGCATCAACTTTTTTATTTGTTTTTCGAATTGTGAATATCGTATAATTAAAATATAAACTAAAAGCATAAACAGAGAAATGTTAAATAGCTTGACACATACATATTTACGCACAAAAAATAAATCAAGTAAACTTTACTTAAATCAAGTCGTAGTAGCGTCAAAATCAGGATGAGTACGGATTTTCTTAAACCAAGTAGGGGGTTTCTTAAACCAGGTACGATTTATCTATTACGAATTTCTTAAATTAAGTTACGTTTAAGCAAAAAAAAGATTGTTTTAAGTTCGAAACCCTACTTGATAGAAGCTTTAACATGGGATTAATCTAAAAATTTACACTAATTTTTGACTAACGGACTTTATTAACTTTATATATATTTTATTAAAAATTTTTTATTTGAAATTTTTTTTCCGTACTTGCTTGCGGTAGCTGGAGTTTGAACCTGGGGCTCACCGAACTGCAACACAAACGCGCTACCATCTAGGCTACCGAGACACTTTGTTTTTTTAAATGCTAAAATATATTCAAAAAGAACAAGTTTTTTTTTTTGCTTGATTTTTTTGACTTGATTTAAGAAAATCCAGGTACGGATCGTACTTTAAAATTTAAAGCACGATTTTGGATAAACCTAAAAAAAAATCTTATAATTACTATGCGTTTTTTCTTACAGTGTACAAACATGTCTTTGCATGCGTTTGCGTGTGTTAATATTATAAACCGCCATGCATATACTTATGTTAACTGCAACATATAATAATTTCTATGCTTGGTTTTCGCTAACAAATATTTAGTTCATTTAAGTTGTTAGTTAATTTGTTTATGTTTAAATAATAATAAAAATTAAACAATAATTATTGCAAGTTCTTAGCTTAAAAAACATAAAATTATATAAATATATTAAAAACAAGGTTTTTTATTATATGATTTTTTAAAGTAGTAATCTATTATTAATTAAAAAAAATAATTTAATGCTAGTTTTATTATTTAAGT
Source organism: Melanophora roralis (assembly GCA_963583895.1). Lineage (NCBI taxonomy): Eukaryota > Metazoa > Arthropoda > Insecta > Diptera > Rhinophoridae > Melanophora > Melanophora roralis. Next base: position 9,067,437 of record OY757189.1, read on the forward strand.
AACAATTTTATAAATTATAATTACTTTTAAAAAAATATCTATTAAAAAAATTTTGTAAAAAAATTGTTTAACTATTTAAAAAAAACTTTAATTTATTTAAATACAATTTTAAAATTATTTTTGGGCAATTTATTGTCAAATAAATATTTTTACAATTAAGCATAATAAAGATTAATTTTGTTTTTGCTTCCTAGTTAAAAGTCTAAGCAGCAACCGTTTACATATGCAGAAAAAAATATAAATATAATCAAATTTAGTTTTTGAAAGAGATTAAGCTTTTTTTTTGTTTAATCTTATTTTTCTTTGAAAAAAGTTGTATATGAAAGTATTTATCAATTAAAAGGCACAAATAAAAGTCCTCTCTTCAAATAACATGTCCATATTTTTCTTTCCGATTAAAATTGCTAAAGTTTAATTAATCTTTATTGTTGTTAATCTTTTTAAGTGTATACATTGACTTAAAATTTCTCAATTTCGTTTAAGTAAGAAATTCCTCGTTAGAAACATATTTTAAAATAATTTTCAAATCATATTTTCATAATAACATCCTTCGCGTAACATTTTTCAGAAATTTATGTTTTTAATTTTTTTTACTCGTTGTTTGTGCTATAATTTTAAGTTTGAATTTAAACAAATTTAAATGTATTTATTAAAAGTTTTTAAGTAAATTTTGGTTAAAAATATTTTGTTTGAATAAATTCGAAAACTAAATAATTAATGGCATATACAAAAATATTTTAAATGAATTAGACCTTTAAGAGCTATAAAATTTCATAAACAAAAGTATTTACTTAAAACAATTGTATTAGTTTATTTACATAACTTGCATCAAACAAATTATTGCAATTTTTATTAAATTAAATGGGGCATCAAGGAACTATTTCATTTTACAGAGAGACCTAAAATTACTATTACAAAATATATATAAAAAAAATAATAAAACATACAAGGGCATTTAAAAATAAAATTATTAAATTTTAACTGTTCTCTTCAAATAATTTGTTGCTTAAACAACAGTTACTGCTTGAATAAATTTAAACATACTCCGTTTTAATTATAAGGTCTGACACTGTTAATATTAAACACACCTACTCACACATATGAATGTATGTTCTTATGTTGCCCAAATAGAAACAAATCTAAACGGTTTTTAAGCTTCTAGGCTAAAAATATTTACTAAATTTAATTAGAAAATTTTGTTTATTCTAACGATACATATGTACAGGCATACAGACGTACATTTTCGAAAGATAAAATAATGTTCTACACTCTTTTATAAACTCGCACAAATCTTTATGCAGAGTTTCCAAAATTATTAAAAACAAGGAAAAATGCAAAAATATAGAAATTATAAAAACTTTTTAATAAAGAAAACAACTATAACTTTTTTAAAAATTGAAATAAAATCCATAAATTAACAAAAAAACAATTTAATTAATAAATAAATTAAATAATAAAATAATTAAAATATTACTAAAGTTTTATTTCTGGACCCTTTTCAATTTATTTTAAAATTTTCTAATTAAATTTCAAAAATTTTCTATTCAGTTTCAGAAATTTATTTTTTGTTTTAAAAATTGTCTAACTATTAGGGTATTCACATAATTAAGTGTGCTATTTTAAATTTTAATCAGCTGCTGAAAAATAAGTAATTTCAAAAAACATTTTAAAGTTAATGACTGCGACTTGTTAATTATATCAACGGCTTCACTAAAGAGTTTCGGCGGCCCGGCTCAGGTTTCTACTGTTTATGACAGTTTAAAAAGTCTTATTATTATAGTACTTTTTTCTTTTAAGCACAACAACAATTTTTTTAAACTATTTTAAAATATTAAAACTTTAAGACAATATGACTTGATAGCATACCGTTTGAATACCCCATATATTTCCGAATTTTTTATTTGTATTTTTAGAATTTTCTAATTTGATTTTATAAATTTTTATTTTAGTTTCAAAATTTTTTTTAATGGTATTCCAGAATTTTTTATTTGTACTTCAGAATTTTACTTTTCTCTACATAGATCAAATTTGTAAAAGCGTCACTTTTTTAACCTTTAAAGCCTTCTGCATAAAACTGACTAGTATTCAGTTATGCAGCCTAAAAATAACGTTGGAAAATTTTTGTGCTATAAGTGTGCAAACGGAATATATAACGTCGTTTAGTTATAAGACCCTTTTGTATTTCAAGTGACGATAATCCATGTATGTATGTGTTTGTGTATTATTGTATGTTGAGATGTACAAAAATACAAGCATATGCTTTAACTAGCAATATTTATATAATTGAGTTTTAAGACTTTAATAACAAAAAAGGGTCTAAAGGACAAATATTGGTGCAGAAGGACTTTTTGCCCAAAAAAAAATAAACCACCTAAATACAATAAAGCAAATGTCAATATCTAAAAAAATAACCTGCATACGAATATACATGCATACACACAAATATTACATTAAGATTACTCTTTTATTGCTTTTTTTGTTTTTTCTTTTCTTTCTTTATTTTTCTTTACATTTGTTTGTTTTAAGCGGGAAAAGTAAGCTAACAGACAGAAATCAAAGAAAATAATATTATTAAAAACTTACAAAAAAAGATAGGGTTTTTAGATGAGAGTTGTGTATGATGGCCAAAGCTAAAGTTCATCTCCTGAAGGTGTCTTTAAAGGAAAGTTTAGAAGGAACGCAGCTTTGAAAAAAAAAATAAATTTTTAATAGGTAAAATATATCAACACCTTCTTTAAAGTAAGGTATACAAAAACAAAATATTTTTTGTTTAATTATGCTGAAAAAATGGAACACAAATTTAAACGATTTAACAAAACACAAAAAAACTATTCTTTAACAAAAGTATTTTAGAAACAAGTAGACAGGAACAAATTCAGTTCCTTAGACTTCTTCCCTATTTATGTAACTCATCTAGTAGCTTGGTTCTCTATAAAACCAGCTTTTTAATTATAATTTTGCAAAATTGCAAAGTACCCCAAAAAAAGTTAACAAACAAAAAACAAAGCAATTATACTTGCTCGTATACACGTACACTCACTCATAGGCTCACCATCATAACAATGTTTATGACAAAGGAAATGATGATGACGTTAACTAAATTTTCGACATATAAAATGTTTAAATAATTTCTCCAATATTGTTAGACTGGTAAATAATTGTACAGAACAAATGCAAATTGAGCAAGTAGGCATTTGGTAATACCACAAATCTGGTTTGTAGTTATGTAAGGACTATTGGGAGTACTCATATGTTTAGTGCTAGTAGTAGATAATGGTCGTCTCATATTATAAGAGGTTAACCACATGAGTTTGCTTGTTTAATATTGCAAGCAAATACAGTTAAAAGGATAACCACACATGCACGTTTAATCATTAAAATAATAATAAGTGTAATGAGTTCCATATGAGACAAGCACACCCACACACACACAATTTATATGAAAAAAACATTAGTTTTGGCAAATAGGCATCTATGTTACTGTGTACAAACATCTATTTGTACAATTCAAAAATACTTATCTATGTGAGAGTGCAAAGTAACGTTGCAGTGAGAATTAAAACAAACCTAGCAAAAATTTAATACTTTTTAGCTTTTCATTTTTAATTAAAAAAAAATTTTTTTTTGTGCTGCTTATTTAATTTAAATCCTCCTTTCTTGAGATTTTTGACTGATTTATTTTATACAACAAAAAAATTTTTTAAATCTTGAAAGCTTCGGATTTTTCCTTAGTAGTTTTTTATTAAAAATTTCAAAATAGTTTTAGCTCCAATCAATCAAAATATTTTAGCAACACACTGTACTTTTTTATCAGCACAAAAAGGATACTTTTGATACTACTTATGTATGTAAAACGTATATTTGACCCTATTATCATGTTAAATTAAAAAGTGTAGAATTTTGCAAAGTTCTTGTAATGACCGAAAGTTTCAATACAAGCAAACTCGCTTGGGGAAAATCATCATTATTTATGTATACGTGAACACAACTACTTGCAAAAAAAGATCAACATAAACAAGTATGTACATATGTATGTATGTGTAAAGACAGAATACATATGTACGTTTATGTATGTTTGTGTTAAAACTCAGACAACATTTTACTTGTTGTTTTAGCATTTTAAATTTGATAAGACATTAAAAAAAAACTTTTCTTATACATATCGCTCATTTACTTCAAAAGTGTCATAACTCAAAAAAACTTGTTTTGAGAAAAATGGGCTTAGAGTTTTTAATTAACTCTTAACTAGCGTATATAAAAATACCACAAAGGTTTACTAAAAAATCTAATGACATTTGTCATATATACTACAATTAAGAAAAAAGTTGTCTCAAATTTGTGATCTATAAGTTTATTTTTTGCAAAGTATGCATCAATATTGACGGTTTTTGTGAAAAATTTTTGTCATTTCGCCGTCATAAGTAGAATGTGTTAATATTGCGAAGAAAATAAATATAATTGCTTTGTTTTGAGGTATTTTATTTAAGTGTAATTTAATCTTTAAATAAATTCCATCCCTAAACCCTTAAAACATTTTAAACCTTTATTATTAAGCTAGCTTTACCCAGCCCGCTGGGCACGCCTCTACTTCTTATTAAACTAAACTGAATATAAAAAACAATAACCACCAAATAAAATAATAAGTTTATTATTCAATAGTTTTTAATTTATGGTAAAATTAAATATTTTCCAAAAAGGAGTACAACGCTCCAGCCTTCTATGCAGCCTTGAGAATTTTTACTTAAGGGACCTTGTATATAAATACAAATTTTTTAAAAACCCGGTGCAGTAGAAATATCAGTGTTAAAGTAAAATTTTTGTGTTTGTGGCACCGCATACTTTATTTTCTTGAAAATGTTTACCCTGGTAGCGTTTAATATGAGAAGGCATTTTCTTAAAAACTGATAACGTAGAAATACCTGTATTTATATTTTAGTGTTTGTAGGCGTGTTCCCGCCCACTTTGTAGCTTTAAAATCTTTGCTGTCAGAGGCACAAAGCCTTAAAAAAATCGGTGCAGTAAAAGTACCGGTATAAAGAGATGAATTTCTAAGGCGTGTCAGAAGTACCAACACTGCGATTTTAGTTTTTGCTGACGTGGTCCAGCCTTCTTTGTAGCCTTGAGAATTTTGACGTTGGAAACCTAGTGTGTAGGTACAAATTCTACTTTAAAGCCAATTTCATAGAAATCATAGAGAATAGTATACACAGTGCAAATTATGATAATGCAAATATTTCTGGATAATTAACTCAAAAATAGCTTTTTTAGAGTTATGACCGTTTTTATGTAAATGAGCGATATGTTTTCGGTAAGACATTAATAAGAAATAGAAAGCCAAAAATTAGCATTATCCTGGAAAAGAAAAAAAAGAGTAATTCTTATCTTTGCATAGTCAATAACACCGAATTTTTTTACCTACTTGACTTTATACAGTTTAATCATTTTACCAACATCAACAATGTCTATTAACACTTTAACCCAACATGATTCTATGTAGTTGTTTGTTCTATTTTGTGTAATTGTTTGTTCATTAGTGAATGAGATATAAAAATTTTAATATCATAATAAACAAGAGGAGATTAAATACACATGTTTTTAATTAAAAGATGCGAGTATTCAAATGCATTTTAAGTATATTAAATTAAAAATTAAAAAAAAAATCGTTTATTTATAAGAAACCAGGTAGGAAGGTGAAAGAGCACAGCTCACTTGGGGCCGTGAAATCGATATCTTATTGTTTTTTACAGAAATAGAAATAATAAAAAGGTAATGTAAGTTAAATTTTTTGGAGAGGAAAAAAATTAAAGATGCTGAAAAATGGAAAATATACAACAAGAATTTCTTTAATATAAATCGAATCTAGACTCTCAGATATACTTTGATTATACTATGCAACAGTGAATGAAATACACAGACAAGAGAGTAAAGGTTTTTATTCTACTATTGAACTGAAGTAAAGTCCTACACCCTTTAACAGTAGATTCGGCTCTTTACTGCCTATATTTTGTGTTTTCAAAAAGTCTTCATTTGTGCACAGTGTTATTCATATAAATAGAAACAAATTTGAAGAATTTCTAAAAATTCAAAATATTGAAAAAAAATCTTACTTAAACATACAAAAATATAAAACATTTCTTTTAAGTTCTTTAGCTTTTGAAAGTTTAAAAAAAAATTTCTTTAAAAACTTTTGCAAAACTAATTCACATAATTTAAGATAACCCTTTTAAAACGTTGCACGTTGGTCAAAAATCCATTTTTTTTGGCCAAAATTATTTTTGTAAAATATATCAAACTATTTTATTAAAAAATGAATTATTGTGAATTACTATAACAATGATTTATCAAATATATGGAATTTATGCATTAAATATTAAAAAAATATTTAAAAACCCATATGTAAGCCTAAGGATCTTTAAGTGTGTTTTAGACATACATATTTAATTGCTTCAAATGAAAATATATTAGACATTAGACATGTTTTAGTCAATACAATGCATAAAAATTAAAAAAAAATTAATATTAAATAAAAAACCTATTAAATTATTATTAATTGATGGTTATGTTCAGCTCATTTTCTAAGATTAAATTGTCTTCTTCAAAATCTTCTTCAAATTCTTCTTCTTCGCATGTGGTTGCAAAGAGGTTGTAATCAGTATTTTGAGGTGAGTTTGAATTATTAAAACTTTGCTTAAATTGAGCTTGGCCACTACTACCGTCAAATCCATAACTCAAGATTAATTCTGAAGAAATAAGGGCTCTATTTTCAGTTGTCATAACACTTAAAATTACTTCTCTTTGTGATTCTACAATCCTTGCTGCAGTATGTTGCAACAGCATTTGTAAAGGTACTTTTGCAACTTTTTCACTTACAAATATATTACTAGGCCTACAGAGAGCTTTCACTGCCAAAAGTCTATAATATGGTGGAAATATGTTGCAATTACTTGTATATTCTCCATGCGAATATTAGAGTATTGTCTTTTTGTGAAATCGTTTTCAATAAGAAATGCAAGAGCTTCCTCGTCAGAAAGTTTAACAGGATCTTTAGAATTGTTACAGCATGCCTTTCTGATTTTAGATGGACGCGTTGGACTTTTAATTGTATTTTTTAAAACAGCAGCTAGATCATTTCCCCCTTTTTTCGGGCTGAGATACATGCCGCATGAATTAATAAATTTGTCTCATTTTGCTTTATTAATGAAAGGCCTGTCGCTTCCCTTCTTTTGCTACGCTCGGACATTTCTGAATACGGTAAGCTTGGCCGACCAGCTCTTGAAGAACTTGGGGCATCAGTTTGCACTTTATATATTTTGAAAGTTACTTCAGATGTAAGCCACTTACCATTTCGGGACTTAAAATATTTTAAGGAACTGCGACTTTCTCGCCACTTCTGTCCCAACTTAATACAAAAAAGGCGCATTTTTTCTTGTAAGTATTTATTATACTCATCAGAAGAGTTATTTTCGCCGATTGTTTTAATAACATGTGTCAAAAGAGCTTTCTGTTTTCCCTCTTTTGAAGAATTTTGCAGCCATATTTTAAAAAGATCGGCATTTTGATGCTAACGTTACCTAAGAAAAAATGATTTATTTTTAAGAATTGACAAAAGTTGATGGATATATTTACATATTAATACTCTATAGACCATAAGTATTTTCGGATATTTTGTTTCGCACCGGACAAATTTGGACATTTTTTTAAAGTTATAATTAATTCGAAAAAAAAATTTTTTTAATATTTTTTTATATGCCTTCAGAAAATGCAAGTTTTTTTAAATCTAGCTATTATATTTTTAAAAGTTCTTTAGATATATTATAAATACTTACTTTCTTCTTGATAATCCATAAATATTTAAGTTCAATTTGCTTTTTTTTGTTTCTAAATTATTCTTCGACTAAACACTTCAAATGCACTGCTCGCACTAAATTGTTTAACAATATTGAAAAGGTGTACGTTTGTTGCTGTACACATTAACAGTAAATAACGGTATATAAAAACAAAATATTTTTTTTGGTGATTTAAAGTGTTGATAACCTCATGAAAAAGTAAAAAGTGCAAAACAAGACAATAAAAAAATTACATTTTGGCCAGAAAAAATGGATTTTTGACCAACGTGCGTTGGAGAAAAAGTGTTTCAAATTAGTCCATAAGAATTTTGTTTATTTCTACCCAAAGTGCAGAATGTTGCCCTTCACGATTGTATTTTCCCACATAAATAAACAAAAAATTTTGATTTAAAAGTTAAAATAGTTTAAGCTCTAAACATTTTGTGGTTTGGTTATGTTAGTTCATTTTCAATTAAAGAAAATAAATCGAAAAAAGAAACAAACACACACACAAACAAGCCGACTATTACCCATCCAGCAATTTTTTCATTTTTTAATCAAATTTGGGTCTTTTTCGACTCCACTGCGCGATTAAAAAGGCAAAATATGCGCGCATTTTCTGAGCATAAAAGATATTTTTGTCGGTAGAAAAACGTAACTTCCCATGACTCTTCTTGATAAGCTACTTAAGTTCTCCTTCCTCTTCCAAGTTTTCTACCTGTCTTCTGCAAATTTGAGCTGCAACGTTTTTCCCCTTTCTTATACTGCATTTCACTGTTTGAATAAAATATCTTACTTTAAGGATTTTTGGATAATTGCTAAATTTAATTACACGTTTTTATTATTAATCCTTTAATTTCACTTTCACAGCAAAACCACGATGTTACTTTTCAAATGAACAAAAATTTAAGTGTTTGACATTTACTTAACAAGCAGTGTTCAATCATCTATCTGCGCAAAATATGATTATAAAATACATTATTTTAAACACTTCTAAAGCACCTGCATGATCTGTTTTTGATTAAGCATTTTTCAATCTTCTAGGTGAGCGATAATTATAATAAATGACGACAAATGTAGTCACATTTTAAACGTATTGATGGTTAATTTGCGATTGCTATACAATTTGTTATTGTATATAAAATCAAACTCATTTCACTCAGTAGCGCGAATCATTTTCTAGTCCTTTTTTGATCGCGTAAGTGATTAATCAGTTTTTGATCACCAAAAGTACTCTTAAAAGACTCAGGAAGGTGATTTTTCGAAAAACAATCTTCCAAATGCTATCTGGGTATATGTACATATGTGCATATACCCAGATAGCATTTGGAAGATTGTTTTGTGAAAAATCACAAATGCTGATCAAAATCTGATAAATCACTTACACGATCAAAAAAGGACTAGAAAAATATTCGCGCTAGTGAGTGAAATGAGTTTGATTTAAAATACAATAACAAACTCTATAGCAATCGCAAATTAACCATCCAGACGTTTAAAATCTGACTACTTTTTTGTCATTTATTATCATTTTCTACTCACTTAGTAGATTGAAAAATGCTTAATCAAAACAGATCATGCAGGTGTTAAAAAAGTGATTAAAATTATGTATTTTATAATCATATTTTGCGCAGATAGATGATTGAACACTGCTTTTTAAGTTTTTTTTAAGTATAACGTATTCTTAAGTAAATGTCAAACAAATAAATTTTTGTTCATTTAAAAAAGTAACATCGGGGCTGTGAAAGTGAGATAAAAGATATAATAAAAACGTGTGAATAAACTTACTAATTATTCAAAAATCATTAAGGATATTATAATTTAATTTGATAAAAAAAGGCAATGTAAGACAAAAAAAAATGGAAATACCGCTAATAAAAAGTTTAGCAAAAGAAGAGGCAGAAAATTTACATTATACAGCCGGAAGGAACCCGCGCCAAGCCTAGTGTCGAAAAGTGCTTCCTCATAACGATAATTAAAAGCAAGTTTATATTTCTAATAAAATAATAATTAAATGCAATAAAAAGGAAAAAAACTTCAATATTTTGTTTCAGATGATTCTTTCTTCAAAAGCAGTTTGTGCATGCTAAAAATAGAGTGACAAAGAGCAAACGACAATATTCGAGTTATTTTTTTATTAAAATGTTTTTAATCAAATTTTTTTTATATCATTTTCATAGAAGTAATTATTTTTTAAATTTAAATTAATTTAAAGTACAAACGGAAAATGTACAAAATTATTTTCATTTTTTTTTTATACATATACTCTAATTACGTTCTTTTTTTGTTTTTTTTATACTAAAGGCTATGGGTCTTATTCATAAACGTACAATAGTGTTTATTAAAGGCTTATTTGACAAGTATATATGGAATAATTGTCAAATAAGCCTTTAATAAATACTATTGTACGTTTATGAATAAGACCCTATGTATTTTGTAAATAAAAATAATAATAAATAATAAAACTCCCTAATGAATAGAAATATGTGTGATGAATGGCAAAAAAAAGACTGGGGCCAAATCGTCGCATTCGATTCGAATCGAAATTTCACTCGATCGATCGAGTTGTCAATGCTTTAAGTATAGGAATTCTAATAAGAATTTAAAAATTTCGATTCGAATCGAATGCGACGATTTGGCCCCTGATAAATTACTCACAGAAGACTCGAAAGTGACTAAAAACATTACTGAAAGACGACTCGAAAAAGAGTCACAAACGAATTAAATAAGACTTAAATATGATCAGAAAACACTTTAAATTTTACTAGAAAAGGCATCGAAAAGGACTTTAAACTAATATAAAATAAGACTTATAAATGCCTTATCAAGAAGAGTCATTGGTAGTTACGTTTTACTCCCGACAAAAGTATTTTTTATGCTCAGAAAATGTGCGCATATTCTGCCTTTTTAATCGCGCAGTGGAGTCGAAAAAGACTCAAATTTTATTAAAAAATTAAAAAAATTGGTGGCTGGGTAGTTTTAAGGTTTAATTTGTAAATAGTTTAAGAGAATAAATTGCAGAACATTTATACTTACAAACAAATGTGTTTAATCTGTTTGAGTTAAGGGCACATTTGTAATCTTCATACTCAAAAGTATCCATGGGCAAAGTTTTAATTATTTTTTTCGATACTTCAAGAAGTTATTGCAAAGTTACCTTCTGCATAAATAGTTATTCCAGTATTTTGTTTGGAAAAATCTCTTTAGTTTTGTTATCGTAGAATAGTTTTGTGTATGTACACATATTATTACACTTAATTTGACGTAATGTTAATTGAATATGTGGCAACATCATATTGAGTTAAAAAATTTGTTTAGAAAGCAAACAAAAAATATTTAATTAAAAATCGCAAGCGGCTCATTAAAAAAACAAGAGCAAAATTATGCCACACATAGCTGTATGCTATAAACATACATTTTCCAATCATTCTAAATTCACAACCATAATCAGATTAAAATGATAAATTAAGAGACAGTTTGGAAATTTACTTTAAATTTAAAATTAAATCAAATTTAATTTGACACATTGAAATCATCTTCAACGTAATTTTGTTTATGTTTGGAAAACGACATCTGTTTGAGGTTTGGTTTTATTTATTGTTATAAAGTTATATATGGCAACACAATGCTCATAAATACAGCCTCAGGAGCATTTTGGCACTACATTATTTAGTGGGAAACAAAGAAGCAACAAACGCAAAGAACAAAAATAACAATTATGGGAACAAACAAAGAAAATCAATTGAATGGCTTCAAGACAGGAAAGACATTAAACAATACAAATGAATAAAATATTACAAGACAGGTAACAACAGGATCTAAAATTTACATACATAAGTATGCATGTATGTAAGTGTGTACATATGAATATGGGGGATTTCATGTCAAGTGACCCAACTTTTTTTTTCGATTGGAAAGAAATTTGGACCAAAGTAAGTTCTTGCAGAGAGTAGTTTAGACACAATTTTTTAACACGATCGGTCAAGAACTCTCTGAGCTAGAGGGGTTCAAAATTTGACGTTTTCGGCAAATAGGTGTTTTTTCTCATACATGTAGTTTATTACCTTTTGCTTTTAACAAAATTCGTCCCAAATACTTTTGATAGCTTTATCTTCAATCTTCCAGAAAAAAATATTTTTAAAATTAAAAAAAAATTTTTTTTATTTTTTTTATAAAATAATTTAAAAAAAATTTTTTTTTCAAATATGCCCACTTTTTTTTTTTTTTGCTCAAAAGAAAGCTTAGGTCTTTTCTTTAAAGAGCTTGGAAGTCGCTTAGTGGGATGCGAGTGGGATATCTATAAAAAATAATGTTTTGTAACTCATGGCAGAGGTTTTCCAATTTTTGCGTTTATTCTATTTTGATTTTTTTGCTATTTATGTAAAATTATCTCCTAAGGAAAAAAAAATATTTTATGCTAAGAAACAAAATAATTTAACCTTTCCGACGGTATGCAACTACCAAATAAAGTTTCATACACTCGACACTGTATTACCAACAAAATGGTAGGCCTCTGGAATAAAATCCCTTTTATATGGCAATGTCTGAACACATTTTGTTAATATTTTCAATGGAAAGATTAAATTATTTTGTTTCTTAGCATAAAATATTTTTTTTTTCCTTAAGAGATAATTTTACATAAATAGCAAAAAAATCAAAATAGAATAAACGCAAAAATTGGAAAACCTCTGCCATGAGTTACAAAACATTATTTTTTATAGATATCCCACTCGCATCCCACTAAGCGACTTCCAAGCTCTTTAAAGAAAAGACCTAAGCTTTCTTTTGAGCAAAAAAAAAAAAAAGTGGGCATATTTGAAAAAAAAAATTTTTTTTAAATTATTTTATAAAAAAAATAAAAAAAATTTTTTTTTAATTTTAAAAATATTTTTTTCTGGAAGATTGAAGATAAAGCTATCAAAAGTATTTGGGACGAATTTTGTTAAAAGCAAAAGGTAATAAACTACATGTATGAGAAAAAACACCTATTTGCCGAAAACGTCAAATTTTGAACCCCTCTAGCTCAGAGAGTTCTTGACCGATCGTGTTAAAAAATTGTGTCTAAACTACTCTCTGCAAGAACTTACTTTGGTCCAAATTTCTTTCCAATCGAAAGACATCGGTTTTAAAAGTTGGGTCACTTGACATGAAATCCCCCATATATATAGCCCTAAAGAAGTGTGTATTAATCAAGTAAATTAACTCACGACTTTACTTATAATAAAAATTAAAAAAAAGTACGCGTCATACATAAAATATTTTTATATGTGCAGGTGTTTGTCATTTAACAAAATAAAATCTTCATTTGCATGAACTTACAATAAATATTAAAATATTAAATATAAATAATGAATACGAATCCAGCCAGTGCCATATTAAAATTTAGCTCAAGTATGCATCAATTGCTATGGTTTCATTTGAAAGCGCCAGAGTCCCTCCTTTTTTTTCTGTAGCCAGGGGCAGTGTCCCATAATTGTATTCTATAGTATTTTATTGGTTCATAATCGAGTTGTATAGCAAAAGTTTACAATCAGGACGAAAGACAGAGTTTCTACTAGTTAACCAATGAATTTTTGAATCTTTAAGTTCCATGTGAGGCAACGATCCGAGTGAACGCACAGGTATTTTACTTTAAAGTGTGGATGTACTATTTTTGTTATTATTAAGGGTTATGGAGCACGACTCTCTGCGTAAAGTTTAAATGGGAGCATTATTGTTCATTCAGTTCTCTTTCTTATAACTTTGTCTTTGGATAACATGATGCTGTAGTTGGTTGAAGGCCTGTTTATCTTCTTTATGAGAATTAAAAAAAGAAATATAATTAGCAAATGTTGACGTGTGTGTTTGACTGTGTATAGAAAATATAACACAATTGGTACTAGAATACGCCACCTCCTACTGATTAAGTGCAGCCTAAGAAACGCCCCTCTTTAAGCATAATTTGCGGCCACTTATGTGCTTTTTTCAAATTTTATGGAGAATCATTGACAAGTTTAGCTTTCTTCTCCTCAAACCCTTTTTTAATACCAGTTTTAATTTGTGTGTTCCTTAGATGCTGATTCGGGTTCTCGGAATTGGATTTTAAATTATATAATACATTTTTTGGTAAAAGAAACTTCAATATTTTCTTTGTATTTTTTGTTTTTTAAGACTTGCTTTTGCTTTAATTGATTTGGCTTTAGTTCATTTTGAATTAAATTTCTTTTTACTAAGAAGCAAAAATATTTTCCATAAATGTTAAAAGTTTTTCTGCCGATACTAGCCGGGTACGTGGAGTTCATTTTCAAAACCAGCTACGAATTTTTATCATCAGTACTCTTAGAACGGTAGTAATGTTTTAGGGTTTACGAATATTTATTAATTTAAATATTGATTCCAATAAGAGCTCTTAGCTTTAAATGTTTAAACCCATTACATAGAAGTACTTATTAGTCGCTTTAAGACCTAAGTCGAACAGCTAGAGGTTTCCATGGCAACCCTGACTATCTAACGAGTCTAAAGCCAATTTGGGTTTTGGGAATACACTTTTAGTCATTCAAGATTGGAATTCGTTCTACTTTAAGTAATTACTTAAAAGAGTTATTTTACACTATCCCTACCTCGAATACTACATTATCAACATCATAAGCCAGCAAACCAAGGAGCGTAATATTTATGCCAAAAACAAATAAATTTTAATAATTAATATTTGGTTTTTGTATTTTTGTTTTTTTCTGCAAAAAATAATTATTATTTTTTGATTTTTATTTTTTAATTTTTTTGGAAGAAATAATTATTATTTTAAAATTTTTTTTTTAAAGTCAATAAAAGTTTTTATGTTTTTGATTTTTAATTAATTAAAAATACAACAATTTATTTTGCCAAACAAAAGTAAAAATCAAAATTTTTAATATTTTTTCACAAAAAAAAAACGATTTTGGTACAAAAACAACTGAATTTATTTAATAAACGTAAATTTTATATTATATTAAACACTGGAAACAACCATCAAACTTGTTTTCCTGGCAAACTTTTGCATGTGTGCAGCAGACCACATTAAAACCAATAGAATTTAATAAAAATTGTTTATTACTACTAGAAAAAAAAACAGAAAACTATTGCTAAACAATTTATTTATTTCGATTTTTTTTTCTTATTTTGCCACCTTATAAAAAAGCACTCTTTTGGGGAATTGAAAATTAAATAAAAAGAAACACAAAGTTAAAAACTAAAAAGTAAATCAGACAATCAGTCAAGCATCAGATAGACATGGAATAAACGAAGCATAAAAACTGCACGTAGGAGAGCAAACTCTTCGCCAGGCCAAAAGCCAAGAAAACCGAAACAGTAAACAGCCAGTTAAGCAGTTATGCTGGCAACAACAAGGAAACAAAGAAATGATGAGCACGTTTGGGAAATCAGCAAAAGTTATGCCACCAAACTTGCTGGAGACGTTCCAAAGCCAAGAAGTACAAAGAAGTTACAAAACGAAAATACATAATTTTGTTGTTGCTATTGTTCCAACAAGAGTTAAACAAACGAATGTTTAAAATTGGAAAAAAAAATTGCGAGCAGTTTCTGCAAAAGTAATATTGACACAAGAAATCGTGCATAACTAATTGATACAAGCAAGAAGAGGAAAGAGAAGAAGAAAGTGGAAAGTTAATACACACAAAAAACTACAAAAAAAATTTTCAAACAAATTCTTGTTCAAAATAATTTATTTTTTTAGTCAATTTATTTAATAGTCTCTAATAATATTTTTATTTGATTTTTAAATCAAACAAAGTTTTCGCCTAGACAAATAAAATATTTAACCAGCTCAGCAAAATTTTTTAACAGAAACTAAAATTCTTGCAAAATTGTTTGTCTAAATTTACAACTTTCGTTGTAGGTCCTCAGCCAGACAAAATATTTACTGATTCTCTGAAATTTGTTACTGATTCTACAACTCAGTTTTTTCTGTGTAGTGGAAACAAAATTCTTTAGAAAAAGAAAAGCAGAAGGTCATTTAGAAAGTTTAAACATTTAGGTTTTACTTAAAGAGCCTTAAAATCTTAAGGACTATTTGCTTAAGTAGAAAGAGATTTTCAAAACGTCATCATTTTATGCTGATTAAATTAAGTTATTTTAGCTTTAGCACAGAACATTAAGCTTTTAATCCATATTAAATTTAAATTCATTTTACAGGAAGGCAAAATACAGACTTTTAAAAATGCCGTTATAGAAAATGGGCCCGAAAACAAAAGGCAGTACAGTTTGACGTTTTTACGTAAAGAATACAAAACTGTGAGTAAATTATGGACCGAAAATATTAAGATTTAAATTATAGATGTTACATATATGAAAAATTTTGTAAAGATAAAGTACTATTTAAAGCAGTTATATTTCAAAATTCTTATTCCGGAAGGGTATTTGTATGAAAGCTAAGTGAAATAATGGCTTGATTATCTTCGGTTTCAATTAACCTGGTACCTATACCAACCACTTATTTAAATCAAATTTTGTCAAAATATATTTAAAAGTGCAAACTGTACTTCAATCACAATAATAAATGGGGGCACTCATGAATCTCAGACACCTAACCATAAGAAGAGACGGGAATGATTTAACCGATTTCGAAAGTGATTCTAATTTTTTTTTAAATAATAACCAGCACTCAGGGGATGACCCCTATACATTAATAGGTTATGGGAAGGAGGATAAATGGAGTAGTGTTTGTGGACATTTGAAGAAGGAGTTCTCCTTGTAATGAGTGGTGCGATTCACTGGCCAGTCGACTACGTATGGGTGCGCACTTCTAGAAAAACGTGTATCACGCAAAAAGTTCCGGGTTTCGGGAACAAGTTCCCTCATTTCCTCAGAGCACATTCCATTATAGTATCGATAGAACAGAGAAACACACCCCGATTTAATCAAGACGACTAGATACCACAACGTCACCGTTAAGTATCTTCGCTCGTTCTTGTACGCGGTTAATTAGCCTCAAAATAGACTTTGGGGCACCAGCCCATACATGAGAGTTGTATTCCATTTTCGGTCGGATATAGGTGGTATAAATATTGAGATGATCAGATGGTGTAAAGTAATTCCTACACTGTTTAAGGAAATCAAGACACTTTGATGCTTCCTTCGACACAAGAAAAATGTGTTCCGTCCAGCGGACGTCGCACTGGATTTCCATGCCCAGAACATCAAGGGCCTCTGTCTTTTCAATACTTATACCATCCATTAATACAGACGAGGCAGCATCGTCCATTGTGCGTTTATGTGTCAAAAGACAACATTGGGTTTTACGGGCATTAAAATCAACCCTATTCACACGGCCCCAATTGGAGATTACCATCAGATCGCGATTAATCGAAACATTAATACTCTGTCTCCTAGTCGCAATCTCCAAAAAGCTAGGCCTATGGTCAAACTAATACGAATGGCATATGCTGCTGTCGTCTGCAAAGGAATAAATAGGATTCGAAGTTTGACATAGAAGGTCATTCAGAAAGATAAGAAATAAAGTAGGAGAGAGGACGGAGCCTTGCGGTACCCCTGAGTTGATTTTGAACTCATTGGAAGAGATCCCATCTATAACAACACAAATAGAGCGATCTCTAAGAAAACTCGATATAAATCAAGAAAATTTTTCACCGACACCAAAAGGAACAAATTTAGATAGAAGCGTACAGTGCCAGACCCTATCAAACGCCTTAGATATGTCCAGAGCCACCACTTTACTTTCGCCAAAATGATGAATTGAGGTACACCATTTTTCTGTCAGATCAGTATGATTAAAGATGGTTTTAAGATTATGAGATATGGTTTGTGCGTTTCTAAAAAGTTGATTTTGAGATAGAAAAATAATATCGGTCAGACTAGCAAACAATTTTTTAAGCCCCCAGAATTGCAGACATTACTCCATGAAGATTGAGCTTGAGAAATCTTTGGGAAAGCGGAAAACATTTGCGAGTAGCAGGATTCAGCCAAAATAAGAAAAATTTTATTAAATATTTGTATTCTTACTTGTTTGAAGGCTTGACTCTTTGTCGATTAATTATTAAAGTTTCGAAAGCATTTAATAAGCAGTTTAAAAGCTATTTATTTTTTAACATTTTTTTCCGAAAACGTTTCACTGTTAACTGTTGGTTAAACTTCTAAATTGACCCCACGAATCAACGAAGCCTAAAATGATCCACAAATTGGCAGCAACAAACCAAAACTTAAAACAACACTTTAATTCATTTTAATTTACAAGATTTGTCACACTCCTTTTACTCTCAAAAAAAAAAAAAAAATCGCAGGAGACAAAAGAAAAACTTTGAAACTATTTACCCACTTGACCCATTCGACGTTGAATAAGTAAGAGCTCGTTGAATAAATTGTCGTGGAGTTAAGTACATATTTTATACAGACAGAGGACGTGCAAACATTCACTTTGGACCACACATACATACATACATACAAGCATACACTGATTTAGTTAGCAAGAGAAAAATTGTTAAAATTAATACTTGGGAAGGTAATCAAAAAGTATAGGATGTTTTCTTCTTTATACATAATTTTTTCATCTTTTTTAACTACAGTTTTCATTTTCTTTTTCATTTCTTTCAATTCCTTTGATAGTTGTAAAGCTTTTGTTTTTGTTTTTGTTTGGGTTTTTTTTTATTATTTTAAGCCATTTGAATGTTTTTTAAAGACACGCTTGAGCAGAGCGCCAGAGTGCATGTCAATTCTCTGCGGTCAATTGTTGACATTAATGACTTTCAAGAATTCTAAAATAACAATTTAAATGTTAAGGTCATTGTTAAACATAAAAGCCACCAAATGTAAATATTTATGAAGATAAAAAGCATAATACAAACTTCTTAAGGTCGTCAAAAAAAATTTAATATTAATATTTTTCTATTTATTTGACTTTAAGGGCAGCTAAAATTTGCATAAATTTCGTAACTTTGAAAAAGATGTTTTAGTCTTAAAAAAACTTTTGTTTATACTAAAAACGCATTTACATATTTTGAAAATTTAATAAAATGTTTTCAAATGTGCCTTTGTTAAATTTTTCAACAAAGTTCAAATTATGGTCATTTCCCTACGAACATTTAGCGGATCCCCGCACGCAAAGCTGGTTACTGGTGCCATCATTTAAACCCATATTGGCATGGGTGTCTTTATATTTGGTGGTGGCAATTTATATGCCAAAATTTATCAAGAGGTAAACAAATTATAAAATTCAAAAGTACAAAATATTGTTCGTTTGCATCGAAAGTTAAAGATAACGCAAAATACAGGGTGCTAGATTTTTTTTTTAAACTGAAATAAAAAACGTAATAATTGACAAAAAGTTTTATTTAGAGCATTTAACGATAGAATGAAAATGCGGATGTTATTTTTTAAGGAGTATGTCATCCAGATATTTTCCGTTTAGTTGAACACACTGTTCAAAACGGAGCCACACGCTGCAGTAAACTGGGTTCAATTTTACTGATTTCTTGACGTATATTTTCATTTAAAGCCGAAATAGATTGGGGACTGTCATTATAAACGCTCTAATTGAATAAACGCCATAAAAAATCCACGGGAGTTAGATTGGTTGACTTCGGGGGCCATGGGATGTCTCCAAAGCCACTGATCAGTTTTTGGGGAAAATTTTCTCGAAGAAAATTCATCGAAGCTCTGGCTGTCTGTGCAGTCGCCCCTTTCTGTTGAAACCACGTGTGTGAAAAGTACAATGGATGAGCTCACAGCTTGGCAAAAATAATTCCGTAATCATGCGTCGATAATTTTCACGTTGACATTCGTCGCATGGCCTCGACAATTTTCAAAAAAATAAGGTCCAATTATCTCATTCGTAGATCAGGCACACCAAACAGTTACCCTGGGGCAATGCAATGGGTTTTGATGGTTCAATCGATGGTTGCAAGTTCTTGCAGACCAGTAACGGCATTTTCGATTGTTGACGTGGCCGTGAAAATGAGCCTTATAATTTCAAAAAATTGGATTTGCAGTGCGAAAACGTTTTAACATCGTTTCCCTAAAATTTTTGCGTAAATCAAAGTCACTTTCTTTTAGTTGTTAAACCATTTTAAAAAAATTGAAATTCAAACCCTTTTTTTATAATTAATTGCTTTTGGAAGTGAGGTAAACGGTTTTTAACCAGTTTAATGTTTTCGGGAGTCCTTGAAGATCGACTGGCTCCTTGCCTTAGGGCATTCATAGCCAAAGCAGTTCAGCGGAATCTCTGCACCCCTGTTTTTTTTTTTTTTTCATATATTTATTATTGAATCTTCGCCTGTGGCGAACTTACAATAAGTGTTCAAATCTTAAAACTAAGTAATTAATACTAGTCCAGCCAGTGCCAGACTAAAATTTAAGTTCTCATATTAATTATCAAGCTTCATATAAGCGCAATAGTATCCCTCCTTTTCAGGCGGGTGTGCCCACTATGTTGCAGGATGTTTCGGGCGAGCGGATTTGGGTGAGCTTCCAGCTTATTTAAATGCTTGTCCACATAGTTCAGGATTTCGCATTTAACTAGTGGAACTTGTAGATCCTTGTGAATGTTGCTGTTTTTAACATACCAAGGAGCACCAGTTATCATTCTTAGGATTTTGTTTTGCCTGCGTTGAATTTTTTCTATGTTGGATGCGGAAGCAGTGCCCCATAATTGTATACCGTAGCACCAAATTGGTTTCAAAATCGATTTGTAGAGTAGAAGTTTACAATCAAGACGAAGCACAGAGTTTCTGCCGATTAGCCAATGAATTTGTGTAGCTTTAAGTTTCATTTGCGTCAACTTCGCATCTATATGAGGCTTCCACGTGAGGCGGCGGTCTAGGTGAATGCCAAGATATTTTGTCTCGGTTCGTTGAGGCACCATATGGTTGTTAATAAAAATTGGAGAGCACGTTTCTTTGCGTAAAGTAAAAGTTACGTGGGTACATTTTTGTTCATTTATTTTTATTCCCCATAACTTTGCCCATTTTTCTTTAGGGTCTTTATGAATACTAAGAAAAGCAGTATCATCAGCAAATGTCGACGTGTGTGTAAAACTATTGGTTGGCATATCTGCTGTGTAAAGCAAGTACAGAACTGGACCTAGTATACTCCCTTGAGGTACACCAGCCCCTATTGTTTGAGAAGAACTTATTTGGTTTCCCTCCTTGATTTTAAACTGTCGACCAGTTATGTACTTTTCTAGTAGGTTGAAAATATTAGCTGGAAGGTTTAGCTTTAGTTTGTTTAACAGGCCTTCGTGCCATACTTTATCGAAAGCTTGAGAGACATCTATAAAAAGCGCGGAGCAGTACTTTTTTCCTCGAAAGTTTTTCTTATAACCTGCACCAGTCTGTGAGTTTGTTCTATTGTGCTATGTTGACTTCTAAAGCCAAATTGGTGATCTGGAATGCAGTTGTTTTCATTCAGGATCGGAGTAAGCTTGTTTTTAAGCAGCTTTTCAAACAGTTTTGACAAAGTTGGTAACAAATTTACAGGCCTATAAGACTCCACCTTAGAAGGATCTTTACCAGGCTTAGGAATCATCTTAACTAAGGCAACTTTCCATATTGGTGGAAAATGTTCAAGCCGTATTATGGCATTAAAAATAAAAAGAATTATTCTTTTTGCTGTAAAAGGTAGCTCAATGAGCATTTTGTTGCTTATTTTATCAACGCCAGGAGCTTTTTTATCATTAAGGTTAGAAATAGCTTCTACCACTGCTGAATATCGGAAACGTATTTCTATAGGACGTCTAGAAACAACAGGCGGTAATTCCCTCACGTCAGTGCATGTATTAGGAGTGAACACGTTTCTTAAATGGCTTGCGAGCAGATCGCATTTTTCTTCATCATTTCTAGCCCAGGATCCTCTTAGATTGTGCAGTGGTGGTTTTGCGATTACGGGTCTTTTGAGACGACTGGCTGATCGCCATAGAGAATAATTTGTTTGAGGGGTTGCGTCTAGACCTTCCAAATACTTCTTAATTGATGCAATTCTGTGTACCTCCAGCAAGTTTTTTAAGCGATTTGTACACTCTTTTAGCTTCGTTTTAAGTTGGGGCGATCTATGCTGTTGCCATTCTCTTCGCGCTCTCCTTTTTTCAGATAAAAGCTCCTCAACATCGACAGAAAAAATTTTGTTGTATTTGACCTGACGGTATGTTGAAGAAGCATGTTCAACGGCTTCTTTAATGTTTTCATTTAGGATATTTAGGCAATCATCGATTTCTTGGGGAGTTTTTAGTGGTATGTGTTCCGAGCAGTGAGAGCTGATATATTTTTTATATTTTAACCAATTTACTCTTTTTGATAAGAAAAAATCACTAGGTGCTATTTGGTGAGGACTGCAAATAGTGATATTTGTGGGTGAGTGGTCAGAAGATAAATCCAAGGAGGCTACAGCCTCAATAAGGTCCGGGAATATACCTTTTGCCACGCCAAAATCTATTACGTCTGGAATTTTATTATTGTCCGTTGGCCAATAGGTTGGTTGTCCAGTTGAAATAACGAAAAGTCCTATTTCCGACACTGAGTCATACAAGACACGACCTCTGGGACTAATTAGGCGGGAGCCCCAGTATGTGTGCTTAGCGTTATAGTCTCCAGCAGCTATGAAGCGGGGACCTAATGATTTGTAGAAACTGTTGTACTGATCCTTCGTTATGGAGAATCTGGGTGGACAGTAAACTGATGAAATAACAAGGTTATGGAAAAATTCATCAATGCAGACGTTCGTAGCTTGGATATAACATTCCGAGAGGCCACCCAACCATTGGTGTTTAATTATTGATTTGATTAGAATAGCCGAGCCACCACATGATCTATCCCTAGGATCCTTTGAATCGTAAAAAGAATAACCACTAATTTTAAAAGTGCTTCTAGATGTCATATGAGTCTCATTTTAGCTCTACTCTTTTAAATAGGCAAAAGTGAACTAAAAAACTTCCCAGAAAACAATACTTGCTAATAAAGTACATAATCAATAATTTATATACATATACATATGTCTATATACATTTTTTTTATCAAAAATAAATACTCCTTAAAAAAAGTATTAAAATTAGAATGATCGTATCTAATTATACCTCCGTTATAAAAAAAGCTGACTTTTAGCTTATCTACCATTTAAAATTCTTAACCGATTTGAAAAAATATATTCTTAATCAGTAACAGTTTCTAACATGATATGTCTATTCATGTATTTCCTTTAACTCTTGTGTGAAAGTTTTGGTTTTTGTCACCACTTCATTGATTCCACATGAGTCTAACTCCTGAAAATTACCTTAACCTACGCAGCCACCCTTTAACTATCACAGTTTCTTACCTTTTTTATTCTATTTTCCCTTTCAGTTACCAGCCCTTAAAACTGCAACCCCTACTCGTAGTTTATAATCTCGCAATGGCTTTTCTAAATGTTTACATTTTTATGGAAACTTTTATTAATTCCTGGCACCTAAACTATAATTATTTATGTCAACCCTGTCGGGTATTATATATTGACCATGAAATTAAGGTAAATTTTCTAAAAATATTTCTACATTTTAAAATCGTTTCTAATTGTTATTTACTTTAGTTGGCCTCTGCCATTTGGTGGTTCTTCTTTTCAAAGCTTTTGGAATTTTGTGATACTTTATTCTTTATCTTAAGACATAAATGGGATCAATTAACGTCATTGCACATATATCATCACAGCACCATGTTTCCATTGTGGTGGATTGCTATAAAATGGGTGCCAACAGGTTCGTGTAAGTAAATTATGAACAGTTTAATTTTATGAATGAGACCATAAGTGAATTCAACATATTATTTTAATTTCTTTAAATTTCAGCATTTATTCCTGTTTTAACCAATTCCCTTATTCATGTTATAATGTACACTTATTACGGCTTAAGTGCTTGTGGGCCAGTCACAAGAAAATATCTATGGTGGAAGAAATATTTAACATCCCTTCAGTTGGTATAAATTTTAATGCAGCCTAAAAACCACAAACTTTTGAGTTTCAATGTATTCTTTCAAATTTTCCATTACTTTCCAGATACAGTTTACAATCGGCTTGCTGTGGGCTATACAGGCCATTGCCACCCAATGTGATTTTCCATTATGGATTAACTGCGTTACCATTATCTACATGATAACTTTTTTAATACTTTTTGGACGTTTTTATAGACGCAAATACACGTCACATTTTAAATTAAATAAAAAGCCCTCAAAATCAATGTTATAATTAAGTTATAGAAATTTATACAATAATAATTTGTTACAAACAAGCAACGATGCCTGAAACGTGTGTTTTGCTTTAAGTCTATGTATGTGTATTTGTATGTATATGAGATGCTTTAGATGTTTATTATATATGACGGGTAATAATATTGGGCATTTTGAAAGAAAATTATAATTTCTATTGAAAATCTAATTAAGTGCTAAATAATATATATAACGTGATTTCATTTTCAAAAAATATATATGCATATGTATCTTTCTACAAATAAACAGACAGACAGAAAGACCACATTAAAAAACGTGGTAATAAACTGAAATTTATAAAATACAATGACCAACAGTGAGACACTTAAACGAGAGTGGACAGTAAAAATATGTATTTTTATCAGGAAGTGTAAAAGTGTAAAAAAAAAAATAATAATAAAAATTCAAAATTCAAAAGGCATTTGATTTTTATAAAATCTTGTTTAAGCTCATCAAGATGGTCTGCTATTTTTTCTTTCCGAAAATTTATGCCTAAAAAGTGAAAACTTCATAAGTGACTGACCAACTGACTCAGTCCAAACGCGTAAGGCTAGAGACTTAAAATTTGGACTCTAGGTACCTCTTCTGATGGAAAGATTTACAAAAACAAGATTTTGCGAAATCCGAACCCTGGCGAAGTAATTATTGGCAAAAAAAATTCAAGTGTATATCTTTTAAACTATACACGACAGAAACAAAATATAAAAAGTATCGTATTCTAATTTTTCGAAATTTTGGATCCAAAGGAATACAAAAGGGGTAAAAATATATTTTGGTAGTTTACTTATATAATACATAATTCAAATTGCTTATCTTAAAAAAATTCAATTACGTTTTTAAAATGTTTCTAATTTTGTACCCGTTATGATGTTATTTTTGGTACCTTTAAGGTCGTTTTTATAACTTCTAAACCAATTAAGATAGAAACAAAATTCAAATTATTTGAAAATAAATTAATAACTTTTGATACTTTACTGAAACTTTGGCTCCTAAGGGGTAGAAAAAAGTTTAAAAAGTATATTTTATTACTTTTTAGGTACTTTTCTTAACTTCCAAACCAAAACACATTAATTTTAATTGCGTTCACCTGGTCTTTAAAAATATATAAATGAGTTGTTGGTACTTTTTCAAATTTTGTACGAATTTTTTGCCATTTTTTTTTAACTTTTTGAGATTATGAGTATAGAAATATGAAAGAAAAGGCTAAGAGCCCAGAATAAGACCGAAAATCAACTAAATGTACAAAAAGTACTTTTTCCACTTTTATTGTGGAAGCGGTTTTTGCTATTCAGAAACGTTTTTATGTTTGAGTTGAAGGTTAAAGCAATTTTTTATTAGCAGAAATTATTCAAACAGTTGTTTTGTTATTATGTTAAAAAAAAGTTTTTTTTTTAAATAAGTTTTCAATAACAAAATAATTTTGCTTTCCGGGAAATTCGTCAATTTTGATTCCCCGCTTTTCCGGAAATTTTGTGCAGGAATCCTGAGATTTACAAAACCTCGCACTTTAAGTATTTTTGTAACGTATTCACAATTTTTTTAACTTTTTCAATATTTTTGGTTTATAAAACATTAAATACTAACCCCCATATCTATAAATCTATGGTTATTAAGGGCTTATTTGAAGATGTCTATGCAAATTGTCAAACAAGCCCTTAAAAAGCCTGCTATTATAATTATAAATACTAGCGTAAATATGTAATCAAATTGGATATTTGCCTAACGAGGACTTTCCTGCTGATGTCATTCTACAGTGGTTGAAGTTTATGCATATTTTCAATCAGGGTACACTCAAACAGGTAACATCAAAAGCCATGCTGACTATAAAAATTGATATTCTCTACTTTTCAAATATATAATTTTGTATGAAATTAAACATTTTTTTAAACTCCCCCGTTCAAACACAAAAGGGAAATGCAGAGGGTGAAGTTTTTGAATTCGCCCTGATATTACCTGGTTAAGTGTATCCTGGAATGAATTGTTAAGTTTTGTTTTGATCTCTTTTTTTGAATTCGTAAGTTTTTTATTTACTTATTTATATATGTACCTATTTTTTATTAAAAAAAAAAAAACACTTTTTTATTAGTACAACCTGTAAATTTTTCCTTATTTGAAGAGCGGGAATTCCAGAACGACATGCACATTTGTTTATTTTAAAAAATTTTCAAGAGATTTAATTTTCAAATTCCTTACTTTTTATCACCGTGACTAGTTTGAACTAGTTAGTATTCGGAAGTAAATACTGTCTTTATCTTCACTCGTAATTTCATAAAGCTCAACAGATTTCGATAATATCGTTTCTTGAAGCACATTAAATTAAAAAACCGAAAATTTTGCTTTTACAGATGCTTTGGTGGCCCTGATGTAGTTTGTCTCATTTAGAAAGTTGTACGTCTCAGCACCTTCTGAACTGAAAAAACTTACGAACTTAAAGATTTCTCTGAAGTAAATCAAATCCTTGTGTACAATTGCAGCCATCAGGAGCCAAGGATATTTTGCCATAATGATTCTATCAATACTTTGTTTTTTGTCAGTTTTGTTTCTACCTTCAGAGTAGGCATTTGCTAGTTCAATATACTTTAGGCGGTAGGTCTGCACAAAAAGCTTATTTTTAAAAAATCGGGTGCATGAAAATTACAAACTATATATAAAACCCTTAACTCAGATATACATATTTGATGGTTTTAAAATGGCAAAATACGGTTAAAATTTTTAAGGAAAAAATGTTTTTTAAGTATTTTTTCAAGAAAAACTGCTGAAATTAAATGTACTGTCATTTGTTATATCCTTTCGCCATCCCTGTTCTGCACAAATTTTTATAACTTTCACATTAGTGATAATGGTATATATAAGTTTGTCACTCCGTTTGTAATTTCTTTAATATCCATTTGCGACCCCATAAGGTAATATATTTTTTGATCTTTATAGATAGGAAAATTAATTTAGCGATTTCACTCTGTCCATCTATCCGCTAAGCTGTTAAAATCAAGTTTTTAAGCCCCTTGATTTTTCTTGTACCTGTGTGAGGTACCAAAACATTAGTTAAACTGGTAAAAATTTTGTTATTGAAATTTAACAAAATCTCCGGATAACTGATAGAGATATAAGCCAGCAACCACGACTACCTCTGTTTACATTTCTTAAATTTTTACATAAAAACCTTTACGACTACCCCGGAGTTGCCCCTACATGCGTGCAATATAAGACCCACTCCCATTATTTTTCCCCCCAAACATTTTTGTAGAACATACTTACCCCCTATCATATGTATCATATACCTCCATTAGTTTTCTCTCCCAAACATATTCCTAGGACATACGTACCCTCTATCTTCATTACCTAAGAGCGCTGCCATACAAAACTTACAAAAATGATGTAAAAACGCACATAAATTCCTTAAAATGGGCCTAAAGCTATATTTACTCTACCTAAGTTCTCATCTGAGTTAAGTGTCAAAAAAACAATTTGAAATTTTTATTTTTAGTATAAAATAATATCTGAGAAATTATAATTAGTCCGCTAATTATAAAAGTTGTTAAATTAGTACAAAGTCTATGGCAAATACAAAAACAATTAAATGCCGGTAACTTTTGAAAACTTAAATTTAAAACTCAGACGTTAAATAATTTGAAAATAGAAAACGTTCTATTTTCAACTGAGGTTAGACAAAAATATTAACAAATGAAAATAGACATGTTAATACACTTTAAAAATAAGTCTCAGAAGTGAAACTCAGATGACAACTCAGGTAGTGTAAATATAGCATATATGAAGTTAAGGGCCTAAGATTAACCTAGATTGAGATCAAAAGTCAATTCGGTTTTAAAAAAAGTACTTTTTTCAAATATTTGATACTATTTTTGCATTTTTGAGAAGATAAGTAAAGATACACAGTATATCAAATTAAGCGCTGTTTTCCCCGATTTAGGCCATGAGTCAACTGGGTGGACAAAAAGTACTTTTTTGTTATTTCTTGTTTTTTTTTAATTTTAATCCGAGAAATATGAAATTAAGGACGATTGCATCTGATTAAAATCGAAAGGTAAGTACGTGGGCGTAAACAAAAATTACTTTATTTATATTTTTGAAACTTTTTGGCGTATTTTAAGATTATAAGGCTAGTAATATTAGACTATGGTCAATATTGTGTTCAGAAGACAAATAAATGGATAAAATTATTTTTTTTAAATTTTTGTTACATATTTTAAATATATATCTACACAGAAACAAAAATGGCAACAGATATCAAGTAATTAAAAATGTTGTTTTTGTCTTTTGCTAAGTATGTGAATGTGTTTTTAAGTCCTTGCAAGAGTTATTACGTTTTTCAATAACCAATTTACAATTTTGGTAACGAAAAATTTTTTTGTTGTCAACACTGATTGAGGT
Source organism: Melanophora roralis (assembly GCA_963583895.1). Classification (NCBI taxonomy): domain Eukaryota; kingdom Metazoa; phylum Arthropoda; class Insecta; order Diptera; family Rhinophoridae; genus Melanophora; species Melanophora roralis. The sequence continues at coordinate 9,095,860 of OY757189.1, forward strand.
CGGAAGACAACTCAATAAACAAGGGTGATTTTTAATGGTTATGTTACTTTGCACCTTTTTCTGTCTTTTTGATAAAGTTAATGAATTTTTATAGAAGGACCTTATGCTTTTTTCTTACTACATGGCTTTTTAAATTTCGTTATTTATTTATGAATCTAGGTAAAAATATATTTGTTAGAAAAAAATTTGGATTAATATTGTAACATTATTTTTGAAATTATTTTTCAATTTCAGTGTCAAACTCCATATAAAAAAAATAATGAGTAAGAGAACGACTCTCCTAATTTTTTTCTTACGGCCACCTTGTATGGACATGCCTTGGTCCTTAACAAGTTTAAGACCTTTGGAATATTAAGACGTGAGTCTTTGGCTTTTACTTTTTAAACTTTTCTAACTCTAAGAAAGCAGGGCTTTTAAGCAAACTTAAATGTTTGATTTTTTTTTAATTCTGTCTGGTAAAAAATTAATATTTTTTTAAAATTTTTTTTAATAACAAAGTGTTTTTTAACCTTATAATAAACCTTATAAAATGCTGTATTTAAAAATAAAGTAACAAAAAACTGTTTGTCTTACAAACTGAAAATTAATCCTTTGACTATAAATTTCCTGCTAATTTAAAGATTTTAATTTTTCATTAAAAAATCTAAAAAAAAATTAACTAAAAATTTATTATGAAAAAAAAATGTTCCAACCAAACCATAGCGCGTTAATTAAAACTTCTTTTCTTAATTATTTGCTACAACGACATGATTGTAGAAAAACCAAAAAAAAAAACTCACAATTTAACAATGATTGGTATTTTGCTATACCCACCAAGCAAACGTAAAAAAAGGAATATTTGCTACTTTGACAACCAAACAAGCAAAAATAAAACATAAAGGAACTTCCGGCTTAAGGCGGAAGTAAATTTTGAACTCATTACATATAAGTACAGCATTCTTTTAGGTGCAAAATGAAACCTTAAGAGTTTAACCAAATTTAGTTGCTTAAATATTGTTATTTTAGCCATTTATGGCTTTATATTACAAGACTGTAAATAAATAAATTAAAAAAAAAATTGAAAAATTGAAATGACCAAATTTGCCTTTAACTTTATTTACTTCTTTGTACATTTAAGTTTAAAGAACTAGTTGTCGCATTTAAATTATAAGTACATCTTAAACTACGCATGGAATTGAAAGTTATGGAAAATTTTTTGTAATTTAATTTACAGTATAAAACCATTTTTTTATTTAAAATATTTGATGATCTTGTGTTTCTTTAACTAATAATAAATATTTTAATAACGTCTAAACTGTTTCTTAAACTTGTCATAATGATAATCATCCGTAGCTCGTTTAACGCCATTTGGACCAATTTGATGTAGAGGGTTTTGAGGTTGATCTTTTCCGGCTGCAACATTTTCTGCTGGTTTTCTGTGCTGTTGAAATCTTCGTTTAGGGTCATTATTTTCTTCAATATTAACTTAAAATAAAAAAGGTTATTTATTATACTACTGTTATAGATACATACTTATATGCGCAAGCAAATGCATTAATAAAAAACTTACATCGATTGTGTTGCATAAAGTTTACAGCCATATTTGTTGGTACAAATTGTGAAGGACCATCTTTTTTGTTTTTTTGATCTTGCAATAATTTTTGTTTTGCTTCTTCGGTAGCTTCAATATTTTTAATTTTGGCATTAATACCTAAGTCAACCTCAGGTATACCGTTTAGCATTTGGTTTGACAACATTTCCTCCGAACGATGTGAAGAAGATTGTCTTAAATGCTCCGGCAAAGCGAAAAGAGCCGCTTCTTCGGGCGTGAGATACTTTTGGGGATCTGGTCCTGATTCGAGTTCTGTATTTGGTTTTGCAAGGCCTTTGCGTTTGTGCAATTCCTGGTCTATATACTTCATCATTTCTTCATCTTCATCTCTTTTATTTGTTTCAGCTGAGAATTGTGTGCCAATACCTACATCATAGGCATCATCTACTTCCTTTACAGTGCCCGACTTAAGAGTTTGCATGTTTACCAAACCACCAGCTTTGGCATTAAACGGGTCTTTAAGGGTAATCTCTTCTTCCGGAGCCAATTTTTTGCCCAAAGCTAAGCCCACAATACTGACACCATGAGGTCTCTCGCGAAGTTTTTGTCTTTCTTTAATTTCTTCTAGGGAAACGCTAGTTTTTGTTTAAATTTTTATTAGTTTTTTTATTTATAATGACTTTTTAAAACTTACGATTGCTCCTCATTTTGCTCTTCATCGGAATTGCGCCTTTCCCTTAGGTTTTTGCGGCCTTTCTTTTTAAAAACGATTTTTTCCTCCTTATTAACGCCACTATCATCTTCCATGGCCTATTTTTTTTAATATTTGTATTAAAAATTATTTTTTATTATTTTTTTTAACATAAACAAGCAAACGTTCTGTTTTTACTCTCTTTTTTGTGACAACATATGTTTTTGTAACAATACATACTTGAACCACCCTATATGTGTCTTTGCTAAAATCTTTTTAGAGCTTGGTATAACTATTTGTGCTGTTTATTACATAATTTTTTAACTTGATCTTACTTTTTAAAGAAACTAAAGAATAGTTGCTCACATAACCGCAATTTTTTACAAGTTTTTGGTAAGAAATAATTTATTTTTATTGTAAATATGAGTTAACGATAACTAATACACCATTTTTGTAAAGCTGTGTCATCAAACAAGTTTGCTAAAATGCTTACTTCACGTTTATTAGCTAGACAATTGTGCCGCATGTTTTCTGAGGCCGCTCCAGCTGCTGCAGCCACCGGCATCCCTAACTTAACACCACCTCCACCAGAAGGTATCGATAAACCTGTTAACCCTAAACTAGAAGGTATTGCTAACAGCATAGCTGCACTAAACCTTTTAGAAGTTTCCGAACTCAGTGCTCTTTTAAAAAAGAAGCTCAACCTTCCTGAAACCGCATTTATGCCGCAGATGGCTGCCGGTCCTGCCAGACCTAGTGCCTCTGCCGAGGATGAAGAGGAAGCTGCTCCTAAGAAAGTACAAACTTCTTTCAAAGTAAAATTAGTAAAGTTTGATGAAAAGCAAAAGGTTGCGTTGATTAAGGAAGTAAAAAACTTGTTGGAGGGCATGAATTTAGTACAAGCCAAGAAATTTGTCGAAAGTGTCCCCACAATAGTAAAAGAGGATATACCGAAAGAGGAAGCTGAAAAATTAAAAGAAGCTCTTTGTAAGGCCGGTGCTATTGTTGAAATTGAATAAATTACATATTTATGTATATCAAGCTGTTTATTGTTTTAAGTTTAACTACTGCTCCAAAATATTAAAAAAAGTCATTAACAAATGAGAAATTCATGCCTAGATATTAGATTTATTTCGTAAACTCGCCTGCAATAGCTATTATAATACAAAGATTCAAGAAAAAATTAATTCCAGTCAATATGCTTTGTAATATTAAGGAAATTGTAAGAAAAAAGCTCTATGCCCATCTTTGCCGTCACCCTTTTTTTAACTGCATTATACCGAATCCGTTGTCAAAGTTAAAGTTTCTTGATGTTTTAAACTTTAAAGCAGCTTACAATAAATCTTATGAAATAGCAAAACGTGCTATAAAGTTTGGTTGGTATGAAATTGTCACTCAAAAATATTTTTTCTGATTTAACGAATAGATGTTCACGATTATTTTTAAAGTTAGTACATAATTGATAATTAAAGCCACTCGACATTCATGCGACTTCGCTGCTCATGGAATTAAAGAGTTTTTTGAGAGTTTTCTAAAAGAAAATACTTTCTTTTACTTTATTTTTTGAGATATCTTAACTGTTAGTTTGAAGTAGCTTGCATACATTTGGAAAATATTTACATACCTTTACCCACAAATAGCATCAAACCTTCATTTTTTTAAGCTCGCCGCATTTGCTGAGTTTACACTTGACCATGAGACCCAAACACTTTGTCATCATAGTTAGGATGGCCATCTATTTCTTGTTCGAAATCAATACACTTTTTGTTGTTTTTTTGTTTCAATAGTCCAAGAACGACCTTGAATATTTGGGATCGATCTAAAAGTCGATTAGAGCCTGTCCGTCTACATGCTCTTGTTTTCTTATGTCGACACTGCTGCGTATTTTTTTTTTTTTTTATCAAAACTTCTGCTTGGTATTCAAATTTAGACCTTTTAACTCTTAAGTGTCAATAAAGAAATTGCAAGTTTAGAAGTATGTTTATATTTATTATAAACTGTTATTATTATAAAAGATCTCTAAGGCAGTTTTTGTATAAGAAAATCATTATTTAACCCTTTTAAAAAGAAAAAGTAAGTTTATTAATATTTTAAATCAAGCTTGCTACTTGTTCCCTTTTCCAAAAGTGTTTAGGACATTTGACATTCAAATAGCATACGTAAATTGTAATACATATCAAAATTTTCTCACTTGCGTGGGTTAGTGATCTTTACGCGTGCTTAAGTCTAATTCAACCATAAATTTATTATGCAAATTTTTAACAAAAAACCGAGTTTTCTAGTATTGAATTAAAAAAATAAATAATGTCAGATAAAATTATTCAATAAAGTAAACACTTATTTATTCAAGTATTTTTTTTAACTTTCTATTTCTTAAAGAAAAATAAAGAAAGAAAATATGAAACACTTAACAGAAAAAATAAAAAAAACAAAAAAATACGCTGGTTTTAAAATGTTCAATTGGCCTTAGTAGTAGCTTTTAAGCCAACATCAATAATTACACAGTTGTTAACACGAGCCAAAAAAAAAAGAAACAACATCAAGAAGTTAGTAGTTGGTTGGATGGTTTAGGAATTATCATTATAATAATTTACTCTTTTTTATAAGTGGCCTTCTTTTTACTAAATATACATATATGTACATACGAACGTTTTCTCTCATACAGGCATGCATATTTTTTATATTTTTGAAATAACTACTTGTACTTTTATAACTTGTTACCATTTTAAGTATCGTTATTCGTTATTGTTCGGAGGATAACCGTCATTGGAAATATAAAAAAATAATATCGGAGTTGTTGAAAATCATCAGTTTCATCAAACAGTTTTAAAAAAGTATTATATTTGTATAGTTTAGAGGGGCCGAAAATAAAAAAAACATTTTGGAGAGGCAAGTAAAGCCCTCCATCTTTATGGTAAATAACTAGAAAAAAAATTATTGCAAAAATAAAAACAATTTAAAATTTTTATTAGGGTTTTTCTAGGAAATACGCGTTTTTATCCTAAAAAAATAAAGAACAATTATTATTTTTAAAGAAATTAGAAAAAAGCGGCAAAAATATCAGGTAAAACTATTTTTTCTATAAAGCAACCGTTTTAATAATCCCAGGTGTTTTTACCTGAGACTGCAAATAATTATAATTATTTTCGAGTTTTCAAAAAAATTAAGCAGGCACCTGGAACATGGGAGAACCAAGTATACCGTCATAATGATATTCAACTAAATTTGCTGAAAATCAAGTGCGTCTTTTAACTTTTGATTTTTTAATTTTTCTTAAAAAAATTATAATTTATATTCATAAATTAATAATTAAAAATTTTTTTTCAGAAATTGTTACATTTTTAATTGATGAAAAACCAACGAATATTATAAATAATTTTTATATAAATTGATGATGTAAGTTCATTTTATATAAACAAAAAATAACAACCAAAAAATTACAATTTCTTGATAGAAAAATAAAAATCAAAATATATTTATTATTATCACGGGTTACTGAATTAAAAAAGTAATTTTGAAAAAAAACCTAAAAAACTAAATTTTAATAAAAGTGAAAATATTTTTTATTTTAAAAAATAGGGTTATAAGTATGCACTGCAAGTTGTTGTATACAACTTTTTTGCTCGAGTTTTGCTACTCGCAGGCTCATGGTTCTTAAAGAGGGCAAACGTTTTTAAACACCACAACCGCATGCATGTTGTTTATTAATTAACACCTTCACGCCAAATAAATTAACTGAATAATAAGTTCAAATCTAAGATTTTTCTAGGAAGCTTAAACTAGTTGACTTTGAGTTTTAAGAGAAAACGGACTCATCTTAGAAAAATCGGCAAAAAAAAACGAGTTAGCAAAAGTTAAAATGAATTATGTCGGATTCATTGTCATTGGTTTTTTTATATTTATCGGTTATACAGCATGTAAGGAAATAACATTACTAAACGATCTTGATAATTTTAGCGATTCGGAAATCAATTTTCAAACAAACAAACCACATAAAAGAACAAGACGTTGTGAGTATTTAAGAAAAATGTGTAGTTTATGTAAAAGCCCAAAAAAATTTTAAACAAATCAAAGTTAAAAAAAAACAAAACGCCACGCGATGTGTTAACACGAATTCATGGTTTTTGAGTGAACATTTTTTAAGAAAAACAAATTTCTTTTAAAAAAACTAAAATGCACAAAAAAAAAATCTGTAAAAATTACTAATTAAATAAACACGATTAAGCTGATTGCCGGCAAAGAAGAATATGAGATAGAAATAGTAACCTACTTTGAAAATCTTGTGCGCAATATTTTCAGTGAAAGTTCTACAAAAAAAAAAAAATTAAAAATAAATACAAAGTTTTTGTTGTTAAAAAATACAAATGAGGCAAATTACTCACATACGCATGCCTTTTTATATTACAATTTGTTAAAATAATTTACAAGCAAATTTAACAGAATTAAAATATGTATTTTCAAATAAATAAGATTATTTAATACATTTGAGGGATCACTACAGTGTTTTTGATATCTTTGCTGTTATTTTAAAAGACAGAAAAATAAAATTGTTTTTTTTTTTATTTGAATTTTCGTTTTATTTATTTTTTGCGCATAATCTAACTTCCAAAATAAACAATTTGTTATTTAAATTTTTTCTTAAACAAAAAATTTTTTAATCACTTACTAAAATGTACAGAGCACTGGCCTCAAATGAAAATAATTAATAAATTGTTTTTCAAATATTTTTTTTATTCGAGAAAAAAAATATCTAAAGTGGTTTAAATGTTTTCTATTTTTCTAATTATAATGTCCAAAAATTCCTGAAATAATTTTAAGGGTTTTTTTAATAAAAAATTGCAGTTATTAAAGATGTAGTACAACGAGAAGCTAAAAATCGGAAGTTATTAATTTGTAACACCTAAAAGTGTGCAAAGCGGAGAAACAAGAAATATATTTTTTTTAAATGTTTATATAAAAGTGTACAAAACCATTGACGCATAGGGTCAACCCTTATATACACTGATGGAATCAATTTTCAGTACGATTTCAAAAAGGGTACGCGCGTTATTAACTTTGACCACCTAAAAGTATGAAAAATTTTATTGGCATATGGGAGTGCTGAAAAAGTAGGTAAATCGCGCCCATTTTTCCGTAAAGAAATTATATATACCACAGCCACCTAAAATGGCTAGAAGTCACACTGCCCGCCAGTGGAGTAACCACAAGAAATCAAATTTGAATTTTCCATCAGCTAATAAAATCCCAAAATGCGCATCGATTTTTAAAACATGGCTTATTTTGTTTTAACTGTTTAACCTATACATCTTTAAAAAAAACAAAAAAAATTTTTTAATTTTTTAAAAACGATTTAAAAATCAAAAATTTTTGCAAGACTATTTCAACCTCTCAAACTATTAAGCAAACTTTAAAACAATGTAGGAATAACTTAAAAATTATATTATTGTAGAACTTGACATTTTTTACCCAAGTAAAGCGAATAGTTCTTGAGTTAAACTCATATATGTGGTGACAGACCCTTAATTTGGAGATACCGCTATATCTCGAAAACTAAAACCAATTTGAAAAAAAACACGGAACGCAGATTTGAACTTATCGCCCCAAATAAAACTTGTGAAATAAAATGTAGTTGTTATTAATATAATAGTAAATAATGTGAAAAATAGTAGGCTTAGCCACAAAATTATTTAGATCAATATATGAATAAAATTTTCTATCAGACAGGAACCAAGTCAGGCTTAAGATTGAACGGTTTCAACAGTAAGGAGAAAGAACTCTCATTTTTTTAGTAAGAAATTGTTCTTTTTCACAACTTCAATCCTAATAAGCACGTATTAACATTGTTGGATTATGCCTAAAATATTGCCAGTCAAGGCAATGCGCCAGTTTCGCTTTAGCGTTTGAGAGAGCGTAAAGACTGAAAACTTCGGTGTCTTATATACATATACAAGCTTTGCTTAATAAAAAAAAACTGCTGTATCGGATGCGGTGATTTTTTTTATTACATACTTATTTTTTACCGACGCTTAATATAATAGGTGTACATAAATGTGGCTTTTTAAAATTTATTAAAAAACAAAATCATTTTAATTTTCTCAACTTATGCTTAATCTTAATGACGTCTTTGTTGACTGTAAAAATATTAACTGCAAAATTATTAAAAATGTAAGTATACAGCTATGTATGTTACTAAGGCACATACAGTTTAGAAGTGGAACTACTATTTCGTCATTTGATATAAAACTATTTTTTTCTTAAATCAAATTTGCTGAAGTACCTATAAAATTATAACTTCTAATAGTAGATGGTGTTATATGTACCTCTTTGCTCTGACTCGGCTTCCAAAGGGAAATAAGCTATGGAGCAAACACACAATAACAATATGTATATGTATATGTATATATATAACCATATATTGTATTAAAAACTATGACTAAAAACCATAACATACGACTAATTTACCTGTTTGTTTGTGAAGCTGTAAATGTAAACACATCTTATATTATCAAATTTTCGCATTTTAAATATGGCCCACATATTTAACTGATTTTTATTTTTCAACTTATTCTATTTACTTTTTTTTATATAAAAACTTATTTCTGGATAATTTTTTTTTTAATTTATAATGATATAAAAAATTTATAAGTAAAAATTATTACTAAAATAGCACAATCACTTTTGTTATTACATACATACATATATTTATTTATATATTTTTTTACACGCACATGCATGTTGACTTTTCAAAAAACAACATTTGTTATCACTTAACTATATACTTTACCTACACCTGCACATTTACATTATATTTTGTATTGCACATAATATTTCTTTTCTACTATTATTAAAAAACGAAACAAACCAAAACGCTTGACGCATGCGGCTACCAAAATTTTCAAAATAAACGTTTTTAACATTGCAATAATATACACTTATGTACATTACAACCCGATAAGACAAGAGATGAGGAAACGGAGATTGCGTAAAAGAAAACGGAAATGTACCACATACGCATACTAAACAAATAAATAGGAAGTTATTGTTGTTTTTTTATTTTACACTGCATTATCTTTAAGAAAAACAAAAACAATGAGAGCTTACAAATTCGATAGAAATCTCACTTATTTCTGAATTTGTTATGCACACAAACATACAAGGCTTGATGCTTATAAAATTTTTTAGGCAAAAATTGCATGTACCGTTACTTACAACTTTTTTTATTGCACTTTTCAGCTTAAAATTATTAGTTTTTAACCAATAAATAATTAAATTTTAGTACTTTTACACTATATTTTTGTTTTACCACATTTTCTTTAAATTTTTTTGCATTTAAATACAATAACATTTAATTCAATTCCTTAGCTGAATTAAACACTTTAACGGGATCTTGGATTAAAATAAACTAAATAAACTTTTTGTAATTGCAAAACAGTGCTACCAGATAATATTTTAGGGAAAAATAGGTAAAGAGGGGTGCCCAAAACTTTTTTTATGGAAGAGCAAATGCCAATATGTACATTTAAAGAAAAACTAATTTTTACTCAATATTTTTTGTTGTTAAGCCCACCATTTTTTTAACAAAATCTACAATAATTATCGCTGTCGTCAATGTTTACCAGCAAAGCATACAAAAGTGTTGTTGCCTTGCACTTGCGTGTATACAGTGAAGAACGACAAAAAAAACTAATAAGACAAAGTTGTTTTTGTATTTCGTATTGCTAGTGATATATATAAATATAAATAAATGAGCAGCAAGCGCATAGGGCATGTCTACTTTAAAGGCATAAGATCTAATTTTTAGTACATTTTTTTCTCTGTATTTAATAGAGTATTAATTTTGGACAATGTAAATAAGCATTATAATTATTTTATTCTGGGTTATTTTGCATTTAGATTACGATTTCGCATGCAAATATGCATATATAAAAATAGAAATAAAAAAATAATTTTTCTAATTTTAATATTAAGAAGCACAAGATTTTAGTACGAAAGATCCGAAATATACTTAGAAAAAAAAATGTGTCAAACTATTTCACAGTAAAGATGGCCGTCGGAAAAAATTTCGATTAAAATCTAAATGCCGAATAGACATAATTATTTATTTTAAATAATATTAAGATTTCTGCTTAGAAAAATTGTATCCAGGAATAAAAAAAGATATACGTATGTACATAACTGTTGAAACTATTTGTTTAATAAAATTCTCTAATTTTAAAAACCTTAAAACAATATACATATGTACATATGGCATAGCATGTACGTGTGTATGTATGTGCATATGTACATTCAAATTACATGTTTCGAGCCAAGAAGAAGAATAAACAAAAGAAAATGTTAAAGGCAGTTACCAGAGTTTTTAATATTTTAAAAAGGAGCGTAGGATTCTTGTAATATTGGTTCGTATTTACTACAGGTTTTTACTTCTTTTACTTAACTTTGCTGAGTTGTCTACCTTTCATGTTTTGTAAGCGAAAGCAATGCATTGTAAATTTACGTTTATTTGGGTACTTAATATAACTTGATTCTTAAATTTATAAAGAATTTTTGATTTTAAAAAAGTTGAAGGCCTTGTTTTTGAAACTTTTTAATGTTTCTTGGGGTTCATTTGACAAATTTTTAAGAACGAACTGTTATAAAAAGACTTTTCATTAAGCAATAAAAAAATAAACCCCAAATAAACGTAAAACAATGTTTATGAATATAAATATAACTGCAAAATGAAGTTTTTAGCTCTTTAATAAAAAATTCTTTAAAAAAATGTGTATGTAGAAAGCTATTTAAAAACTTAAGATGAAAATATTTTTATTTTTATATATAAGGGTTACAACTTTTTTCTTTTTTTAGGTAATCGAATATTTTTTGTTGCTTTTAGGGTTTCCATTTTATACAATCGGTCGTTTTGCAAATGAGGTCTGTACAGGTAAAAACAATTTACATGGCACTTGTATGGTGCGGGGGGAATGTTCTGACAATGGCGGTGTTCCGGCAGGTGGCTGCTCAACAATTACCAATCAAGCTGTGTGTTGTATATGTAAGTTTGAATTTCAAAATTAGTACTAAGCTCTAATATATGTATGAATCAAAAAGAATTAAGAAGCAAATTTAAAACCTTTTAATCGATAAGGTCTGCTGTTAATTTGCAACAAATTAATTTTTTTAACTTTTTAATTTGAGCTTTCCTTACCAGGTTCTACGTCTCCCTATAGATGGGATTGTATCTTAAAGAAATGTTCAAAACTTTTGGCTCTGGCATCCTTTATTTACAAAGTTGTTAAGGCTAAAAGTGTACATGCTTTTAAGCTCAAGCGAATATCTGGGGTTTTAAGATATAAAAATATTCAACCCGAATCTTACCGTTACCTTAATATAGAAAGGCCCTAACTTGTATTTTTTAAGTCAAAATTTTGTTGGCCAATGGGCCTTTCTACATATATTAAAGTAACGTTAAAAAATTTAACGTGCTGGTTTTCATATTCAAAGACGATCACTACTCGGCTTCAAAAAACAGCACATAAAAAGAGCTTAATAGTTTATTTATTAATTTTCATTTATTTAATTAAGGAAATCTAATCGTTACGCAGACTCAAAACCTTTTCTATCTTTACGTGTATTTCAGATCAAAAAACCTGCGGTGCTACTACCCAGTACAACAACACGTATTTCTATAATTCCGGATATCCGGGAACATATGGTGGCGGTGGCCGATGCACTATAATAGTTCAACCCTGTGATTCAAACATTTGTCAACTTAGGATCGATTTTTTATCGTTGCAGTTGGCACCGCCAAATGGTGATGGCTACTGTTTGACAGACTCACTTCAAATAACCGGTGGCTCGTCACGAGTACCAGCCATATGTGGTGACAATTCAGGACAACATGTTTATGTAGATTTTAATGGAGAATCTCCAATAACCATTTCAGTAGCCACCTCCGCTAGTTATACCTTTAATCGTCAATGGCAATTTCAAATATCCCAATTGGCTTGTGCCTCTTCTACGCTTGCACCATCAGGCTGCCTGCAATACTTTATGGAGGAGAGTGGTACAGTACAAAGTTTCAACTATGGCTCAGCACCAAACTCGTTACCCAACTCAATTGGCGTACCTGGCAGCAGACAGATAGCAAATCATCAATACGGCATTTGCATACGTATGGGAGCAAATCGATGTTCTATAACCTGGAGCCAAGTAGACTCAGATGCCTATTCCTTTACGCTAACCAATGATGTTGGTGCAATAGATCCTTCGCTATTGGCTACAGAAATCGTACAAAGTCAAGAATGTACCACAGATTTTATAATTATACCAAATCCTACACAAAACGGTATCTCTTTGCCAAGTGATCGTTTCTGTGGTTTGGGTTTGGTGGCTACAACAAGCTCAACCAAGCCGTTTGTTTTGTATGTCGTAACGGACAATAATGAGGATTTCGATATATCAAATCGAGGTTTTTATCTTTCCTATTCACAAATTGGCTGTCCAGTTATATGATAATGCAGTTGAAGTAATTGTAAAATTACTTTTTAATGACTGAGGAATTTATAGGTTGAGAGCTTTAAGATAATTTAGATAGAAAAAAAAACATTTTAAACTAAGTAGTTTATTTAAATTTAGTATATATGTATGACCTTATATTAGTAAATAGTTTTTAAATATTATTTAAATAATTTAAGTAACACTTTTTAAACTAAAGTAGCATTTATTATTATTTTGTAATAAAAAATATTATTTAATTTAAAAACAATTAACAATCAACTTGCAATGGATTTAATTTTGTCAATTTCCACAGCCAATTGATGAATCTGCAAAAGAAAGGAAAAATATTTTAAAAGTTAAAAAAAATACTATTTTTGAAACCCAAGGAAAAAAAGATTTTTTTATTATAGGCTTTGGCCTTATGTTGTTCAAAAGATTGCAGACGTTGATTAATTTATATACTAAAAAAATTCATTTTGTATGTAAAGAACAACAGAACGCATTGAAATGCCTTTCAGGCCCATTTTTATTATTACCTTTTGAGCGTGTTTTTCTTGCACTTCCGCACTGGCAGATTTACGGAAACCTTCATTTCCCATACGCATTTGATAACGATTCAGTTCTGCTTCCAGTTTCTTTAATTTCTGATCGTTGATATCATTTGCTAATATTAATTTTTCCGCCTTCAATTTATAGAAATCTTTGGTTGTAATGCCTTTAACAGCAAAAAATAAAAGAAAAAAACTGTTATTATCCTAGTTTTTATAAAATTAACTCTATTATATACACACCAAAACTACACAAATGGCCAGCGGTGGAAAACAGTATCAAATCCTTATTTTCTTTTGAATTTTCATTCATTAAATCCAACTGAACACTACGTACCAATGTTAATGCTTGCATTTCCTGCAAATGGTTTTGTAATAATTGTAATGCCTCATAATTATGGGCATATAGCTTAAGATGAGGATCATATTTTTTGGTAATATTGTGACGACTTTTGAGTTGTCTAACATTCTGGCATATATCTAAGATATCATTGATTTCTTTTTCTAAGGCGAAGTTTTGAAATTTGTTCAAATCAATTTCGATATTTTGTGGTAAATATTTCAATAACTCTTCGCAAAGAAATGGTATAAATGGGCTCATAGCCTGTAGAGACCAACATAAGACAGTAGCTAGGGTGGCACAATGTATATACCCTTCCGATTTTTGTAACCTAATATTTGTTTTACAGGTTTCCTGTTTAAAAAAAGGTTTTAAAAAAGTAAATCTCTGAAATATCCCAAGTAAGTATTTTTTAAAACTTACCAGATAAACATCACACAAATTATTATATAACAACTGTTTTAAAGCATGTGTTGCTGCATGTAAATTATAGTTATCAAAACTTTCGAGATTAATTTTTAAAGTTTCAGCTAAGCGGCTTAAAATCCATAAGTCCCATTTTGTTAAAGATACATGGTTCATTGATTTTATTTCGCCTAATGGCATATTTAAATGATCTGCAGCTTTTAGAGTAAATCGTGTTGCTTGCCATATTTTATTCAAAAATAGTTTGTTCGTGTAGCATTCATTTATATCAAAGTTGATAAAATGACTTTTAATATTATGACTGCACAAGGTGAAACGTAAAGCATCTGTGCCACATTCTTGTATACCTTGGGGAAACATTTTTTGTAGACCCCTTAGGGATTTTTGTACTTCCATTGCACTTAAAATACCAGAACTATGGGATTTTTTAATATCCTCTTGCAAGGACTTAAAAATTGAAGCACAAAATTAACATGTTTTTTAAAAACTTTTCCTCGATAGTATAGTGGTTGTTATCCTGCCACGTTATTAATACAGCAAAGAAAAAACTTACCTCTAAGGACGCCCCCTCTACAACTTGTTTTGGTGTCACCACATTTCCTAAACTTTTGGACATTTTACGCCCATGAGCATCACAGACTATACCATTAAGAAGCACTTTCTTAAAGGGCGCCGAACCTGTTAGCTTCAGACCCAACATTACCATTCTGGCCACCCAAAAGAATAAGATATCATGACCGGTTTCCATGACATCCAAAGGATAACTTTTGGTATATTCTTCTAAAGGCCAATTTGATGCTGAAAATGGTAAGATGGCGGAAGAAAACCAAGTATCCAAAACATCAGTGTCCTGGGTTAGATTAATAGTTGATGATTTTAATATCTTTTGTGCCTTGTTTATCGCCTCTTCTGCAGAGTGGGCGGCTACCCAAGTGAATTCATTAGTAGTAGTATCTTTGGCTTTATAGGCAGGTATTTGATGACCCCACCATAATTGTCGAGAGACACACCAATCGTTACAATTCTCCAGCCAGTTTTGCCAGTCTATTTCAAAATTAGCCGGTATGATTTTTAAACGTCCACTTAATACTTCAGCTAATGCTTCATCCGCCATAGGCTGGCAGTGCAAAAACCACTGTTTTCTTAAAATATACTCTATAATGTCTTTAGAGCGTGAGCATATAGGCAATTGCATGTTATGATCGCGTACCGACTTTAAAAGTTGCAACTCTCCTAATTTTTGTAAAATTTTCTCGCGAGCCTCAAAACGGGGCAATTTAGCAAATTGTTTATGCTCCTCGGTTATTAAACCTGTTGGTGTGAATACTGGTTTGGCATTAAGTAAGTGTCTAGTTGCTAATTCAAAATCGTTACGATCGTGAGCCGGTGTAATTTTAACAGCCCCCGTTCCAAATTCTGGGTCAACGCTAACATCAAATATCAATGGTATTGGTTCTTCTCGGAAAGGGTGCCATAAATGAAGCTCATGCATATCACGATACCTTTTATAGCGTTCATCTGTGGGATTGACAGCTACTGCTACATCCCCCAACAAAGTTTCAGGTCTAGTAGTAGATACTGTTATTGTCTCATTATCCCTTTCAAAAACTTTATATTCGATATCATAAATACGGCCAAAAGTAATATTTTTGTCATAGCCAGGAACCGAAATTTTCGTGGCACCTTTAATCTCTAAAGTCTCCACTTCAATGTCCGAAATGGCAGACTCTAAAGCGCAAGACCAGTTGACCAGAGACTCTTTACGTTTCAATAAGCCTTCCTCGAACAAACGAATAAATGCTTCTTTTACCGCATAAGACTGGCGCTAAAAGATTAACGAATTTAGAATGTCTCTATTTTTTTTTCATATTCATCCTACCTCATCCATAGTAAAATATTCTTTATCCCAAGTCAAGGTACAACCAAGTTTTCTTAAGTCACTTTTTATGCCTTTACTTTTTTCTTGCTTCCACTTCCATACCTCCTTTAAAAACTCTTCACGGCCCAACTCATGTCTTGTGATACCTTTCTCTTTTAAAAGTTTTTTTTCCACTACAACTTGAGTGGCGATGCCGGCATGATCTGTGCCCGGTATCCACACTACTTCGTAGCCTAATTGGCGTTTTTGACGACACATAACATCCTGTACAGTAGCCATCAGGGCATGCCCCAAATGTAAATTACCCGTGACATTTGGTGGTGGCAGCAGCATACGAAAAGTTCCCCTTTTACATTTACCTTGAGGTTCCAATTGCAGTGTTTGTTCACTTAACAATTTTTTGTTTTCCACTACTGATGGTTGATAACCAGCCGCTAAAGAAGCTGTGGTATAAAAGAAACTATTACGAATTTAAAAAATTATTTAATAATAAGATTACCCACATAAATTTGATGTCCATCGTCTTAAGCGGTAGATATTTAATATATTTTTGTGCTTGACATAATAATCTTTATTTATTTTAAGAAATGTTAACAAAATAATCATTTTTTTAGCCGACCACTGATTGCATCAGCTGTAGCAGTTTTTATCAGCTGGCATTGTTTTGTTTCTTCTTCTTGCGATTTTGGGACAGTTTTAGTGATGCTAATATCTATAAAACTCAACTTTACCATGGCTGTACACCTGCTACTTAAATTTTAAAAGAAGTCATGCATAGTCAGCAAAATATATAACGCGCAAAAGCATACATCCCCATTATATACTTTCACGTTTGCATTAAAAATTTGGCCAAATAAGTCATTAATAATGCCTGAACGGGTACATTACGAAACAACTATAAGCATCTTATACAAATTCCGTTTCATATCGTGCCCATGTTTTTTTATTAATATGAAACTTATTTTATGTGAACTCAAAATGTGTTTTATCACAGAAAAGAGTACCTTTCGAAGAAATGTGAATATCAAAAATTAGTAGGCAACTGCTAGACAAATTCAATGAATTTAACTTCGGTATATTTTTTAAAAGTCAAAACAAAAAATATTTAATATAATAAATTAAGCTACACAAGTCGATTTTAAAAAGGTGGCTGCGGAATCGATAAAGAATGGATTGTAACACATTTGGCACCCTTTTGCTCAGCCCTTTTGTGATACCTGGGGAAAGAAAGAGGAAAGCAATAGTTGCCCATAATCGTTACTGTTGCGAACCAGAACACTACCCCTTATGAAGGATGATAGTTTAAATAGGTCAATGTAAGCCACCTTCGACATTTTATTTTGCCAAAGAGCTTGAACCGAATATCGTCCAATGCCACAAAACAGCACGAGAGGCGCTGAATACTTTCAAACCCTATACCAGTATATCGTTTCTATAACTTGCGAGAAGTTTTCGCATTGAGAAATATTTTAAGATACATATAATAGTGTTCCAGTTGTAAAAAGTATAAATCATATACATAGTTTTAAAATAATGCATGTTAACATTTAACACATAATCTTTTTTCTTTAGTTCATTCTGCCTTTGACAGGGCGCCTATGAATTTCTCGACTAAAGAACTTCTCATATACAATACCCTACAAGAAATTTGTGACCGAAACTAACACTGAAACATTTTTTTTTCGGCCATTTGTGGCCAATAATCCTATCACATCTGAAGGTGCGAGAGAAATGCAAGATCACACGTACACAAAGTTTCGGTCATTTTTTTTACATCGCCCTTAAGAAAATGATAGAAAATAATGACCGAATGACCGGTCATCTGTGTCGGTCATATGACCGGTCAAATGACTGTCACTGTTCTGGTAGCACAGAAACAGGGCACAGAAAATGCAAACAAATCAAAGCCTTCAAGCGCGTTTTTTTAATGACTTTTTTGAATTATGACCAGTGTGGCCATATTAGCTTTTTTGGAGCTAAATTTAGCTTTATTTTTCTTCATTTAGCCCGAAATATTTACATTTAGCCTTTAGCTTTTTTTTAGCTTTTTTAGAAATTGGATTCAGATTTTTTAGTAGTTTTTGAAGCTAGATAAAAGGTCAAAAATTTGTCGCATTATATTTTTTGGTATATATCTCAATTATACTTAAAGGTATCAAGCTCCAAATTTTCTTCAAATTTACAACATTACAGTTTCCGAACCATTGTTTTGTTTAATAATTTATTTCTAGCGACATTAAAAAAACGTGAAACAGCACAAAATTTCAATAAAACAAAGAAATAAGGAAGGTATGGTATTACAAAAAAAAACGTAAGAATTTGTTTTCCAAAACAAATACTTTTAAATGCGGCAATTTTAAAGAAAAAATCCAATTGCGACACAAACATTTGTTCCGTCTTTTGGTTAAATTAAAAAATGTTTTCATGTATTGCTCAAAAATGTAAAACACTTTTGTCTTTCGTTGAAACAAATTATTATATTAATATTTTTATTTAATAAGAATTTTAAAGTTTTTTTTTAAAAAATCAAATCAAACAGGACCGAAATAATTTTTCAAGAAAAAAGCAGGCATCGTAGGGTCAAGTAAAGCTCATCATTTTGATGGTATTAAACTATATATGTTGAAAATCATGTTCTTTGTAAATTTAGTTTTTTTTTAGCAGGACGGTCATTTTTTAATTTAAATAAAAACGGTTAATAACGATAATTATTATTTTTATGAATGGGGTTAAAAAAATAATATTTTTTATTTTTTTCATTTTTACAATCATTGGTTTTAAATATGTACATATTTAGAAACACATGTACAAATAAAAATATTTTTAAAAATGCTTTCTTACAATGCAACTTTTTTACATTAAAGACTATTTTTCTTTTCTTGAACAAAATTTACATGAATAAAGGCATTTTTCATGATATATATATATGTACTTATGTAACTTGAATGAAAATTTTCGATTTTTAACTCGTTTTGTCAACAAAAAAAAATTTCATTGAAGGAATATTAAAAAAATTGCATCGTGTTAATGTAATCTTATTGTTTCGATTTTTTATTGTTTTCATGTGTTTGTAGTTATGAAAAAAGTTTGTAAATAAATTACTTAATTTTACGTGTTTTTGTAAAAAAAATGAACGAACAAAGTGTGTTGAGTATTTATATCTAAAACAAATTTTCGTTTTTTGTTGTTTTTAATACATATCTTACAAATTAGTTTTTTTTACCAAAACAGGCAGCAAATTAACACCTGATCCTAAAAACTTTTTGAAAAAGCTCTTGTACATGCATATGTTTATGAACACATATTATTTTTCTTCTTACTGAAGGTATGGGTCTACCAAATTTTCGTAAATAAAACCAAAATTTTAAAAATAAATTTTCTTTTCAAATATTTTTAGCACAAAAACGTTTCGTTCCTATTATGAGAAATGTCTAAATAACGAAGATTTTTTTTAAAAAACGAATAAAAAAATGTAGCTTTATTTTTTGGCTTTAAGTTTTTGTTTTTAGCACTATTTAGCTGTTTTTTAAACGTGATTTAGCTTGAACTTTACTTGAAAATCTGGTCACACTGATTATGACCGATATAAAATTAATTTCTAATTTTTTTTAAATGAGCCGTGTGCCGTCCTATTGACACATTTTATGAATAGATCAGCTAGAGCCAGTTTGCTTAATTCTAGAACCCTATTTTACTTTTAATAATATTTAAGCCGCCGCCTGTACCTTGCTACAGTGTTGGTCTAGTTAGCTTTTCTGCCGCCGCCAAGTGCTTTGCATTGGCTTGATTTTATATTATGAAGACGTAACAAAGAGGTTTGTCCGGGAATAATTAAGAAAAAAATCTAGAAAATACATTTCTTTTTATAAAAAAGTGCATTAGATTATATATTTTAGCCGAAAACAAATGATACGATACATATATTTAACATTTTATACAAAGAAATTAATATGTGCAACAAACTTGAATAAACAATTATAGTTAAATCAAAGGAAAGTAATTACGATGGAAAAGGTAAAAAGTGGGTTTTTTTCATCAAAACAGCAAAAATATGTTTAAATAATTAATTTGAAAGTTAAAAAGTTATATCTAAAAATTTTTAGTTATTTATAATTAATTTCCAATTAGCGTTTTTGCAAGAAAAAATTGGTGTTACAAAACAAAATGTCAAACTAGAAAAAGCAGTGGCAGAGCGCAGGTGCGTATCAAAGGGTCAAAAGAGAAACCACATAATGATTGATTTTTCCCTATACAAATCTGCAATTAGTTGGTTGAAAAATTTTACAGCATTCACGTCGTAAACACGCTTATTTTTATACTATTACAAAAAAATTAGCTATAAAATATATATAGTGGCAAAAATTTTATAAAAAAGTTTATTTCTTTAAAATGATTGTGTTAAAAAATACTGTGTAGGTATACCTATGCTTTTTTAAAAAATTACAGTAAAATCAAAGAGTGCCTGTAAAATTATATCATAGTTAAATTAAAAAAAAATTCTTTATCTCATTATTTTTTATAACAACCAAAAATAGTAAAACTTTTTTAAGATTTTTTTTGCTTAATTTGTAAAAGATCTTTTGTTTAACAATAGTCATACCTATAATTGAAAAAAGGTCATTAATTAAAAAAAATTATGTAAAAAATATGGCTTTTAAAGTACAAATTTTCTTTTCCACTTTTCGTATCAGCAAAAAATCTTCATGAAAGAAATGTAATAAAAAAACAAGAAATCACCTGAATTTTTGTACATTACAAAAAGTAACAAAAATGCAAACAAATGCAAGAATTCGTTAAACAGGAAAAAATATATTCAATATATATAAATAAAAATCAACAAACCTCCCCCTTTTTGGGCAAGTAAAAACGGAAGTTAACCTAAAAACAACCAAAGAGAGTTCCAAGTAAGTAAAATGAAATCAACAAAAACAACCCCACACTTTTGTTTATCATATTATATCTTTCTCTTAATTTTTTTATGTTCAGTTTTGTATGTGTGACTTGTACCTATTTCATGTTTACATTTTTGTTTAACTTACATTAAACAAACAAATACGAAAAACCATTTAAGCTCAAAAGTTGTACCCACATTTATTTTGATTATATGTATAGGTACCTATACTATTTGATAATATTCCATAAAATTTTGAAATAAAACAACCTAATCCTTTGAATTTCAAAGTTAAAGAGAAAGCAAAAAAAAAGATTCAATTTTTCGAGCTACGCGACTAGTTAAGATTTAGAGTTATATATGTACATACATACATATGTATATCATTTAGTAGTTGGCGCTGCGATCGACCATAAGGTTTGTTTCTTAACCATTTTAATTTAAGTTTGTGTACCTATGTATCTGTTTAGCGAGTTAAGCAATTGACTATGATTTTCAATTGAATCCGGTGAACGTCTTATTATGTTAAGCTTATTCAAGAAACTAAATAATAAAAAAAATTAGATTTTTGAGTTTCAATGATTTTAAAAAATCAAATATGTATTTAGGTAGGTATCTCGAAATTTACCTAAATACATATTTTTAAGGGTTCCAAATGTTCGGTTTATTTACAAAACGACTTTGCTTAATTTGACTTAACTTTGACCTAATTCAAATTTTTTCGACTCTTCTCAAAATAATTCCTTGCAGGACAGTTTTGCTTCATTTCTTTTAAATTATAAATGTGCAAAACCTTTTAATGTAATTTTTCCTTTTGTAAGAATACTTGAGCAGCTAAAAAATAAATATTATTATTGTATGTCTTTATTGTCCAAGTCTTAAGTATTTTTTTTTTCTAAGGTCTAAGGGAAGACATTTTTAAAAGTAAAAAAAATATACGAAAAACAATAAAATCAAAGTGAACTAAATGAATATTTAATATTTTTCTTACATGAAAGTCGGCAACTAGTCCACTATTTGTTTTCTTTAGCAACATTTTCTTGCTCAAATATTCAAAAAATAAATTATGGAACCCCAGTTTGTTTATATATTTTAGCAGCTGCTTTTTTTATTGCGGGGCGCTAAAATTGGAAAATGCTAAGTTAGATAAAACAGATCGCTTAAGCTATATTTACACTACCTGCGTTGTCATCTGAGTTTCACAACTGAGACTTATTTGTATAGTGTAATAACATGTCTATTTTCATTTGTCTAACCTCAGTTGAAAATAGAACGTTTTCTATTTTCAAATTATTTAACGTCTGAGTTTTAAGTTTAAGTTTTTAAAAGTTGCCGGATTAAATGGTTTTTGTTGTATTGCCATAGACTTTGTAGCAATTTAACAACTTTTATAATTAGCGGACTTATTATGATTTTTTAGATGTAATGTAATACTAAAAATAAGAATTTTAAATTGTTTTTTGACACTCATAAAAATTTAAACTTATTTTTTTCACACTCAACTTAGATGAGAACTTAGGTAGTGTAAATATAGCTTTAACAATAGAGAAATAGTGGAAATTTACTTAAAGTTGATAAAAGATAAAGAGAGAATTTAGTTTAATCCTATTAGATTAATTAAAGTTTCTGGGAGAAGTACCCAAAAAGAATTATATGATTAATTTCAAATTAATATTTAAGCACTTAATTTCCTTAACACGTTTTGTGTACGCGTAATATTACTTATTTTAAGGTGCATTTAATTTGCAATGTAAACTAAAAAAAAACAACTGATATTGATTGCTCTACTTTTTACACTTCTTTACTGCGTTTTGTTTTTGTGAGTAATTTCATTACGTTTTTCCTAACCATATTTGTTAAAACATCCTTTTTGTTTTGCTAGTACATATTTATAATATTTGTAAAACATTTTATTTAACATAAAAAATTACAAGATCTTAAATTTTATGTTTCATTTCCCCCTAAGTGCTTGAATTTTAAAAACTTTTTTTGTCAGGAAACACCGGGAGGAAACATACAGTCGAAATTTAATTGCCATATCTTTGCGTCTTTGGTCTGCCCGATGATGAAAATAATATATATGTATATATATTCGTTTTTTGGAGTATCAATCTAACAGAAATTTATATACGGCGTTAAAGAAACTAAATTATGAAATTAAAAAAAAAAATATTTTATGACTGCGCCTTTTACTATTTTGTAAAAACAAAGCTGTAATACAAAATCAGTTAACTAATTATTTTTCAAATATCGAAAAAACCAATTTTTAACCATTCGGAACCTATTTTAAAGTCGAATAATCGAACACCCTAGATATATGTGTGGGGCCTAATGCTAGGGATTAAGTAAAAATAATCAAATTTCTTTAGTATTATTTAAAAAACAAATTGTCTTAAAAAAATTATTTAAATTTTCTTAATTTTTGTCTACTTAAGTACATATTTACTTTTGCTGTAAAACCTGTCTGTCTGAAAATTGTATTTGTTGCTATTTGTGTAATGTGTGTTCATTGACAAGCACGTACGCTTCAATGAAGATCAGTTAATAACACTAAGATAAAGTAACACTTCTTACATAAACAAATACAAATTTAAATGTATGTCCACTAAACTAGCAAGTACAAGTAAGCAGATCACTATGAAAATGCTAAATAAAGGGCGTACCAAAAGGGTAACAATATTTTTCTAAAAAAATAAATAATAATAATAATGAGAATAATTAAAATAAATGTCATCTTTTTGAACAATTTTTTAATTGATAATTTTTAATACAAGAGAAGAAATGACTGAAAATTTTTAAAATTTTCATTAAAGTGAGATTTAATTAAATACCATGATGAATAAAATAGAGTACTCAAATGCTTCTTAGCATGATTAGGGAAATAGTAGTCCCTCTTCAAATTTTTTTTTTGTTGGTGTTATACGTTCGTCTTTGCATGCTAATGAGATAATTCTACCGAATTAGGCAGTAATGAAGCGTTTTCTAAATTAAAAAATTATCTATTTGATTTTTTTTTTTGCCTAACTGTTACTACCCTTGCTTTAAATCCATCGCTCCTTTTAGGACACCCTTTATAAAAAAAATACAACAAAATTTAAATTATTTTCGTGCAATAACGAAATTACAAAATTAATTACTTACAATGATAAAATTAACAAACAGACACAAGTGTTTATAATGACGATAACAAAGATGATGTGTATTCGAAATGTAATGTGTAGCTGTTGAGGTAAAAATGAAAATAGAACAACCAGCCAGCAAGCAAACAAAACCCATTAACAAATTTTAAATAAAAGAGCGCGCATGACCCAGTTTTTAGAAACAACAATAACAACTCATAAAAACAAAATCTCCAATATGCATTTAAATTTTTCTTATTCTACTTTTTTTGTTATTATTTGGCATAACAAAAAGTATAACTTTTAATGACAGCATAATGGTGATAACAATTTGTATTTTGTTTCAAAATACTTTATAACATTAGTTTGTTAAATTTTCCACCAGTATGTTTCCCTTCATAGCTTTAAAGTTTTAGCTAATTTTGTCAAACATATTTATAAAATTGAAAATTTAATTTTTTTAAACAATAGTTTTTGTTTAAGATTTGTGTTTTAATTTTTTTGAATTAATTTTTTTATTTTGCATTTATGTGTTTGTTATTTTTTTTTTTTGCAAACTTTAATTTAAAACATCTGGTGCAGAGACAGAAATTTGTTTGCTAGAGCTAAATGAAATATGCTGAAATATGCAAAATTATTTTAGGGTTCAAATTTTATGCTCTATGATGCGTAATATGGAAATTTTTTGTAATGTCTTAATGCAAGAGATGTGGGAAGGAAGGCAGATTATTCACATGTTTTATGATAGTGTCAAAATTAACCTGGTAATATTATGAATACATGTTATTACATACATATGTAGGTATGTGTGTATATATGTTTATTTAGTATAGTAATCCCAGTTATTAGGTCGCTTTTTTGTTGCTTTTTTGCTATTCATGTGATAACATGTGATTTTCTTTTGTAGTTATTTGGTATTCTTGTTTGTTTTAAATTTTGTTTTTGCTTTATTTTTGTTAAGGTTTACTCCAGTTTTAGTTTTTGGGGGTTTTTTGCGTCTAGGTTGAAAACTTCGTTGGGTTATAATCCGATAATTATAAGAAAAAAAAGTAATCATTTATAATATTGCTTGATATTTTTTCCCTTAGAGTCAAAAGTTTAGAATAAAATAACTAAAGTTTGATTTAAAATAAGAAACTGTAACAGTTATACAAAAAGAAATAATAAATAAAACAAATAATGAAAAAATACCAAAAAAAAAAAAAAAAAAATTAAGTAATAAGGTTTGTTGTTGGTTTAAGTATGTATATGTACATACATATGTATGTAAATGCATTTCATTGGTTCTTACAACAAATCATCAGTAGACTTTCCGCCAAATTTTTGAACATATTTCCAACTATTAAATGCTTATGTTAATTATTTCAATTGACTTATGATGTTAAAACTAATAACATGTATTAAAAAATACCTAAACAAACGACAACCCTTAAAAATTAAATAAAAATGGGAGCAGTTTCTGAATGAAAAAAAGGAACATTATCTGTTATCATCCTCACTAAATTTCTTCAATCACTTCTTCGCAGAGATAGTAAAAACCTCGTTGTCCCCGGGTCATAAGATCCTCACATAAATCCTAAGGGTTATTATGAAATTCGATTTGAATTAAAAATTTTTCAAATTGAAAGTTTCTTTCAACATTAACGGAAAATAATAATTTCTTCTAATAAAAAGAAATTATATGAACTAAAGCCAAAGTAAAAATCAAAAATTTTCCAAATTCGTAAAAATTTAATTGCGTAGTACCATTTTCAAAAATTAATTTGCGAACGTTCCGAAATAAACTTACCCACCAAAAAAAGAGCTTACTAATCATTATTAAATTCATTGATAAAAGGCAACCCGAAGTAGTTCCGATTTTGGGGAACATCAATGAATTTAACAAGTGCTTGTCATAGGAGGTAAATGATCCAAGAAACAAAAAGTGCAGAAATCGTAGACAATCTCTTTGATATTGATAATTTTCTAATAACTTATTTTACGTGAGTTCTTGGAATCTTTGTGCATACTTATATACTGTATAAAATACAGATTAGAAAAAAATTTAATTCGGAATTTTTTTGGTATTCAATGAAAATGCTGTAATTTTAGAACAACTTCCAATTTTTTTTTGCTGGGTATTTTTAAATTCAATTTGTCATTTATTAAATATTTCTGCAAATTTTTACAGTGCCACTATGTGTGTTTTAAATTTTTAAATTTGGCAATACTTGATATTTCCCTTAAATTACTACATAAAACTATGGATCTTTTAAACGTATTATATAGTAAAATGCTTTTCGAATCGGAATTTCTTTTCGAAAGGCTTTTCAATTCGAATCGATAGTAACACCCCAGACAGAAAATCCTGCATTGTTATTTTAAAAATAAAGTAAAGCCAAAACGTCCATTGCCTTTTCCATGTGAAAATTAACCGCTTGCTTTTTAAATTATCAGCCATCTCCATTCCCTCAATTCTTCTGGGTCTTCGTCATTTTGGGACCCTGCAGTCCCTGCTAAATTTGGTTTCGCGAAAACCCTGTCATGTCTGCAACCTCGAAATTATTTTTATCTTTTTAACATTTTTATTTTTATTCTATTTTTAAATGTTAATGAAAATAACTTCTAACTATAGTAACATTAATATAATTTTACTTTAAATACATAGATAACAACTAATTATATTTAATACATTTCATATTTATATTGTTTCTTGTTTTCTTTATAACTTAAATCATGCACTGACTTCTGCCTTGTACATGATAAACTACACCATACTTCTGCTACAAACAATTACAATTGCTGCCAATTGAAACGATTCGTTCACACTGTTATGCTGTTTCTACAACAACGTTTTTTGCTATATTTTTATGATATATATAAATATTTTTACTTGTTTTTTTTTTGATGATGAATTTTTCGACACAAAAAAAAATAAATCAAAAATCAATCTTTCTGCTGCTCTGGCTACAACAAACAACTACTTTGGTATTGTGGCATACTTGGCAACACTTTAACCAACAACAATTAATTAACAAAATACAAATGTGACGGTTTTAAAATTAGGCCAACTAAATAGAAAATAGTCAACAACTGCAAAAGAAAATAACAACAGAAACAAGAAATTAAAAACTCCCAGAACACAAAGGCAAGCAAAAAAATAAGGCAAAGAGGCGGCGGTGAGTGTCGGTTTTTAATGCCCGAAAAAATTTAGAGGAAAAATTGTGCTAAAAATAACAACAAACAGTTGTTACTGGTTCGGTAACGCATAAAACTAAAATTACTGCGGAGGAGCTAAGAATAAAACAAAACAAAATTTCTCCTCTTTAATTGTTGGCAAACAATCATACAATACAGACTAAAAAATGGACTCCCTTAAAATAACAAAAAGTAAGTACTTCATTTAATGTAAGATTTTAAGATTAAGAATTTTACCTTATTGCTATACAATATTTCTTTGTTTACACGTCTGGGAACAAAATAGAAATATCTTAGGCTCATATTTACGACCATTAAATAACTAAAACGGTAACTGATGTTTAACCGTTTCCCCAAATACATTTTTAATAAATATTTAAAACGTTCACTTAACAAATTTTCTTTATAAAAACTTTTAATAAATTTGAAAATACATAAATTAAAAATATAAGGGGTTGTTATTAAAATTAAAATCTGTTAATAATTAATAAAATAATTAAACTTGTCTTAATAAGTTTTAATTTGATAATTATAGGTGTCTTTCCCTTTAAATACTCATGCAACATTTTGAAAAAATTAAAAAAAAATATATTTAAAAACTTTAAAGAGTCCTTGACATTTATTTGACATAAACAATGTTATTGTTTTAGGTTCTTCAACTTCATCGACTAATAATTCAACATCCCCTATTACAAATAAACCCACAACAGGTCAAACTTCCTCCTCCCAGACTACAGTGCCCATAACTGTACGTTTTAACGCTAGCGAAGAATGTATTGATGACATCTTTCAATCGTTTCATACAACAAATACCACTAATACATCAGCCACTAATACAGGAAGTGGTGGTGGAGGTGGTGGTGGCGGCGGTGGTAGCAGCAGTAATTTATCAATTACAAACAATGTCGCAGGCCCTAATGGTGGTGCTGCTGGCGATTCCCTCTCAACCAGTCCTTCGCATCATCATCAAAGTCCTATGCATAATGTAAGTACCTTTTTAATATAACCATGTTATTGTTAATCGCTGTGAAAGTGCAAATAAAATAATTATTTGCGAACTGTTCAAAGGCTATCATTTTAGTAATACATATTTACTTTTTGTTTTTAAACAACAAAGAGGGTTTTTTTTATTTCTTGTCATTATTCGTTTTTTTTTCTGATTCTTTCAATAATTTTTTCGCGCTGCACTTGAAAAGTTGTTTTGATGTTTTTACTTTAGTTTCACTTAAATATTTTTCCAAGTGCCATGTTTTTTATCGGGGCTTGCTAATACAACTATTTAATATTTTTACATTTTTTTACGCTGGTTCGTTTTTAAGTTATCAAAACGTGTTAAATTTGCAAATAACACAGTTTTATAATTTTCATTTAAATGCAAAAAAATACATGTGTTTGTATCTACTTGTGTACTGTTTGTATATTAATTTTTTTTTAATAGTTGTCAGTATGAGTGAATAATTAAAAACAACAACAAAAAATGTATGTGCATTTCAAATGCGTATAAAGAAAACGTAACTGTCAAAATTTGTTATCAGAAAATTTTAAAAGTATTATATTTTAAACTTAAAGTTTTTTAAACTAAATTTATATGTGTGTGTGTTTGTGATTTGTGTCGAAAATGATTTGCATAAACGAAATAAAAGAATGTTAAGTAAGTGTTTGTAAAACACAAGATATACCTTTGTATATAGAACGGACGTTTCTTAATAGGGGAAGAAAAACCCTTAAAAAAAATTGGTAAAATTTTGCATATAAAAAAGATTTAATGCAAATTTTAATACAAGATAAATAGGTAGGTTGGGGCAGTGATGCATACCAGTGGTGGTGCATCACTGCACTCTGAGACAATACGCTGTCCATTGTATTGCCATAAAAAATAAAGAAAAGAACAAGTGATGGCACTAATTTGAACCTTATTCAACATCCTACGGTGGCAGTCCTTTGAGGCAGCATCTCACCAGACCAAGCAACCATAGGTAGTTTTAGGATGGACAATCGCCGTGTATATCCTATCTAGTAGATAGAGTTAGGCCTTCGTTCCCAACTTTTCCAAACCGAGTTCCTGCAGGCGTAAAGAGCATTCAGCCCCCTCTTCACCCTTTCCTCAATGTTCCTTTTCCAGTTAAGTGTTCGGTCCAGTAAAACACCAAGGTATTTAGCTTCCGAAGAGATCCTTAGCAAGAAATGCTCCGATCTTATGTCTTTGGGTAAATATTACCACCTGCATCTTTGCCGAGTTCACTTCGAGTCCTTCGGAATTAGCCCAGAAACCTACCTTCAACATGTATCATCACGTCATCCGCGTAGGATACCCCTGTTCTTCCCTCCCCTTTGAAGTATCTCAAAATCCCGTTGACGACCAGAAGCCACAGTAGCGATGAGAGGTCTCCCCCTTGTGGTGTGCTCCTGGTGACAACCCTAAGCCCTTGATCGTGTCTGAATCGTGTGCCTGTACACTATCCATTACGTGTTGTAGTTCTTCTGCCCGCTTACTTTCAGAAAAGCGGGTCATTGTCAACAGATTCAGTGTCTCGGAAACCGACTGTCCAGCGACCATTTTGCCTTTTAATACGTCCGATGGTTTTTAGATTTCTGGAAAGTATTCTCCGGAATCTATCCGTTTTATAAGCCCCTTTGATAGTTTTACAAAAACTAGTCTAGGACGTTCTTTTAGCCTTCCTGACCGCACTGTAGTACCTGTTAAAGCTGGCTTTATAGCCATCCCAGTCAGTAACTTGCTTAGTCTTGTTGGCTCTATTGTACATCTTCCTAGCCTTCTTTCGGAGATGGCCCCGCTCTCGATTTTTAATAAAAAAAAAGGCAAAAAAATATTTTTTATTAAAAAAAAATGATAAACTTGAAATTTGTTTGCCAAAATAAGCAAAAAAAAACGCTATTTCGAAAAAAAATTGAGTTAAGCCCTTTATATATTAAGCCATCGTTTTGTACAAAAATAGAATAATAAAAATACACATACAGTGAACTCGCGGAAACGTGAATATCCAGAATCGTGAACATCCAGAAACGTGAACACTTTTTTATTATTTAACATTAACTACTCTAAATTAAAAAGCTTTCAAACGTGAACAGTTTTTTTCTGAGTTTTTTTTTTGTTTACATTAACTTTATTAGTTTTGGGAGTCTTCGAATTATGCAATAAAAGGATCTATAAGCGATATACATAGTTTTATTTGCAAAATATTAATTTTTGTGGTCAGATTAATAAGACAATTATGTATTACCCAAAAAACTTAGGTTTTAAAATTTTTAAATTGGACTTTTCGGGTTAAAGCATTGTTAAGATGGTTTGGATGTTTTTGAACTAGTAACAATAAATTGATAAAAAAAATTAAATTCGTTAGAAAATAATTAGAACATATTCAATCAAAAACGTGAACAAAATCGAAAACATGAACACCCTTGGTAAAAATTAGTTCACGTTTCCGCGAGTTCACTGTATAATATAAAAAGTTAAATAATACATCTGCAAAGTCTGAAAATATAATCTTGTTTAATAATGACTCATAAACATACATACATACGTACATATCGATGGCGTAATATGAAAAAGGCGTAAATATATTTTTTGTTAGTTTACAGGAGAAGAATACTTTGTTGAATTTGTAAAATGTTTCATACAAAAAATTTTTAATGCAATTTAAAATAAAAAGAGGTAACAGATTTTATTTTCAATTAAAAAAAAAACAAAATTTTTATGATGAACATAATACATCTTTTTACCAGAATAAGCAAACAGTTTATTATAAAACAAATTGTTGTTATACATTACACGGTACTTTAAATTAAAATTAAAAATTTTTTTTCTCATTGTTGTTGTTGCCATGCATATTTATATTCTTTAGTAGTAAGTTTTTCTTTTAGTTCTATGTATAAATGTCTGTTTTTTTACATTTTATAGTAATGTGTCATAAGTATGTCTGATAATGTTAAAACGTTTTGATTTACTGTGGTACTGTGAAACAAATAAATTTATGGAATTTATGAAGACAAAGATAGTGTTAAAACTAAAACGTATTACATACAAGTTCGTTTAGCCTGTAACTGACAACTTGGGCAACAAACTTTATATTTATTAAAAAAGATCTTATTGATTCAAAAAACTAATTGCACTTAATTTAATTTTTTCTTTAAGCCTGATGAGGTAAATACCCGAAATAATTTTTTACAAGGAAACTTCTTTAATCGTAAAAGGTAAGTACTTCCATTATTTGCATTTTAAATATGTAGTTTTAACGATTAATCCTATTGTATGCATACTATTTTCAAAAAAATTTTTAAATAATTGAGGAATTTTTAAAATAGCAAATTTGTTTAAGTGATAATTGCTTTAGCGGGTGGGCCTGTTCGTAAATGCATCACTCCACTGCCTTATGACATTTAGGGCAGCAAGAGGTTATTTAACTGAAAAGTTTTAACGAAAAAGTAATTGTTTTTTTTATAAAAAATGTTTGAAACTGTTGCATTATTAAAATTTTTTATAATTTTATTTGATTTTGTAAAATATTGCGCTCGTGATGGATTGCAGTGATGCATGTACGAACAGGCCGAGTTTTTTAAATCTCAAATATTAAAAGAAATTTTTTTTAAACTTAGTTAGGTGTATGCTGAACAGCTGACCTCTAGTGTTTCGTAATGTATTTCTTTAATCCTGTTCTCTAAGGGGTAAAAGTAAAAATGTCCAAAAGTTACAGGCTTTCCTCTAAAGCTGCAGCTAAATATACCAATTTTGAGTTCTTTGTAAATGGAACTACTTTTAATAATGATTATAAGTTAAGGGTTTTAAGTTTTTTGTTTATATAAAAAAAGAAATCAATATAGACAGTTGAATAAAAAAATTTTTTACAACAAATATCAGCTTAACAAAAAGTCATACATTAATTTCCGAAGGTCCAGCAAAATAAAATTACGGCAAAGTGCTCACCGCTGTCGTAGTTGGCTTCTTAGTGAGGATTTTCAGAAGGATTCAAAACGTTTTAATATAAACAATTACAAACTTTAAGAGTTAAATGTTTATTTATTTTAATAAAAATTTTTACATATCATTTAATACACCAAAGCATTTGTACGTTCATTACTTTATAATAAAGTATTTCGTGTTCAGTCGTAATTTTTTTAAAGAAATGCATTTTTTATTTTCTCATGCATTACAGATATTTTATGTTTTAATTATAAAACCGACGACAAAACATTGTTTTAAAACAAAAAACCTGAATAATAAACTCTAACAACAACAGCATCCTCTTCCAAGAGGGGAACTCTTTTTATACCAAAAAAGCTTTGTGACAAAATGTAAATATCAAGGGTTGTTTGTAGACAGACAGTTTTGTTTTTATTAATGTGCATATAGCCACACTAATTTAAAAGAGGTGTATGGGACTTAAAAAAAAACAAAAATTTATGAAATTCTCTTATAAAACTGTGTTGTGTAGATTTTGCTTTGGAATGTCATATTCGCCTTTTCTTTATTCAGATGAAGATACATACATTTATAAAGAAAAAGAGAGAAAAAAATATTAAAATTCAACAACATTGTATAAAAATGCATAAACATGAAATGCACTTTAAATGCAATGACGTTAAAACGAAAAATCAAAATAAAAAAAAAAGAAAAGGGTGGTAGGATGTTGTTCGCTTTGTTTTCGTTTTTGTTCTTCGTTCTTTCTCTGATTTCAATTTCTATGTTGTTGTCAGGATAAAAATTATTATTATGTACAACAACAAAACTTCAAGTTAAGAACAGAAACAACAGCTTTATTTAGGCAGTTGCACGAAAAACTGCCCAATTCAGGACAAATATTCTCTTGATTTTAATAAAAATCATAAAAGATAATCAAAAATATGGACAAATAATACAAATGGTTTAAATTGAAATAAAATAATTGTGAGTGTGTCTAAGAATAGATTTCAGAGTGTAATCCTACAGTTACCATTCTTCGAAGCTTAAATTTATAAGGCCACACATGTCACAATCTTGTTGTAAAAATTTTAAGCGAAAATTATGTTCTCTTAGTTTTTATCTATTTTTAAACGTTTAAAGTCTAATTACTCAGCTTTTTTATTCATTTTAAACATAAAATGTTACTAAATTGAGACACATCCGTCACAATGGAAATTCCCATATTAATCAACGTCATCATCATAATCATCATATCAATTGCCAACTTTTTTTAAACTTTGAGTAGACTTTTATAGAGTGAATTCTTTTATAGCATAAGATAGAAAAGTTATTTTTTATATAATTGTTTTTAAAGAACATTATTAAACGATAAATTGTTAAATCCCTGTTCTTAAAATAGGTTGTTTGAAAAAGATATGACAAAATTAGAAAACAAGCTAAATTTTACTAAGTTGTTGTCTGAAATCCACTTTTTTTGTCTTATTTATCTTATCTTCTTACCCTTATCTAATTTTTTTCTTGTATAATTTAATGTTTAAAACAATTATTTTTCGTTGGCAGTTTAAAACTCTTTACTTTCCTGTTAAAACATAACTTTCTTTGTTTTTTTCGCATAACTTTTTAAGCTAAGAAAAGAAAAAAGTTTAAACTAGAAATAAAATATTAAATCACACATTAAAAATTATTAAATAAAGACAATTTAAAATAAAAAAAAAACACAATTTAAATACATTATACTAGTAAAAAAAAGTAGTATTTATGTAAAGAAATGATTATGTTGGAAAGGGGCCAAACATCTTCCTTTTCAAGTGCTTAAAACTTTTTTAATATATTAAAAATAAAATAAGTGCTTAAAATTTTAAAATAAAATTATTTTTTGATTCAGCAAAGCTTCGCTTTAAGCAATAAAAAAACAATAAGTTAATTTTCTAAAAATAATTGTGCCAAATCCATAAAAAAAATCTGGTAAAACTGCCTAAAACAAATTTTACCACACTTCTGCATGTTTTGGAAGTTAATTTTAATTAAATCAATAAAATGGATTACATGAGGTATGATTTATATTTTTAACTGCAATATTACGTATACGTTGCAGTATGCAAGGAAATATTTCGTACACACATCCATCTTTCAAAAATTTTATAATTTTTAAGTTATTTTCCCTATTCTGCATTGCGATTCAAATCAAAATTTTTTCCTTCGGTATTCTTTACTGTGGAATAGTTTGGCCACAAATAACTATTTCTTTAATATATTTTGGATTAATTTTCTTTTTGTACTAAAATCTTGTGCTTCTTAATATAAAATTGGAAAAATAAATTTTTAAATATTTTTATATTAAAAAAAAATTTTTTTTTTGTTAAATTCTAATTTATTAATTTTCATTTAAATTTAATTAATTTTTTAAATCACCAATAATAAGCTTAGGTTTGACATCTTTTTTTATTCTCCCCTCTTTTTACAAATTGCAACATTTAAATGAATCCATTTATTGAAAAATCTGCTAAAAAGAGTTATGTAGTTATTATTTTTATTTGTTTTGTCTTTAAACTTTACTGCATTAAGAAAGTTACGGTGCATTATGAAAAGTGCAGTAACTTTAAGTTCTACAAATTAGAATTGTCTATGACTGCTGTAAGCATTTTGTCTAGCCAGGCCGGGGTGAAAACAGCAAACAAAGAATAGGCTGGTGTGATGTCAGCCAGACTTTTTTTATACTCTTCACATTTTCCATGTTCTCATTTGTGTTTATTTGATTTTTTGACGAAAAGCTAAATCAAAACAAAAAAACAACCGGGGGTTTTTTAAATAAAACAACTTTTTGTGTTGCAGAGTTTCTTCACACTAATCTTCCCGTTCGTGTTTAGGTGTCATTTGTTTCTTTTGAACACCTTCACTAAAACACTTACAAAGAAACTTTAAAACAACGATAAAAAAAACTTCTAATTTAAAGTCTTCTTTTTTAAAACAATAAAAAAACATTAAAATCCATTAGGGTTGATGTAAAAGTTTTGTTTTGCAAAAACATAACGTTATCTAAAACGCAAAACGCCCTTACTAACAAAAAATTTAAATTCAGTTTTTTTTTTAATTTGTCTCTAATGTGTCTCATCTTGGACATTACCACAAAAAAGTGCATTTTGTAAAAACTACATAATAAAATAGTTGCAGAAAGAAAATTGCTTACAGAAAGAAAGAAAAACATTTTAAAATCAAGAATATATTTTTTTATTTTTATTTCATATCAGACTATGTATCTAAACGGAAACGCTGGTATGCGTGCTATATCACTGTGTGTACTCGCGCTGTGTACATATACATATGTAAAATCTGATTAGGAGGATCATGTGGCCATGGTTGATTTACACCATGTATAAAAAAGAATATGAGAGTATAATGTTAACGCCACGTCGATATTTGCATTAGTTTTGCTATATTTTAAATAAAATTTTCGTTTAGTTTAAAGGGATATTGTAAAAATCAATTTAAAACAACTTGAAATTTCAAATAGTATATCAAACTTATGTCTATATATCGTTGTAAGCCCAGATTTTCGTTAATTTCGATAAATGGTCTCCAGAATTTGCAAAAAAAAAAACAAAACGTGGTATATAAGAATAAAAATGTAACCCCAAATACAGGTGTCAGCTCTACGGCTACAAAAAACAAAATTTAATAAAACCCAAATAAAACAAAGTTATAATATAAAAAAAAAAATACAGAAAAAATTACTGAAAACAAAGTAGGTTGAACAATTAATAAGCAGCTGTTTTAAAGGCCACCTTGTCAAATTAATTCGTCTTGTACACATTGTAGAACATTTTGGAACGTTATAACGTTAAAGTTGAGGTTAGGTTGCTTTGTAAATGTGGTTTTGAGAACTCATTCAAATTTAAAAACACAATTTATTTAAAAATAGTATGCATACAAAAATAGTAGTTTTAACAAAATTATAATATTATTGAATATTTAGAATTTTTATAATATACAAAAATTTAACTAGTACATAGATATTAACCTTCTTCCGCTCAACGGTTTGTGTGTCTATTTAAACATGAATTTAAGTATCAAAGCAAAACATAAAACTACAAAAATTCAAAAAAAATATTTGTAAATAATGTAAAAAAATTTAGTTGTTAGCAACACTTAAACATTAACTAATTAAAATGGTTGAAAATAATTAAATAAAAAGAAAATTTTATTTGATACTGTACATTTGTTACTCTGGGCCGTTTATTGGATAATTAACAACTTTAAGTTTTAAAAAGTGATCTACCTACTAATGATAAAAGCAATTTAAGTATTTAAAATATTTTATTTTCATAAAAAAACATATATTAAGTTATATAGTTAATAGTTTTAACAAATTTTTTTTTGACTTTTCTTAAATTTTTTTTATCAATTTTTGAACTACAAATTAGACATTTAGCTACAAATCACTTACATCGCATCACATAACTGATGCAAAGTGGCAAAAGTTTTTACCTAGAAAAGTCGCATTTTAAAAATGTTAAATAGGTTCGTCCAACTGAAGTTTGAGTCAGAGATGTGTAAAATATTTTGTTGTTTTATATCGTTTAAATACAAAAATACTTTAGCTAAACTGTAGCAGGCATAAAGTAAATTCGTCGAAGAATGTCTGTTATATAAATCAATATCGCTAAGTCGCCTACCATGGGCTTCTTTAGTCGGGTATCGTCACAGGTTAGGTAGAACAAGCAGCTGCGGAAAGTACGAAGAGAGAGGTGCAGGCCATTGGCTAGTTTCTGAAACTCAAGAAAGAGAGGGAGAGATAAGAAGAGAGTGGAAGTAAGAGAGAGAGATAGAGAGTGGGGAAGTAAGAGAGAAAGAGATAGAGAGAGGAGAAGTAAAAGAGAGAGGGGAAGTAAAAGAGAGAGTAATAGAGAGAAAAAGTCCAAAAGTCGAAGATAGGGGGTAAGTTATGGGGTATCGCTTTGCCCTGGTGCCTATTAACAAACCAACCGCTATCCCCGATGAAGACAAAAGTACCTGACCCGGGCATCCTTTATTGCCACACAAAAGCATTGGATGTGTTTTATATTCACCTCTTTCTCATTTTTACTACCCAGAATGACACCAATATACTTCACACCACCCAATAAAGTCAATGCCAGTCCGTTTAGCGCCAAAGACTTAAAAGGACAAATGGTTTCTATTCGTGAATAGCAACAATTCCATTTAAGAAGGGTTGATGGATGAACTGTTTTCTGTGCTCCACTCGCTGACTGTCTTAAGAGCCAGATTTATCCCGTTAGAGAGCGACAGTCTTTAAACGAATTGAATTGGTGATCCTGGAAAACAACAAATATTTCACGGTAATGGCGATAGTACTCAGTAGCATAGAAATTAAACCAATCAAAGAATCGTCTACCAAAATTTCATTCCCAAAATATTTACACAATATACTTACTTCTATGTACAGTTCTATGTACATGTATTTAGCAGTTGCGGTTGCTCAAAGGGTTTCCTTGCTGCATCGGTGTTGCCAAAACAAACTTTTTTTACAAGTTATGAAACTTTAAATGTACATGATAGTGGGTTTGTTCACTAGCCGCGGCAAATCAGCTTAGTTTTTTTGGGTTTGCCTAAATCATGTTTATTTCTCTTTTAGGACGGAAAAAACTAATGCGGCTTTCTTTTTTTTTCTTGCCTTAATCGAAAAAATCGCGTCTACATGCAGCACTGACCTTTTAACGTTTTCCTTAATTAAGAATATTTTCTTTTTGGTTTTTTTTTTTGTAAATCAAATAGTAAATAATTTTTTTTATTGGTGTGACAAAATAAACTATTTTTAACTTTAAAAAGATTGAGATTTGTTCGTTTTTTAACTGATGTGTGATTTTGTAGCAAAATGCTTGTAATTCATTTTTTTATAAGCAAAATTACATGTACATATATTCGGAAGTATCTTAAAACGAAAAGTGTGTTCAGATTTCTGTGTAAAAAGTTAAAGTGTTAAAAATAACTTAATGTTTTATTTCATGCAAATAATAATTTGTGAAAATGTAAAAAATGTGAGAAAATAAAAATTTAATAAAAAAACAGCATCTTGCCATAAGTATAACCCAACATGCCAGCTACACTTCTTTACCATCATCACCACTACTACCAATTACCATAGCCAACAACAACAACAACAGGAACATGCTTAAAAAATTAAATAAAAAACATATTTAACGAGGATAATTAAGTTTTCCAAAGGAGTCTGCTTGTTGGTAAATTGCAATTATTATTATGTTACAGAATGATTGTCAATCAACCAACCACTCAGACTACACATCAGACTATATTTTCTATAAAGTTACCACCGTCAACAACCACTTACAATGTTGCTTCTATTTGCCATACATTTTCGTATGTACATATGTATGTATTTATTTATTTACTAACTAATTTATTAGACAACAAAATTACTTAAATTGTAACTGTGTAAAATATGAGCAAATGTTTGTGCATGTATGTAATCACTTTTTCATCATATGTAATGTATTCGCCAATAAAAATTTACAATTTAATTAAAAAAAAAGAAGGAAATTAAAAAATAGTAAACAGTAAAGAATCGTTCGTCAATCAAACCGGAATTTTCTCTTTGCTTTCTTCTTAATAATAATTTGAAATCTGTAAAACGGGGTTTTCCTTCAACAACTGTAACTTAAACACACTGACCTGACCTGTACTGAAAATATGTTCGGCTGTGCCGAATCTTAGATACTCTTCACGTTGACCTTTCGAAAACCCGAATTTTTTTTATTCATTTGTTTTTTTATTTATAAAATATTTCACATAAAATAGAATATGACACCAACATCTTATCCTTCTTAGGATGACTAGGGTGGTTGTAGGGGTTTTTACCCTAAATTTTTTCAAATTTTGTATGGCAACTCCCTTAGGACGTGGGAATAGGGTGTAAGTATGTTCTAGGAATATGCTTGGGAGGGGAAACTAATGGGGGTCAATCGTACACTTTGTTTCTCAAAGGCCGACTTTGGGCAAGTTATGGGCGTTTTTATATCATTTTTCTAAAGTTTGTGTGGCAACCACCTTAGGTGATGTAGATAAAGCGTAAGTATGTTCTGTGAATATGTTTGGGAGGGAAAACTAATGGCTATCTGTGATACATTTTATTCTTTTAGGGGCGACTCCGAAGAAGTTGTATGGGTTTTTACCTTTTTTTTTCAAATTTTGTATGGTAACCATGATAGGGGTTTGGCGATAGGGGGTGTGTTCGACAAAAATGTTTATATTTTACCTTTGTAGGAGCACCCTTAATTTATTAATTAAACTTTTAATGGCAACCTTTTAGGGGCGGAGAAAGGGTATAACTATGTTCCACAAAAATTAGTAGGAGTAGGTCTTACATTGTACATTGTACGGGGCAACTCCGGGGAGAAATAAACACAGGTAATCTTGGTTTTTGGCTTATGTCTCGGTCAGTTATCGTTCAATTTTTTGAATTTCATAAGCGATTTGCACGCAGATATTTCTGATAGATTGTTACCACCTACGGAGTTATGCGACTTCGGGGGGCTTTAAAAGAGTTGATTTCAACCATAACACGGACAGACGGACATCGCTAAACTAACTTTCCAATCTATAAGGACTAAGAAAATATATACTCTATGGGGTTACAGAGGGCTATTAAAGAAATTACAAACGGAATGACAAACTTATATATACCCTTATCACTTATGCGAAGGGTACAAAAGTATCATCATCGAAGGAAAAAACTAATTTACAGGAAGAAACCGTAATTGGTTTAAAATTGCAATTTGTTTAAATTAATCGACTTTCGCTCTCCTTTGTAATTCCGTTTTGTTTGTTTAAAAGTGTTTTTGTATATGTATATATGTAAGTATGTACGTATGTATGTATGTATGTATATATGTACGTATGTATGTATTCAAAACGTAAGCTATTTCCTTTAATGTTTGTGTTCATATTTTAATGTGTGTTTTGTCTCGTGTAAAATTTCTAAATTACTTTTTTTAAAGTTTATACTTATGTTAAGAGATTAACTTAAAAGTATATATGTACTTTTTCTTTCAACATCTTTAAAAAATAAAAAGATTTCTGATTAGATTTTTTTATACTAAACAGACCACTATTCAAGTATATAAAGGAATTCGAAAAAATGATAGTGTGCAATTGTCATTGAACTTTTAAGCTTTAACGAACATTTTTATTTTCAATACTAAAGTACCGATAAAAGTGAATTCGATTTAGCCATGTGCGTCCGTCCGCGTTATGGTTGAAATCAACTTTTTGAAGCCCCTCGATGTTGCAAATATCTGAGAGAAAATCGCTATTGAAATCCAGCAATATCGCCTAAAAACTAACGGAGATAAAAGCCAAAGACCAGACGACCTCTGTTTATTTCTCTAAAATTTTTACACAAAAAACTCCACAATTGCCCCGGAGTTGCCCCATATAATGTGCAATGTAAGACATACATATAAAAAATAGGGTAAAAACCCCTGCAACTTCCCCGGAGTCGCCCCTAAAGGAATAAAATATATCAAAGACCCCCATTAGTTTTTCCTCCCAAACGTATTTCTAAAGTATACATACTCCCTATCTCCATCATGTAAGGGGTTGCCATACAAAATTTACAAAAATGTGGTAAAAACGCCCATAACTTCCCCAGAGTCGGTCTAAGAGAAATAAAGTGTACGGCCGACCCCCATTAGTTTCCCCTCCTAAACATATTCTTAGAACATACTTATCCCCTATCTTCACGCCCTAAGGGGACTGCCAAACAAAAATTAAAAAAAAAAGTTAAAAACCCCTACAACTTCCCCGGAGTTGCGCCTAGAGGAATAAAATCTGTCACAGACCACCATTAATTTTCTCTCCCAAACATATTCCTAGAACATACTTACCCCCTCCCCTATCTATATCACCTAATAGGGTTGCCATACAAAATTTTAAAAAATTAAAGTAAAAGTACCTACAAAATTTAAAAAAAAAAATTACGTTAAAACCCCTACAGCTGCCCTAAAATAAAATATGACACCGACCCCTATTTAAAAATAAAAAATATTTCATTAATAAAAAAATGGATAAAAAAATGTTTCGGGGTTTCGAAAGTCCAATGTGAAGGGTATCTAAGATTGGGCATAGCCGATATATGTCTGATGTATGTAGGCTCATTATCAGCAGTAAATTTCTTTAAAAGTCTCCCGGCATAATGATATATACGAGTCTGTAGGGTACAAGGAAGCTTTTGTTGATACATGCACAGGCGGATATGGTTTAATCAACTTTCTTATCTAAAAGAATTCAGGACATACTTAAGCAGTCGCTTAATTTATTTATTTTTGACGAAAGCTTGCAATATCCTTCAAAATCCTTTTTAAATATGTTTTAAAATAATAAAATTAATAATAAACAATAATATGTATTTAGAAGTTAAAAATTAAATAAATGTTTGTTAAACGCCCAGTGTAACACATATGTTTATATTTAATGCTTTTAATATTTTTTTAAAACACAAAATTTACATCAACTATTGAGAAACACATAGTCTCTTTTTTTTCTTAACCATAATTCAACATTTTCTTATATAAAAAATTTTTAATGGTTTTTAAATAAAATATATAATAATGCCTTTTGAAATATTATACTTAAAAGACACCACCGTCGTTACATATTTGTAACGCTGGGCGGAATTGGGTTAATATACCAAATTTATAAATTATGTATAACAAATTGTATGTTATTTTATAATATTTTTTACATATATTTATGTATTTTTAATGTATTATTTGTAACAATTAAAGCTAAAGAAGCAAATTAAGCTTTTCTCTAAACTTGTATGTCACACCCCTTTAACTGCCAGATATAAAATAAAAAATTTTTCCTAAAAAAAATTATCTAATCGATAAAGACCTCACCCACCAAAGTTTTATAATAAATAATATGAAAAAAAAATCAAACTTTATGATGTCAATATCAGTCAGTATCATATGATAGACAAGAGTCCGTACGTAACAACTTTGATAAAAATAAAATTTCAAAAGTTGTTGCACTGTGTAAAATTTACAAACATTAATATCAGATTCAGCCTGAGATTTTGTCAAAAAAAAAAATAAAGCACTACGTAGAAATTAATAATTTAATTTCAGGAATTTTTAATTGCATTTAAAAACTTCCAACTCTGTTTTAAAAATTTATTACTCAGTTTCTGAAATTTCTAATTTATTCGCCCATGTTCCCAAAAAAGATTATGTTTTATATGCAACTTATTCTGGTTGATTG
Organism: Melanophora roralis; assembly: GCA_963583895.1. Taxonomy (NCBI): domain Eukaryota; kingdom Metazoa; phylum Arthropoda; class Insecta; order Diptera; family Rhinophoridae; genus Melanophora; species Melanophora roralis. The sequence continues at coordinate 9,138,134 of OY757189.1, forward strand.
ATTGAATTAGAAATTTCTAAAGAACATTAAAAAAGCTCTAAATTGCAATTGGAAATGGTGTAGTGAACTAAAAAAATTTTGTTTGTTTCCAAAACATTAATAGTGGTTTTTACTATTAGCTATTATCAATCTGGCACACAATCTTTTTCAACGTCTAGCCTCCAAAATGTCCTTATATGCTTTTTTTGATTTAATAGGGACAATTTTCTTTCAATATGCTATCATCAAGATTTTTCTTCACTGAACAAATAATACATTTCTTTTGTTTGTAACGTTATAAACAAAATTTTGTCTAACATTGTTAAAGCAAATTCTAATTAAGTTAAAAGAGAAAACAAATGACTTTTATTAAAACAGAAACTTAATATTTACTCTTAATCTCTGTAGCGGATTACCTGGCAAACAACAGCAACTATCTCCAAACCATCCATGTCCACCACAACAACTTGAAGGTGGCGTTGGTCCCCATAGTCCTTCGTCGCCAATACCACTACATGGTGGCAGAGGTGGTAATTCACCATATAACGGTTCGCAAGCAGGTGGTAGTAGCGGTGGTGTTTCCCCTGCCGGTATTTCACCAAACAAATATAGACGCAGCATATCTTTTCCGATCAAAGGCGGCAACTCACCTACACCGGGTTATACTTTGGATATTAATGCTGCACAGGCTGCCGGAGTGCCCACATTATCAATTGGAAATGGCAGCTTAAGCGCCGGCGCTACCGGAGGTGGTGATGCACCTCCATTCTTAGGAGCAGGTTCTTATATACCTAATGGCATGGATATGCGACCCCTGGATCATTGCTTGGGCGATATAATACGTGGTATGGGGGCTGTAGGCCCAGGTGGTGATAATAATGTTACTGCCGCAGCCATGATGGCAGAACGCATGCGCAACCAGAAGATAAGTGAACATCATTTGGGCGAAGTAGATGCTGTAGCTATTGCAGCAGGTAATGGTGCCACAGCGTATTTAGATCCTAATATGAAACTTAATTCACCTTCACGCTCTTCACCGCATTCACAAGGATCCGATCACATAGCACGCTTTTCGCGTAAAGTATTTGTTGGAGGTTTACCTCCGGACATTGATGAGGATGAAATAACTAGTTCGTTTAGACGCTTTGGGCCTTTAGTTGTCGACTGGCCACATAAAGCGGAATCAAAATCGTATTTTCCACCAAAAGGATATGCTTTTTTATTATTCCAGGATGAGAACAGTGTACAGCAATTAATAGACTGTTGCATTACGGACGAGGATAAATTATACTTATGTGTCTCATCGCCCACTATCAAAGACAAGCCCGTACAAATACGTCCTTGGCGTTTAGCAGATGCTGATTATGTTCTAGATGCCACCATGTCATTGGATCCACGTAAGACCGTTTTTGTGGGTGGAGTGCCACGACCTCTTAAGGCCTTTGAGTTGGCTATGATTATGGATCGCTTGTATGGTGGCGTTTGCTATGCAGGAATTGACACAGATCCTGAATTGAAATATCCGAAAGGGGCTGGCCGTGTGGCCTTCTCCAATCAGCAGAGCTATATAGCGGCAATATCGGCTCGCTTTGTGCAGCTACAACACGGCGATATCGACAAGCGAGTAGAAGTCAAACCCTATGTACTGGACGATCAAATGTGCGATGAGTGCGAAGGTCAAAGATGTGGCAGTAAATTTGCACCCTTCTTCTGTGCTAATGTCACTTGTCTGCAATACTATTGTGAACACTGCTGGTCTGTTATACATTCACGGCAAGGTCGTGAATATCACAAGCCATTGGTAAAAGAGGGCGCTGATAGGCCACGTGCTGTACCTTTTCGTTGGTGTTAACGGCGGCGTTGGTAGGTTGCTAAGACCTCAACGTAAACACTTATTGACAAACGTAAACATGCAAAACAAGTCAAAGAAAACAGTAACCGTAACAAAGAAAGCTTTAAATTTTAAAACCCATTTTTTGTATTTTCTCTATTATCTTTTTTAAAATAAGCCTTCTACTTGTTCGATTCCTCTTGTGTATTGTTCGTTCGTGTTTTTTCAAAAATTTTTTTAAAATATTAGCTGCGATTTCTAGTAGTTACTCTTCTTTAACTTTTTTTACTCTAAACAAGGTGATGATATTGTCTTTTAAACTAAAATGGTTTTTATTCTTAATACCTGTAAAAGAAAAATATCAATTGGACAAAGCAAGCTTCTTTTTATTATAAAAAAAAGAAGTACCTAAACAAACTACAAGTAGTCAATAAAAATAATTTATAGATTAAATATTAGAAATAGATTTTTAGCTAAAATCTCTTCCTTTTTAAAAACAATCGGTTTTTTTTATTAAACAGACAAATACAAAAATATTATTTGTTAAAAGAAATACTGATTTAAAATATTTTTTTAAATTATTTTTTAAATTTTTTACCCAGCAGCTTTAAAAAGTTTAGCTTTATAGTCAAGATTTTTAATTTTTTTACACTATTTTTTTAAATTGTTAAAAATGTCAAACATTTTGAGGTTATGATATAGAAATACTAAAAATTTAGACAAATGTTATTAAAAAAACCAAAAACAAAATATGTCTGCCATCGACATATCAAATGACATATAGTTTCTCTGTAAAACTTGCAGTCACGATATGTTAAAACTATATTTAAAATTTTAAAAATTATTTTTCAATTAAGTTATTTAACTACATTTTGTAATATTAACAAAAGTAGTTAATAATAAATTATTAATGAAGTTTACTTAGACCATATTGTAAACTTTTTTTTAAATATTTTATGTTTTTAAACTTTTCTTAAAAAACTTTATATGTTTTATGTTTTTTTTATGTAATTGATCCTTTTTGTACAGTGTTTTGATTGTATGTCTTCTTTATTTAGTTTTTAATTATTTTGGTGTTTAGTCCTTGCAATTTTTTTTAGTAATTTTAAAAGGTGAACTGTATTCCTAAACGCAGTTTGCTTAGCATCACAAAATTACGAATATTTCTTGGCAGCAAAACTGAAGGTTTTGGTAATGCCTTCCTGCTACCAAATTTATATCGGATTGTTGAATTTTTGAATTGAAAACATAGAACATTGTCAAAACTGCAATTGTATTAAGAAAGAAGTTGAAATTTCGTGATGCAAAGCATACTGCGTTAAGAAATACAGCAGTGTATTCGTTATATTTGTGTAACAATTGAAATTCTTTGGTTTCAAATCATATAATTCAAATAACTTTTTTTATTAATTTTTAAAGCATAACCTAAAACTTTTTAACCAATTATTTTATTCGGTTTTTTTATTTTAATTCGATTTAAAATTAGTTTTAGTAACTTGAATTTTAAATTTCTAGATATTTTCTATTGCATGTAATTTAGCAATTTATGTTTCAATTTTAAAAATTTCGAATTTTTCCGAAAATTGTTTAATGCATCATTTAAAAAAAATAATTCAAAATTATATCCAATAGGATTGTTGGAATAGGGGTGTTGGAATCATTAATGTTTTTCAATACTGAATTTTTTCGGGGACTAATGCGCTTTTCAATTCATATTTATTTTATTTAAATTAGTTTAAGATTTTTCTTTTAATTTAATAAATCAACCAATCTATTAAATAAATTCGAAAATTAAATAGATTTAGTAAAGCAAATCTTATTATTTGGTTAATACAACAAATATAACAGAATACACCTTCACACTTCCTAGTAGTCATTTCTACTTTAAATATAAAACTTTGTTACCAAAAAAAATGCCTTGCACGATATTTTCTAGTTATTTTTTGTGTTCCTAATTTTTTTTTAAATGTATGTTAAGGGAAATGGAATTTTTCTTAAAAAAACTTTTAATTATTTTTTTTTAATTAATATAACAGAGTTGGCAAATTTAAAAAATATATCTTACTAAACATGATAATGATAAAACAGTAAAACTTGCTTTAAGTTGAAGATATGTCCCTTTCCACAAGATAAATTACTCAAAACATCGCGGACAAAAAGTTTACAGTTCTTTGAAAGGACCAATGCTTTCGATTTTAAGTATTTGACCACCACATTCAGTTGTTTTCTAACAAACTCTATTTGTTATAGAGTTTTATTAAATTTTCAAATAAAAATAATAGATTTGTTTTGCATGTAAGTTTCCTTGACTAGATTAAGAGCTGGACAATCATAACAGACATGACTTGCAGCACTAAACTTTTATTGGTAAATACTTTTGAAGTCTTACTTTCAAAGTAACAACCTCTTAGCAAACTGATTTTAAAGAATAACAAACATACAATAAACGAAAGGAAACATAATTTTTTTATAAATACATCCATTCGTCTATGTTTTTTACGGCCAGCAAATCGCTATTATACTGTCAATTTTATCTTTAGTATTTTATTGTATAGTAAAATTCAGTTTTGTGCAGCTCTAAAGTTCTTAAATTTGCCAATTTTAAAAAACTTTATTTAACCTATTTTATATATAAATATTTTTAAAAGTATTTATTGTTAAGAAATGTGCAATAATTTGTTAAACATAATTATTTTGTTATCTTCTTGTTTGCATTATTAAAATTGTTAAACATTTTATGTTTTTAATACTAAACGAATTGGTTTAATGACCTTTCTTCTCTTTATAACATGTTTTTATTCATTCTCGCTGAAATAAAAATTAAACAAAAAAATGTTTTTAAAACTGCTTTGTGTTCAGTATTAGTTTTTTATGTTGTGTTTTAAAATATATAAAAAAATCTTTAAATGTTCGTTATTAAAAAAAAATTTATAATAATATTTTTATTATTAAACAACACATAACATATATAAAAGAAAATTGTAATTTAGCTCTTAAACATTTTTTTATAAAAAATTTTTTGTAAACATTTTTAATATTCAATAAAATGAAAATAATAATAAAAAAATATTAAAAAATTTATAAAAAAAAACTGTGTGCAATATTGACTTATTAAAATAAAAGCAAAATTTAAAAAGCTTAAATATTAAACAAAAAATTAAATGAAAATATTAACAAGTTTTTCAAATTAAAACATAAAACAAAACGAAATAATTTAATCAGCATTAAAAAAATATATATAACTCAAAATTAAAAAAAAAGAAAATTTAGCAAATCTAGAAGTTTTTTAACTTTAAATTTTTATATATTTACTTCAATCATATAAAATGTAAATAAAAGGTTATTAAACTTCCCTTGAAATATGTATAATAACAGAATTATTATCAAAGACATTTTTGAAACTTTTTAGACTTCATTATAAAATAAAAATAAAAAATATATAATAGTAAAATCTTTTACTCTTATGTTTATTAAATCAAACCAACAACAATTGCTTCAAAAACAACAATTGGCAATAAGTTAATATAAAAACAAAATATATTTTTAACAAGAAATATAAAAAAATTATAATTAGGAAAATTTTTCTAGAATTTTTATTAAAAATATTAAATGAATTAGTCAAAATCTTTAAATGAAAAAAATACCAAAATAGTGTGTTTAAAAATCAAGTATTAGCAGAAAAGTTTTACAGACCTTTTTTGGGTTTATTGTATTAGTGTAATACATATCGTTTAAAATAATATTTATGCCAAAAAAGGTCTTTTTTATAATTAAAAGTTAAAAAATATATTTTTTTAATTTTAACACACTATTGAAAAATAACTAATCTTAAATAATATAATAACAAAAATCAAAAAAAAAAATGTATATTAAAAGAAGACAACTCTAATTGGGTAGTAAAATTTATTATGGTTTTTTATATGTGTATACATAAATATATAAATAATTTTTTATACTTTTTTATATAATTTTTTTCTACATGTAAAATATAAACAACAAAATATATACTTACTTAAACTATAATTAAAGAAAAAATATAACCCCCGTACGCTCTTTTAATACAGTTAAATAATACTTTGAAAATAATCTTGAATTAATAATTAAACTAATTCTGGCTTAAGAAACCATATAACTTAAAATTTTTCGACCACACACACATCCACTCTACTTAGCTTTACAGTATTTGCCCCTATAAATGTGGAAACTATTTTTGACGTATTAAAATATTATTTGTCCATTATTCATAAAAAAATTGTCAAATAAACTCCTAATGAACTCAATATGGTTAATGTAAATATAGGGGTTAAAATTAGTTCACTCACAAAAAAATTAAAAAAAAATATATACTTTGTTTATTGAGTACTTTCAAATTTAGTTTTGTATATTGTGTTAATGATTTTTATACTTTTTTATTCCTGTTTTTTTTTTATATTTAATATAAAAATTGTGTTTTTGTTAAATGTTTTTTATATAAAAATTTTTTAAATATGTTTTTTTTTTAATTTGTTTGTTGTTTTTTATACAATAATTTGTATTTTTATATATAAAAAAATATATAATTACATGTTTATTTAAATTATTAAAGTTGAAACATGATGTTGTTTTATTTAAATTTGGAAATTAAAGAAAAAAGTTAAAGACAATTTTATTCGATTTTATTGAATGTCGTGATTTAAATTCCATGTGATCATTTATTTATTATAGGAAAATGCAGTCAAGTCAGTCTAATACTTATGCCCGTAGTTTTTTTAACAAATAGATATCTGCTTGTATTAATACCTAATAATTATCAGGTAAAACTACATAGAAAATTTTAGTAGTCAAGGCATTTTACGTATTAATATTACGAACATTAATTTACACCATAGATATCTAAACATAAGTCCGCCAGCCTTGTAGAATTTCTGAGTTTTTCATTCCCTTCATAGACTATAACCAGCAAATCGTCTTTGTATTTCATCTGCTTTACAGTTAAATCCGCCCTTAAAAAACTAAAAGGAAGGTGGTATGTCACTTCATTCTTTTTGTTAGAAGCACAATTTGGACGAACGACAAATATTTTAAATTTTTTGTTTGCTTTCACAATGCTTATTTTACCCCAGAACTACTTTGTAGAAGAATTGAACTCAATAGGTGCTATAATATAACAGTTTATAACAGTTAAAAAATTTCTTAAAATTTAAACTACCTACACACGTTCTCCTGCCTAAAAAATTGTAATGTTAATAATACATACCTACACACTTACTCGTGTACAAATTATTATATTTACTGAAAAGTGGCTTCATATTAAAACTACTTTGTAGCAGGTTAAAAGCCAATAGCTTTTTCAAAATATAGCTTTCTAAAAATTTCAAAAAATGGAGATATAGCAAATAAAAAATTTAAAAAAATGTTGCTTGTATTCGGGGTACCACTTCCCGTGCTTCTTATCGATTTTTTTTAAGGAGGCTCTGTAATAAAATTATTTTTGGTCAAGCTCGGGTCCATGGTACAATTACCTTACAAGGAAGTATCGCTACGGCAACAACTACAACAAACTCGATACCAAATTAATGAAGTTGTTGTAAAAGCAACCTCGTTTATGTCAAAATACGTACTGTTTGATAGATTTAACGAGTTGATAACCTCGAGCAAAAAATTGCCAGCTGTTGAATCGATAATACCTTGTAAGGTAATTGTACCATGATCGAGTCGATAGTTGTTACCTTATAAGCAGGGCAACCAAAAATATGCAAAACCATTTTTTTTTTCTGTACGTCGCATTAACGTATAATGTTGTTAAATTTCCGATTCAAAGTCTCCCCGCTAAGTTTTGGTGGGCCAAGTTTCCATAGTTATTGAGATATCAATATAGGAACATATGCATAAATTTTGTCATGGAGTTGTTCCAGCTTTTTGTTTCGATCCGTAGTTAGCCAATTGTTTAATGCCGAAACCTATTTCGTATGACTCAAGTTGTCTTCCGAAATTTGATTTGACCAACGGCCATGCGGAGAAACGGAAATTGCTAAATCAACTTTCTTATCTAAAGAGTGCCCCAAAAAATTACTGCAAACTTTAAATGAAATCGAAAACACAGTTTTTATTCTTTTTTTTGTTATAACATACAGTTATAAAATTAAGACACGTTCTTTTATCGTGTAGCGCACCATTTTTTAAACTGTCAGCTGTTGTATGGTTTTTATTAAGAATTGATCGGGACTCTTATATACTGATCAGCTGTTTTAGTAAAATTACTTCAAAACTTTCTTAGACGGAACGACGACTTTTTCGCTATAACTTAACTGACATAATCAACCTTATTGTGTTAGACGTTTTGGAGTTGCTTGTTTTGAAATTTGACAAAAAACCTACAAATGACCCATTTATTCAACACTGCCGTAAAGCTTAACCCACTGGTGCTTATCTAAAGAAAATGTTTTATGACAATATATAGGGGGTTTTTTACTCCGTTTGTTTAACGTGAGAAACCCCCAAGGGTTTTTTTTAGTACTTGGTACAAAACTAAAAAGTCATTTGCGATGTTCGTCGTGCACTTTGGGATTACAGTCAAATAATCAGCTGGTGAAAAGAAGCAAAAACAATTAACAAAATTAATTTTAAAAAAATTTTATAAGTCTGGAAAAAATATTTTTTTAGGTTTTGTTTAGTTTTTTTTTGTGTAATTTTTAAATTTTTTTTTGTGTCTCCGTAATTTTGCATGTTTTTTGTTTATTTTTTTTTTTGTTATTTTTATATAAGCAAACATACATAAAAGTACGGAATCGCACCTTACTAAAACATCTACTGTCAAGAAGATTTTGTGTTGACTATGGTGAAATAAATTGTCAGGTGAACACGGTGATAAAATAATTTCAGCCGTGTTGTCAAACTTCATACATAAAAAAATAAGAAAATAAAAGAGTAAAAAATTCTCTCTACAATGCGTTCACCTGATAATTAATTTCATCATGGTGTTGACAAGCTACTTATATAATATCATGAAAGTATTTTATTCTTATTTTACTTCCTTCTTTTGTCAAAAAATTTAAACTAACTACTTCTTTTTATTCTTGTTCTCTAACTAAACGAGTTTAATAAATAATATTTAAAAAAGTATCTGTAATTTTTTTAAGAAAAACAAGACTTAAAACAAATTACATATTATTAAAAGAAAAAAACAACCGTTGTATAAAAAAATTATACGAATGAAATGAAAAAAGTAGTACAATTTTAAAATTTTTCTAATTAATTATAAACAAAAAAACATTAATAATACTTTGATCTAACGCTTAAACGTTTTTGAATTAAAAATTTATAACAAAACGCCTTGAATTCTAATTAAAACATAATGACAAAACTTTACTTTAAAAACAAATCTTAAAAAAAAATTAACTTTATATAATGGAAAACTAATTGGCTTTTTATATTAAAAACAAATATATAATTAGTTACATTACGTAAAAATAAAAATACACACTGTACTACATACTTACCTTACTTAAAGATTTTCAATAAAAATACAAAAATTGGGAAAAATTTAATCATGAGCATTTAATTTGCTTGTATTTTAACAAAACATATAGATTAAAAAAGCAAATATTAAAAAAGATAAGAAACAAAAATAAAAAATTATTTTTTGAAACTTTTCATAGCACATCTTTTGTATAATATCAATTAAACAATTAATTGAAAATGAAAATTATTAATCGAAATATTTGTAGCTAGAGAACCTGTTTTAATTAGTAAAATTAATTGGATGATAAATGAAATCAAATTTGGTACCTATTTCAAAACCTTTAATAAAAGTTATTTAATAAAATCGTTAAAAAGAATACTTAGAAGTAATCGGTTTTTAAAACAATTTTTCGGTTTTATGCGCTTAACTAAAATATAAAAATTTCAATGGAATAATTTTAATTTAAAAAATTGTTTTTAATAAATATTTAATTGTAGAAAATAATTATTTAACTATTCTCTTTTTTGTTTAAGTGTTATTGGCTTGTCTTATGCCGTATACTACTTATTTAGAAAGGTTAGGGTCTGTTCAAAACTGCATCACTGCAATTTTACTGATGCGCTAATTCAAATGATTTTGGTATTGAAAATTACAAAATAAATTTTTAAAATGCGTGTTTTTTTTTACGCATTATTTGTTGTTGCGGTTAAGAATGCGTAAAATTTTACAGTGTTGCCACACTGAAGCATTCGCAAACGTAGGGAGGATTTTTATGATAGAAAAGTAGGCTCTTCGTTACCCTTTTTGTCTACAAACAAAAAAATATCCTCATGTAAATCGGTCATATGTTCACATCAGTTGTAGCGCAGCTATGTATTTCCTGATATTATTATTTTATGTTTGTAACTGCTAAAAGTAAAAAACCTACAAAAAACTGAGAATAACGACAAAGCAAAGAATTTACTATCCTACACATACGTACGATTATGTAAAATTTTTCAATAAAAAACCGCTTTCAATTATGTATCTGGTGCCATACTATAACACATTCAAAAAATTTGTGAAATATTCACTTTTAAGTTGCACTAGCATACATTTATTTTTACAACACATACGTTTCTTGATGGATTAAAAGACTAATGTAATAGTAAGTCTTGGCTTTAAATAAAGATTTTTATTCAAATTATTCCAATCTACAGTTTTGTTGTTTCTAATCACTAGTCAAGTTTTCAAAAATATTACTTCAGGGTGCACACAGTATACACAACGAAAATTTAACATAAAAAATCTGGCAAGCTATGTAGAAAACATGTGACGGAAATAAAAGTCAGTTGCTCCTAACTTGTTCAATGTACCCTTGACTAACACTATACAAATTTTTGCTCAATTATGAAAGAATGCGTATTATTGTTCATAAAATATATGCAATAATATAATTGCATATACGCAAGCGAGTGATTGAAATAATGAATTAATTAATTACATTCTGTACATGAAACTATCTTGTGTAATAAAAATAATTTTTTATACGTATCATATATATTCATCGAACTTATGACTTTTCTCATTAATAAAATAGGAGCATGTAAATTCTAATGAAACATTCTTGAATAATATAATGAGGGATACGTTAGCTCACATTTAATAATAAAATTTGTTGCTAAAGTAATAAAATTCATGCCTGGAATTGAGGTTTTCCTTTCGTTCTCAAAAACTATCAACCAAAAATTAACAACTTTTTTTAAAAATATTAATGAAATGTTTTTCGTTAAATAATTGTCATCTTTTGACTTAGCATTAGCAGAGCGCATAAAACGTAAAATATATATTTTTTTAATTAAAAAAAGCATTACCGAAGTAAAGCAAAGAAAGTTATTCTTCAATTAGTACCTTAATTAAAACAATTTTTGTTATCCTTAATGCCCATTTTAAAATAAATATAAAAATTATTTATAAAAACACATCCTTCCAATAATATATAAAAAAAATATAAAAAAAAATAATAATGAAACTAAAAAAAATCCCTTTAACAAATAATTCCTTTAGCAAAATATTTAAAAATTATTAAAAAATATTTTATCATTATAATAATTAATATTATTAGTACTTATATACAACAGTAGAAAAAACTTGTTCGGAAGAAGTTTTTTTATACATTTACTTTTGTATTGTATTGCAAAATTATTTTTACATAAATATAAAAAATTGTAGGAAATTAAAAAATAAAGATTTTGTAGATTTTCTTATTTTCTATTAAAAAAAAATTTTTAAAACTGCAAAATATAGCAAAGTTAAAAAAGATAGTTAAAACAACTATTATAAAAAATAAACAAAATCCCTTTAACAACTACAAAAGCAATATAAAAAAACCCTTTAATGAATTATTAATATTATTTAATAATTCATTTTATTTAATTTCATTACTCCAAAAAAAAAAATTGAAATAAACTTATACATATATCAGCATTAAAAATAAATCAAAAAAATAAAAAAAAATTAAAATCCCTAAAAAAAATTAGTTGCAAATTTTTACTGGCATAATATTTCCAAATACAAAGAAAAACTTGTTTAAAAATAAAATAAAAAATAATTAAAGAAAACTTTTCGAAAACTTTTGGTGCATCAAAATAAATACAGATGGAAAGAATTATATATTAACAACATTATTATATTAAAAAAATAAACTAAAAAAACACTAATAAAATTCACTTAATAAATAAATTTTTTCTGAATAATTATTAGAAATTCGTTTCTATTTTTTACTTATACAACTCACTACGAGTTAAGATCGAATCACCTGGAGACCGATTCTAAGTTCGTCTAATGAAACAAACGTTCTGTAATGGCCATTTAAGTAAGTTATGCACTGCGATCTGTTTAGATTATTTATCCCGTCTTTAATAAATAAAAGTAACAAAATGTTTGCAGTTGGGTTTTTTAAATTTGCCAGGCACTTAAAAGTTGGAGCCTTTAAATGCTAAGTGTTACCAAACCAAAATAAGAGGCTCTAGTCAGTTTGCACATGAGCGCACAAACGCTGAACTGTGACACAGAATATTCTCAACAGTCTCTTTATCATTGGGTACCTTAAATAACCTGCAATCATTGCTGGCCATTTGTCTTTTTTGGATCTGAACCGCTGTCCAACAATGACCTGTTATCCCTACTAAGAGTCTACAATCACTATTTTGCAAAGACAAAAGAACCTTCGTTGCACCAAGATAAAAAATGTCTACATAATCCTGAAGGCTCTACACGAAGTGGTATTTACTAAAACTTTGTGGCTCTGACCAGCGTTGCTGTTGAAAAATGTTATACCCGACCAAATTTTATTTTAAAACCCAACAGACCTTTTGAAACCGACCAATCTCATTTAATTGTATAAAAAAGTATGATTATATCCTCAGAGCTATAAGCCAAAACCTAACGTCAATTAAATTGATCAACTCACTGTAACTTTCTAGGTCATTACATCCAGCTAAATATCTGTGTATTCCTTGTTATTAATTTTTAATAAATTTGTTTATTGAAAATTGTAAAAAAAGCCGAAAGCTTTTTTTTTTTAAACTATAATAACGAATATTTACCTGAAATACTAACTTCCTAATGATGCCACACAACGGAGTGGCGAAATATTAAAAAGAAAAAAAATTGTAAAAAATTAATATAAAAATAGACCTTAAGTTCGTAAAAATAGACTTATTAGTTAAATTAGTATCGTTATCATTTTTAAAAACTAAATTAACAAAAGAAGCAAAATTTGAGATCATTCGTAGGTCACAGATGGAGATCTTCAATTTAAAAAATAAAATGCAACGCGAAATAAATTAAGAAATGATTGATTTTATTTAAATTTTTGTTTAAAGACACACTAAGCGTTTCCTTAACTTTTATTTATGACAAAATAGTTCTACATTACATTTACATTTATTTATTTAATCTAACTTTTCCCAATCGTAGGTCTGGCAGTATTGAAGGACTCTCACCAACTTCGGTTGGTCCAAATCTAATAGCAGCGCTATCAAATAGTGATGCCACTTCAATTGGTACATGGCGCATGATTAAAGGTAAAGTTTCACAAACAATTGAAGATATAAAATCATCTAAAAGTGCAACAAATATTACCACATTACAACCCCAATCTTATCCGACAATTGTTATTAAAGGTAAATATTTCAAAATTCATAAAAATTATAATACACATTTGATAATTTTTAAAACTGAAAAAAGTAAAAATTATTGCACATTTATGTGAACTTAACGGTACAATACTTTATTAATCAGCTAAGATGCAAACCAACTTAATTAATGCTAGAAACACAATTGGGACGAACGACAAATTCTTCGGGCATTTCAAAATTATTCGTGCGTAACAAATTTCGCGATAATGTTACTATTTTTTTAACGGCAATGAACGACTAGAAAATAAAAGCAGCGTGATCATGGCTTAATATGGAAAGGGCGTAATATAAATTTTTTTGGTTCCCAACAGAGGAAAACCAATATTAAATTGGTAAAATTTTGGATGTAGGAAAGTTTAATTGCAATTTTGAATTAAAAAAAGCAACAAATTTTATTTTAAATTAAAAAACAACTGAATTTTGATGAGTTTGACATTTATTTGTCATAATAATCAAAAAACGCTAGTAAAAAAAAATAAAGTTACAGCCTTTCTGTATTGAGCCATCGCTATGAACAATTTGTCGCTTGTAAAGGAGTAAAAGCCTTTAACATTTTTTTTACAAAATCGGGAGGTAAAAAAAAATCTTGCCACTTTTGCGTAACTTAATAATTCAGTTTGTGTCTTAGCTGACGATATATTTTTTTTTGCGTGAGGGACTTGTTAGTAAGGCTCACAGCAAAACTTTTTTTGATAGAGAAGAAATGTTAAAAAATTTTCAAATGAGCACAAGCTTAAAATTATATCTTGTCTTAGGGGGCGAGGTGCAGCTGCAAACAGGTCCAGAAGTCGATTCAGATCAAGAAACAAAAACCTCTTTATCAGAGGATCTCTCAGTGGAACATGATAGACGCAGCAGCGGGGGCAGCGCAAAACATAAAATGCCTATTAAACTAGAGGAGTCTGATTCAGAAGTTGAAAGCGAAATTTTTCTAGAAGGTGATTCAGAACATTTCTGTCTGCGTCGTGGCTTTGCTCAACTTAAGTCGAAGGTAAAGGGTAAACATGCGGCTCATCTAGCACAAAAGTCTACACTCTCCACTGCTGCTGCAACAGCCTCTACACATGCTAGCCGTGCAACAGCAAAGAAAGACACCAGTCCTAGTAGAAGTACGGGTTCTTCATCATCTTCTAACTCTTTAAAAAGTAACTTTTTAAGAAGGCGCCGCAATAAAGGCATAGAAACGGCTGAATTAGCTTCGCCCAATAACATGCCCTCAGCCTTAGCCGCCACTGTGGCAGCCAGCGGAGAAATGGCAGCCGTTGTTCCAGTGGTGGTAAGTGGTAAACCTGTTAATAAATCCAAGGGTATAACAGTGGGTAGAAAAGATATTGAAATAGAGTCAGGTGTTGAAATGCTAGAAGATATGATTCCACCGCTGGCTCCAGTAGCACCCACAGATAAAACTTTAACCGATTCCATACCACCTAAACGTGATGAATTAAATTTACCTCTGTTAACGGATACACCTAATGAATCACCCTACAAGGATTACACTTTAAAAAATATAAAAATGCTTTACGAGTGCAATGATCCCACAAAATTGCCAACCAGCGAGTCGAATATGGCTGACAATAAGCTGTTGTTATTGGATTATTGGTATCATCTCATTAAGAATGCCAAATATTTACCCATTATTTCTATGTTGTGCTTAATAGCTATTCTCATTTTACCCTTAAACGATTTTATACGTGGCGTTCTTTCCTGTTTATTTGGCATTGCAATTGTTGAGGGTGTCTGGAATTTTATACAGAACTTTTTTGAACGTTATACAATCAATTTTCAGCCTGAAAAGACTACATTCCATATACCAGACTATAGTAAAATGACAATATGTGAAGTACCGGCCGTAAAGGAATATAAAACTGTTAAATCATACGGAGTAAGAAGAATTTAACTTTAAACTTAAAAAAAAGAAGGACTTTAAGGTAAATTATTTGTGTATTTTTATTATCTTTTTAGGGCTGGATGAATGAAATCGATAATTATGATCCCAATACGTTTAGTAT
This sequence comes from Melanophora roralis, assembly GCA_963583895.1. NCBI lineage: Eukaryota > Metazoa > Arthropoda > Insecta > Diptera > Rhinophoridae > Melanophora > Melanophora roralis. The sequence continues at coordinate 9,153,575 of OY757189.1, forward strand.
TAATATGACTAGATCGGTATATATAAAATTGGATGGTAAGTAAATACGAACAAATATAAGTAGTTGTGTACAAATATAAATAGGTTTTAAGCAATTTAACGTAAACAGCTTATGTTGCATTTTTATATCGAAGTATTTTGCAACAACTTTAAATAAAGTTGTTAGAAAATGTATCTTTTATTTAAATTAAAGCCACATGTACATGTGGTACTTGTTTTGCGCGTCGCACAGTAGATACAGACTTAACTATTTCTTGGCACTTTTAAATGGGCTCTTTAAATTTGTTGACTTCATTTGTTAAGTTACCTTTGCTTTTTTTAATATTCAGCCGCCACACACAGGATTGAGAACCAATTTGGGATGATTCTCTGGGTTGACTAGTAGCATCGTCAGGCCTAAGAGTGTATAATAATTATCCATTGCGGCTCAGTTTTACGAATTCATTACGCTTTTAAAAAACTGTACAATAGTTTTAGTAGCAAAGTCACTTCCCCTCTCAGGCAAAGGTAGGGGGACCTTAAAGAATTTGCACAAGATATTAATTGCGGGATTTCCTGTTTGCATGTTTAATAAAAAGAACGTGGTTTTTTGACGTCCATTCCCATGCAATGCGAATCACTAATGTTGGGGACTCTAAATCAGTTATATTTCTTTAAGATACTATTGGAATATAGCAAAGTGCATAAAAAGCACCGGAAGCACAGACCAAAAAACAAAAACAAAAAAAAAAACAAAAATAATCGTAGCAACATGCCAGCTGGAGCATTTTGTCGAAACCTTTTTCAATCTCCGAGAATATTTTTTCGAGTGCTAGCCTAACGGTCAGACAAGATATTCCAATTAACGTTCATAAACGCAAGCAAAATACTTGGTGCGATATTTGCCTGCAAATAGGGCCACGGATTTGAAACGTAGCACCTAAAATCCTCCAAGTAGGCAGACAAACGACACTGGCCTTTCTTTTGCCACTGATCAGTAACTTCTGCTCTGCCAGTAAATTGGCTTATAAAAGGCATTACCATCAACTTCCAAAAAAGAAAAACATGCTACAGAATGTTCAAAAAGAAAGGTATAACTTTTTTCAGCGCAGTTAGCAAGATGATAGCACATATCATAAATAGCAGAATATCCAAAGCCATTCTCCTAGGTCTTCAGCATGATCAAGCCAGATTTTGCTCATAAAAGTCTTCACCGATCATATACATATACTGCGGCTTAATGCAAAACAACTCACTGAATGGCAACTCCATATAACATGGTACTTATCGACTTCGAGTGAACGGTTGATATTCTAAGGCCCGGCACGATATGGACTGCTATTGCTTGCCAATGTCTGCTACTCAAACTAAACTCATTGATCCAATTGCTCTTTACGGATATTAAATTCGAGGTTGCCTTTGCAGTCAGGCAATAGTGTGTATTATCCCTCTTGCTCTTTCATATTGTTCTCTATTTTATCTGGCTGCGAATGCATGGGGTCTCTATCAACACCTTAAATGTCAGGAATGTATAGATATCTGCTTGCTGCTTTCTGTTACGGCCCTTCCTGCTTGCTATTAGAGAGATAATGTTTTCAAATTTAAGGACCTGGAAATCGAAGCAATAAAAGCTAATTTAAAAATTAATACTAGGAAGAGCAAAAGTATGCTAATGTTGACCTGGATGATAAATAATGTTCTTCTTAACTTTGTAGTCTCACTAAGAACACTGGTACATCTAGCGATGATGTGGCGTACTTCATATCAAAGTCTAATTGAGCATTTGGTATGTTAAACCCAGTATGAAAATATTAATAACACGAAAAGGTTTGTTGGGCAGATTTTTTTTCTTAAATTCAATTGATAACTTCGTTTCTTAGACAAAAATGTTAATGTCATGGCGAAAATGGTTGAAAGTATCAACCATTAAACTATTTACTCCGGTAAAATAGATTTTTAGTAGACCTGGACAGAAGTCCTGATTTAATCAGGCTTGCAAAACTACAGGCCTACTAACAAAAATGCTGATACTGATTTGCTACACAAACAGTCGTTTGAGCAACGTTTGCGTGCAAGGAATCTATTGCTCGTTTTTTAAAAAAGAAGAGGATAAGGCTGGTTTGTCAATCCCTGCTCTAGTAAGGAGTGACATATTAGTGACTGACCTTTTAGTTTAATTTTCCTATGTTTCTTAATGGCTATCTATGCCCGAATTCCAATCATATATATTCTTTTGAAAACGACAGCAGCATATGCCATTCATACTTATTTGACTAAAGACCTAGCTCTTTCGAGGCTGGAGCTATGAGGCAAGAACGAACGACACACTTTAGTGGGATGTGAGGGCAATCTCCGATTAGGGCCCGTAAGACCCAACGTAGAGTTTTAATAGATGGTATAAATGTTAGGGAGACAGATACTCTTAATGTTCTGGGCATAAAAATCCAATGTGATTTTCGCTGGACAGAACCGTTTTTTTTTTGTAATAGTATTTTACTATTCCATTGATACTATGATGAAATGCGCTCCGAAGAAATCAGGAAATTTGTTCCTGAAAGCCGGAATTTTTTGCGTGATACGCGCCTTTTAAGAAGAGCACATCAATTTGTGGCCGACTGACCAGTGAATCGTATTACGTGTAACAGAAAAAATTTGTTCTTTAGTCGGAACGTATGTAAAATTAAATTTTCAAAGATGTCCTTCGCTTATATCGAAAATTTTTAATTAAATGTCAATACTTACTTTCTATTCCCTCTATATTCCTTCCTATAATTGATTTCCCTTAAACCAGCACAATGCAATGCATGTGTGATTGCCATCCCCTGAGTGCTGGTTGAAAAAAATTCTATGTGTATTTCGACTATCAATGATATTAAACATTAAAGTTTAGTTCAAGCAGGAACACTCAACCGCAAATAGCCTTTATTTTTTAAAGCATACGTCGCCATTCAGAAGTAAAGTAAACTGAAAAATCTAACTGAACTGTTTTTGTGCCGAATTTCGCTTTTTTGACTGATAGTTTTGGATGTAAAAAACTTTTAAGATTTATGAAATGTTTAAAAAGTTATACCTTGTTTATAAGTAACGGCCATAGATTGCGGAAAATTCTTTGTACCATATTCTTACCATTATTTATAATAATGTTTACAGGCACAATACTACACATATCCACTACGAATTCCCGAATACCGAAACGTGTTATGTGGAATGAATTGCCCATTAATCGTAAAACTATAATATTTACCACTCATCGCTGTTACGACCTATTGGGCTGTCGCATTGAATTATTACCAATTGGTTTAGCCAGAAAAAGGTAAACTCGAAAGAAAATCTTAAATAAACTTCTAATAAATTTAAGCAATTTCAAATTGTATTTTAAGGCATTTTAATCGTAAATACCCAATTCAACTTATAATTAAGGATTGTAAAATGACAGATGAAGATGATTATATAGACGGCAAACCTTTTAAACGTAGATTTAACCGTCATCGTATTAAGCGTGATAAGGAAGAACAACGTGAATTAACGGAAAACAATAATAGGCCAAATGAAAACGAAGCACAAACTCAGGAGTCGTCGGGTTTGGAAATGGACTTTGGAGCCACAATACTTAATGCTGATGTATTTAATAAAAAGTTAAACTTAAAAAGTGGAAAGGATTTATTTGCTTCATTTTTGTTTTTCTAGTTACAAAAACTTCAAGATGATGTCAATCCCGATGAGGATTTAAACACTATAATCGTACCTTGTGGCGACGAAGCTCGTATACTTTTATTTGCCAGAAGTTGCAGGGAAAAAGAGGATTGGTAATAATATATTAAATTGTGAAAATAAAAATCTTAATATTAATTTATTTTTTGATGACAAAAGGTATAGACGTTTTGTAGTCGCTAGCAATGGTGATGTCTACGATCAAGATCTACATTTAAACAATATTAAACTTATAAATAATAATGATCTCCAAGCAGCTGCTACTAAGGCAGCTCAATTAATTACTAATCCTAAGGTTTGTTTAAAATTAAAAAAAAAAAACATTTTCATTTAAATAATTGGTTGTTTATTTCTTCAATCTTTTTAATTAGCCTAAAGAGAATGCTAACGATTCGGTAAAACCTTCAGTTTCCGAACAACAACGAGGATCTGCTTCATCGATTTCTTTGGAGGGTTTTGTTGACGTAATTAACTTTGAAATTTGATTTTTCATAGCTTAGAGTACGATTACAAGTAATTTGTTTGATTTTATTTAACTAATTTGTAGCTTTCTCCTGCTGTTCCTGAAAAAGAAGAAGTGGGACGTGACGATGTATCTATAGAATTTATGCCAGACGATGCTGAAACAATTGAGGGACTGCTAATGTTAGCCAGTGCCGCGCGCAACGATCAAAATTATATAAAATTTATGGCTTTGTATCAGGTAAGTTTAAACTTTTATTTTTCAAATTTTTATAAATTGTGGTGATCTTGTGAAAAAATTGGATAAACAATCATAGTTTAAATTAAAAAGTGTCTTGAATGTTATCTATAGATTTTTTCGAAACATCAGAAATTTTAAATGATAACTTTAATTTCAGTATATTTGTCGTTAAAAGAAAAATAAGCGACAAAAAATGATTAAATTAATAAAATATTATTTCCTATTGTATAATATACAATAATGAAGCCTTTCATTCCATCTGATTGATGAATGGAGCTTAACCCTTAGTTAAGTGTTGCTTTTCATTTGGAAAACTCAAACTTCGTTCATACTTACAAAAAAAAAGAAAAAAAATCCGTTTGCTTTTTAGAATAACATGTAAGTTAAATAGGTGATGTTCACAGCTAAGAAACACTACTACCGTATATTTTACTCGACTAGTATCAATAGAAACACCTACTTTTTCAAATAAAGTCTCAACATTACCGGAAAATATTAATTTCTTTTAAGTGAAAAAAGAAATTAAATATGAATAAACTTCATTAAAGGTTGTATGTATCACTAAATATGTATTGAGCGTTACCTTAAAAACATTTTTAAAAGCAATTTCAAATTAGATTTAAGAACGAATAAAAAAATGCAAAATTGTAAAACCATGTAGAGAAAAGCTTTAACTCGATGAAGACTGTCATAACTCATATGGAGCGTAAAAAAATAATGGATAATTAATATATGTATGAAATTGTAGCGCTCAATACACAAAAGTCAATCATTAAATGTAGCAAATTTGTAGTATAAAACTTATCTTTTTTATATTCTTTACATAAGTGATAAGGGTATATATAAGTTTGTCATTCCGTTTGTAGTTTCTTTAATATCCATCTGCGACCCCATTAAGTATATATTTTCTTGGTCCTTAAAGTTCAATTATACGTGACATAACCATAATCACAGAAAACAGCTGTTCGAACCAAACTTATGGGCAACACTGTATTTAATTATATGTGACTTACCATTACGCCATAACCATAGAAACCAATTGAATTTTGGTTTTTATGGAGACAGTTATGGTTATGGCACGTATAATTTAAGCTTTATAGAATGGGAAGTCGATTAAGCAATGTCCGTCTGCCCGTCTGTCCGTGTTATGGTTGAAATCAACTTTTTGAAGCCCGCCGATGTCGCATAGACCCTTAAGTGACACCAAAATATCAAAAATATCTAAGAGCAAATCACTATTGCAATCCAGCAAATTCCCTTGATAACTGACGGAGATATAAGCCAAAAAGCAAGACTAGATCTACTTTTTTCTGTAAAATTTCTACATAAAAACCTCTACAACTGCCCCGGAGTTGTCTCGTACAATGTGCAGTGTAACACCGACTCCAATTAATTTTTCCCTGCGAACATTTTTTTCACATACTTACACCCTATCTCCACCCCCTAACAGGGTTGCCATACAAAGTTTAATTTTTTTTAATCTCATAGCTTCCAGGGTGATTCTACATAAGGTAAAATGTAAACCGATCCCAAAAAATTTTCCCATTCAAGCATTTTTGTGGAACATACTTACTCCCTATTTCCAGCCCATTACAAGTATGCTATTCAAAATTTGAAAAAAATAGGGTAAAATCCCCTTCAACTTCTCAATAGTTTTCCCTCCCAAACATATTCCTAGAACATACATACCCCCTATATGCTTCACCTGAAGGGGTTGCCATACAAAATTTACAAAAATTATGTAAAAACGTCTATAACTTCCCAAAAGTCTGCCTTAGAGAAATAAAGTGTACGGCTAATAGGAGTTTTTCTCCCAAACATATTTTTCTAATATAATTACCCCCTTTCACCATCGCCTAAGGGGGCTCCCATACAAAGTTTGGAAAATTGTAATAAGTCCCCCCTGCAGCTTTCAGGGTGCCCGTGGATATATCAAATGTAGGACAGACCCCAACTCATTTTTCCTTTTGGCCCGAACGGGGGTTGCATTACAAAATTGAATAAAATTAGGGTGAAAACCCCTACAAATTCCCTAGTCACCCTAAGGGGGCTAAAATATGACACAGGCCCCTATTTAAAACTAGAAATATTTTAGAAAAAAAAAGGATAAAAATAAAAAAGGTCAAGTTTCGAAAGGCCAATGTGAAGGGCATCTAAGATTCGACGCAGCCGAATCTAGCGCTCTTACTTGTTATTGATTAATTTGGTAAAGTAAAAAGAATCCGAAAACGAAAACTTAAAATAAAAGTTTTCGTTACACAAATTATAACTAAGAACTTAAATAGCTATATCATAGCAATACAAAATAATTAACCGGGCATTGAATAACTTAACTTTAATTTAGATTATTATTTTTTGAATTTTTATCAGAATCGATTTAAAGATCTGCTCTTTGTTTTAACACTTACTTATAAGTTTTTTTTTTTTAATTTAATTTCATGTTTATTATAAGTTGTTTAATTATTTTGTTGCTATTTTATTGCATTTTTATTTTGTTAAATTTTTTATTTTTATTTTAGAAAGCTTGTAGACAAACAAACATTCCAGTTTATAAAGGACAAATATTTCATAATCCTCTTGACAAGAAAAGTGTATGTTTTTATTTTTTTATTTATTTATAATTTAATAATTTAATTCATTGTTTCAAATAATTATAATAACCCTTTCGGTCCTGTTGTTTTTTTTAGTGAAAATTAAAAAATTTTCCTCTTTAAGAATTCAAAGGAAATGTCCAAATATGTAAAAAATTGTTTCAGGACCAAAAGGGTTTAAAAACTTTATTTAAAAAAATATTAAAATATTTGAATGGATTTTTTTTATAAATATTTCTATTAATTTTAGAACAAGCGCACAGCCCGCCATGAAAATGAGCTTTGGAAGGGCATAGATCAATCATTATTCTTGGGTCCTTCGGGTAGTGTGGTATGGGCTAATGTTTTGGTAGGACGCCTATTGTATAGCGTATTGCAAAATGAACCACTTTTAGAAAAAATACAAGATATTTTGCAAAAGAAATTAAATTCCATTAAGGTGAAGTAAAAATAAAAAAATTTATATGAAAAAACTTTCACGTAAAAATTAAATTTTTTTCCATTTCAGCTTCCCAGTTTTATGGAGGATGTTGTAATTAAAAATATTGATCTCGGTACAACACCTCCTTTAATACATCGTGTTTCACAGCCCATGCTCGATGAACGTGGCGTATGGCTTGATATGGATGTAACCTATGAGGGTCATTGTCATATAACCGTAACGACTAAAATGAATTTGTTACGTCTTAAACGTCCAATGCGTAATCCGTTATTTGTTGACTCAAAAATGGATGCCACCTTACCAAATCCTCATAGCAGCGCCTCTTTGAAGGATGAACTTTTGGCAGCCAATAAGGCATCGCGTGCTGGGGGTGTTAATGAAACTGAATTATTGATTGAAAGTGCACTGACGGGCAGTGCTATATTTGATAGTGATGCCGAAAGTACAGGCAGTTCGAGTACGGAATCCGATAGCCCTATTGGTGGTTCGATGGGTGATAATCCGAACAGTGTTAGTGAGGGGTAAGTGGGAATACACAAATTATCTTTTTTATCGTAGTTGATCATAACCTTCCAACTTAAAAATGTATTTTTTTAATGAATAAATTTTTTTTTTTTTTGAGAAAATTTTTTTTTTGCAATTTTATAAAAAATCTTTTTGCAAAACGAAACTTTTTGAATAAAATTTTTTTAATAAAATAAAATTTAAAACTGCAAATTTTTTAAGAATTTCGAACCATATTTTTAATAAAGTATAACTTTAAAAAAAACAAATTTTAAAAAGTTTTAATTAAAAAACTTAATTAAAAAATTTTTTTGAATTTTTGTTAACTTTCACAAAAGTTGTTTGTTTTAATATATTTAAAAAATACAGAGAACATATCGTCAACTGAAATAAAAAACCACGTAAATAACAATAAATCTAAAATCGATCTTTTAACATATTTTATAAAAAGGCGCATAACAATAAATTTTTTTAATGTTACAAACAAAACCTAAAACAGAATTTTTAAAAAAGAAACAATTTTCAAGTGCTGTCTTTTGTAATTTAGAAAATTTTTTCGCTTCTCCTTTAAAATTTTTAAAAATGTGGTGACGTGGTTTTGCATTGAAGCTTACGATATACATTAAATTAAAATTCTTTTAAGAATTTTTTTCTTATAATTTGCTTAAACTAAAAAAATCATATAAAAAAGTACCTTAAAAATTCTAAATAATATTTCAATCTGACTTGCGTTTTTTATAGCGCCACCAATCCTGGTAATGCCAGGCGTATATTTAAATTTGTTGACCGTATTGCCACTTCCAATTTTTTCCAATCTGCCACGGAATTATCTTTTGTACAAAAGGCCATGGAGAATATGAGTACAACCATAACATTGGGTATAGACTTGAGGGGGTTAGTTTCTCGTGTAACAATTAATATACCTCCACCTCCGTCCGATAGAATATGGCTGGCGTAAGTTGACATCATAAACTTAGGTTAAGTATTTACAAAAAATTCTTTAATATAAAAATATATTTTTTTTAATTTAATAGTTTTCGTGCTCCACCACGCCTTTGGCTAACCGCACGCCCCACTGTGGGCGATAAATCGGTTGATTGGAGCATTGTTACCAATGTTATTGAGGGTAAACTATGCGAGGCTGTAAACAAGTACTTAGTTTATCCCAATATGGTCGATTTGACGGTACCATTTTTGGGCAAATCTGCAGCAGCTTCTGAATCATAAGAACAACATAGGAAAAGGTTTCTTGGGATAATTTTTAAGGTCTTACTCCATTTAGGTTATTGCAGTATTTTTTAGGAAAAATCTACTTTACTACAGAAATCTTATACAGAAAAATTAAAAGCAACTGTTATAAAAATTAAATAAGTCCCTGCAAAGATATCAAACTAAAAAAAGTTAAAATAAAATACTTTATTTTTTATATAATAAATATATACTTAAAAACATTTAACGCAAAAAATCGAAAAAAAATAGTTAAACTATTTAAACCATGTTATTCCATAGAAAAGAATTTCCAATTTTTTTAGTATTTAAAAAGCTTTAACAAACTATAGAAAATCAAAAAAATGTTACGAAACATTTTAAAAAAGTATTTTTAGTAAATTCGTTTTGATCGTCTTGAGTTACTTTTTATCTAAATCGTTAACAACAGCAAAATGAAATAACAAAATTAAACAAAAAAATATGTAATTTTTATATAATTATAATTTTTTTTATATACTTTTTATACAGACATTATATTCCAATATCTTTTAGATTTTAAATGAAATATTAAAATCATGTATTTAAATTTGCTTTCTCTTTTTTTAATACATAGATTATATGTATAAAGATATTAATATTTTTCTTTTATTTAAAATTTAATTTTTGAATTTTTCTTTAATATTTTTTATTAAATATTTTTTTTTATCTGTCAGCGGCTTTAAGAAATAAACTTAATCTATTCCTATTGATATCATTTTAAAAAAACTTACTTATTCTTGTTTAAGATAAATTGAATTTAATTAATAAAAAAATCAATGAAATTAATTAAATAAATGTTGTATTTTTAATGTTTAAATAGCAGCCCTACATACTTGCTGATAAACTGAAAAAAAAAACAAGAAAACCAAAAAAACCAAAAATATTTTCATTCTCTTATGGACCCTTATATAACGTAGAGGGTATTATGTTATTCAAAATCAATCAAAAAGACTCGAAAAGAATTTCAGATTCAGACCTTCGTTTAATAATTTGAGTGATATAACAACTGATCCCAAAATTTATATGTTCAATACTGCGGTGAGTGTTATATATTTGCTGATTTGTATTAAAAAAATAAATTTACGCAATCGTGCTACATGTAGCGATTTTTTTCAATTTAATTACATAAGAACCTGCCAAAGTAGTAAGCAAATGGCGTTTTGTTATTTTAATTTACCTTTTCAGTAGGATTTTTTTCAATTTCAATTGGAACAACAACAACAAAGACCAAGATTCAATGCTTCGGCCTACAGCGATAAGGGAACTACAAAATTCTCGACTTAAAATTGTTATGAAAACTGAACACCCAGCACTTATTGTATAAAGTTTAGCGCGAAATAAGGATTTAGCTCTGGCATAGTCAAATGGTAGTGCGAGGCTATAGTAAGTCCAATTCCTACAAACGGATTACTGATATGGTGGACAGCAATGAGAAGAATAGGGAAAACTCGAAGACTGTCATGTATTGTAATTACAGGCACACATTTATTTTCTATTAAACTTTATGAACAAGTTACATCTGCTAGTAGTGAATTGAGTGTACTACCATTCTGGAGTCTTGAGCGGATTTCCCCTGGGTCCAGGACCAACTGTTTGACTATATTACATCTTTTACGTGCTTTGATAAAGTGTTCGAAGTCTAACGTTTACAGGAGTGAGTGACGTGGGGGTTAGACAAAAAAAATTTAAAAAGAAGGCCCTGCGACGTACTGTGGTGTAGATCATGTGTCCTTTTTGATAAGATGTCGCACATGTGTCACTGATGGGGGAAGCTGTTTGAATTACGGCATATGTATTAAAAAAATTCATGAATTTTGAAAATAATTTAATTCAAATGGCCTCCATTCTCGGTGACAATTGTGTAACATCCTAACAAAAAGCCTTTTTTTGGTAGCAGCTTTCATTAGCCACCTTGTATTTGGTATGTATAAGGCATGTGGTGTTCAAAGTCTGACATAAAAGGAAAGGAAACTGATCGTCTTTAACTTAATAAAGTACAGAACCAATTCTTGTTCTACTAACCAAACCTGTGGCAGATGGATATCCGACAGGCAATAAAGCAGCAAATAAAAGAATGTCACAGGAATTTGTTAAAGTTTTTGGCCTGAAAAGGAGCAACAGTTTTTTAGAAACCTTTAAACTTAAAGCTCCACGTGAAGAAAACTTAGCATGTAAAGTACTATTTGACCGGAATTATAACGGGATTTTTTTCGATATCATTTCATAAACTTATTTCATACAGTTACTGTTCAACCAATAGAGGAAAAGTTGTGCACTTAGGATAGGGCAGCTACTATAGCTTGCGTCCCAATGCAAATGAAATATTTTGGTTATTAGTATTCAGAAGAGCTGTAAAAAGTGGGATCTGATCTATGTATCTCTAATGCGAAACCAGTCGAAATTTAGCTTGACACTATCAAAAGCGAGATCTTTAAAATTGACTGAGAGAAAGTAGCGTAATCTGGTCCCATGCAGAGTTCCTAGGGTGATTAACCGTAATCGAAGGATTATACAAAGGTTCGGTGGATCGTATCTGGTCACAGAGTGGTAGGTTAACATGAAAGTGGACTCGGACTCCCAGTTAATGATAGGAATAGGAAAAAGAAGAATACGCGATTTCACCTTTCTAGCTATCAGAAGACTTACCACCCTTTTCTTGTCAATTAAACCCAAGTATATTTCTCGATTTTAAACTGAATTGACCAGTTTTACTTGACTTCAAATCGAAATAGCAAGCCCGTTTAAATGCCAATAATCTTTTAATTTAGATTTTAAATAGACTCAGTTAACAGGATAGGAGGGAAAGATTTCTAAGCAGTTATACACTAGATGTTCCTAAAAAGAAAAACCAGATGCCAAAAGTCCAATACTCCGAGTCTTGTCCCAAATAGTAAGGTTATATCAAAACCGAGTCATTCTAGACCCTACTGGACAGCTTGCAAGAAAAGAAAAGTACCACGTGAGCCAACCAACCAACTAAAATCAAGAAGAAGATAATTTGATGAAGGGACTTTTCAACATGATAACTTCATTTAGCATTGCAAAGCACATAGACTACCTGGTAAACAGGGGATTTTGACGGCACGACACCGCAGAATTTGACATGACAAGAGCTTAGATCAACGTGTAGGATATTTAACAGGCAGACCGCCGGTTATGAGGCATTTTTCTCACCCATCAAATTACTGTGGCACTTATGACAGTGTATTAGGCAATGGGCAAAAGTAAGTGTTCCAAACAAGAACTAAACTATACCTATCGAATTAGGATCAACTACGGAGCCGATTTAAAAATGTCCGGCTAGCTGAGGGGTTATGTAAAGCTTGCAATCGGAGTTTTTTTCTTTTTTTTTGTTTGAAACAACTGAACAATATTTGCCATCACAGCAATAAAACAAAACTTAACAAAAAACGTGAAAATAAGTTTGCGTTTTTACCGCCACAAAAATTCTCTTCTAAAATAGATTTTAACTACTATCAGTGTCTTAAATATTACTTAATTACATGCAAATATTGTCATTGTAGCACTAACCGTAAAATCCATTTAAAAAAGAAACGCTTCAAAATACCTCCTTAAATCGATTTTTTTATTTATGTGTTTTTATTAACTATTTCTTTTATTTGAATTTTATTTTTTACATTTAAAAACTGATATTTTGACATTAGATAAATTGAAATAAAATAACTAAATATTTTTTTGTTTTATTCTAAAATACATTAACAATTCTTTAAATATTCTTTAAATATTTTTTTTAAATATATTTTTAAGGTCAATTTAATTTAATTCATTTCAAAAAAAATTTAAAAAAAACTTAAAGTTTCAATAAAAAAAGTAAGAAATTCAACAATTAATATTTTTTTTTCATATTTGTGTTTTTAATAACTTAAACTAAAATTTAAATATCTTTGAACGGTTCTGATAAATCGTTTTCTTAACGTAAATATTTATTTAACAATAAAATATTTTAAATTAAAACTAATTTTTAATAAAATGTTTTTTATTAAATTTAAAATAAAATAAAAAAAACGTTGTGATGTTGAAAGTGGAAAAGTTTTTATAATACAAAACGATAGTTTTAGTAAAAAAAAAAAGGTTATAACAAATAATATTTACTAAAATTAAATAAAATATGTTTATTAAGAAGAAGAAAATTAATTCAAACATAACTTTTTGTCAAACAAAAAATGTTAATTTTAGGAAAATTTATTTACTTAAAACAAAAACTTGCTTTAATATTTCAAAAGTGCTTAACAAATGTTAAAATTTTTTAAAATGAAATATGTTATGATTTCAAGCAAATCACTAACATTTTTTAGACTAAAGTTTAAATAAGATTTTGAATGGGTTTGTAAATGATCCTTAGAAGAAAATGACGGCAGAGAAAAGAATTTTATTTACAGTCTCATGCCATGATATTTGGCAAAAGATTTGCAAAGGCAGAAGGCCAGAAAAATGGCTAATAGATGTACAACACCAACGCCAAATAAGACCACAATTATTATTTCACGATGAGTTATAATCCATTCAGTAAACACATTATAGCAGCCCTAAAATGTAAAAAAAAATTATTTTAAAATTTGTGAATACAAAAAACTATAAATCCAAGTTAAATAATTTACAATTAGTTCCCTGCCCACCCACTTACCTTCAAATAAAAGCTATTCCCTTCGGTGGGTTTTGTCACACAACTATCATCTTCAGGCAATAAATTTTTTATATCCTTTAATCTGCAACAGGCCTCGGGAATAGTACGATTACCTTTGCCATTCTGCCAGCCCGATGATTTCTCAAAATCCCGATAATCAACAACGCCACAACAGCCAAAGGTGCTCATCATTTGATTCCACATTAGAGTAACAGCATCGGTGTGCTCAGCAGTTGTATAGTATTTGCTTATGGTTGATTGTAAAAAGGTTTTGCTTTCATTGCGTGCCTGCAAGTGTTGGGAAAAAGCAAAGTTTTATTACAAATATTAAAGGAAATAGATTTAAAACTGCAATTATTACCGTTTCTTTATAGAATGCCGCCAAGCCACCGGCAACGATTTCAGCAACCAAAATTAAAACCATGAAAACTCCATACTGATAATGAAAAAGGTAAAGATAAAAACAATTAATTAATAACAGGTGAGATTGATTTATTTTAAAATTAATCTAATGTCTACATAGATAAGGTTATGTTTCGATGTCAAGCCTGCATTCTGGCACTTTCTTGGTCCATTATGTGTAAGCGAAAATCCGAAAGCACAAATAACTGTACTATTCTTAAATCAATTGTTTAAAAACAGATTCAACTTGAAAAAAACAGCCGGACAGTTCCAATAATTAAATCATATATTTTGTTTTTCCAAAATCCGTATATTAGTTATGATATTGTTACTTCGTTTTTAAACCTCGTGTGCAAATCAAATTTGCATTAACTCACGTATAAAATCTATAACGATTAACATGCTTCGATTCTAGTTAAAAAAATTATATTTCTTAACTTAAAATTCAAATCCCAAAATAGTTTTATTCTAAAAATTTTATCAAAAATTTGCCACTACTCAATACCTACTTACAACAAATTTTCATGCTTTGTTTGGGAATAGTAAGACATACTGGCATTAGATGTTATACATACAAACATACTTACATACATATGTTTAGAAATTAACATATGAACATACATCTTTATGTACATATGGAAACACTTAACAATAAGAAAAAAACCAATCAGCACATACCCATTAAAAATTTTATGGGCTTGGAATTATGTACTCCCAGTTAACATCATTGTACTTTTTATAATCACAACAACAACACATCAAGTCGGACGAACAGTAAAACAGAGGAAGAAACAATCGCACAAACAATTGCTGCAAACATTAAGTATAAATCAAAGCAGGTGAGTCTAATAATAATGCGAAAGAAAGAAATGTGTATCTCGTATAAATATTATTGCAAAAAATAATATCTCGTTCCCGAAACAAAAAGGCAAACAATATACATTACTACGATCTTTAACTTATTTGAATGATATTTAGGTTTACATTCATATATATATATACGGACAAGGCCAACGAGGAATAAAACAACTGTGCTTTCAGACTAATGTCATGAGCAAAAGTTTAATAATTCAGATAATTCAGGCGAAGCGGGCCGGGCTTATCTCATATAAAACAAAACATTTTAATCAACTCAAAATGCAACCACAATACAAAGCGACCTAATACAATCTAAGCAGATTCGATACTGCTTAACGAAAAAAAGTCACAACAATAATCGACAAATGATCGTTAACACATATTACATAGCGTCAGCTGATATGTAAAACCACGTAACTAGGGATTTTTCCCGGGAACACAATTTTTATTTCTCGTTTTCTCGGGAATTTTGTGCGTGAATTCCAGGATTTAAAGAAATGCACACTTGAAGTCAAACTGCCACTTATATACAAAAAACAATAATTACACACACAAGTTTACAAATTAAGGCCAACTTTTTGATCCAAACAACTGCAAGTTGTTTCTAAGGATATTTGAAGCGCTGAACACAAATTCACATTGCGTTTTTTCAACATTTTATTATGATTTGCAGCTTAACTAATTGAAGAATTTTGACAGTTCCTTGATTTCGCAAATAACGCAAACTGAAGCGTACTGATTTCGGGCCAGAAATAAATGGTCACCCTAAGCATGGAATACAAGACTTTTAAGTGCTTTATAAAAATAGTATTTTTTTTTATTTACAAATACTCTTCTTTTATAAAAATTTTTAAGTCTAAAATCTCTGTTTTAATTCAATTTTAAAAACTGAAAGAACTAAAAAATATTCACTTTTTCAAACTGACATTTTACATTTTTCTCACGTAATATGAAGTCAAAATTGGTATAGAAAAGGCTCATGTGGGATCGCTTAAAGTCAATATGTGAAAACACTCTCGACATTAATAAAAACTATCGATGAATTTGCTAATCCAAGTGATTGATTCCACACCAGATCAATATAAAATACAAAATATGGTTGAATTGTCGCCATTAGTGGGTCACTCTATACCGAATCAATTATGAATTTTCCTGTTCCGTATTTAACTATCACATAGAAAAAATTTTGAGTCAAGCGGAAAGTACTTTCAAACAATGGACTTTTCTGACATGGAATGACAATACGACATGATAGCATTAAAATATTTGTTCCTCAATTACATACATACATATTTACTAGAGGTCTGCTTGACTACACCCAAATGCCGTTTAAATACATTCGTTTGTTTTTCAACAACATAGTGTTTTTCATTCAATGTTAAACAAACTAAATGAATGAACCCACAAGCGAAAGCAAATAAAAAACAACTTCAACCGAAAACAAAATATTACCCATACATTCATATAAATAAATACTGAATAGAATGTGTGAATATTGCTGTATGATTGGTGTAAAAAATTATTATTCATTTGTGTTTGCAAATTTGTCGTTATTGTTGTTGTTAAACATTCATTAACTCGAAAAAACACCTGAATGTTTTTATAAAAACTCTAACTGTAATGAGACTTTGCTATGTTTTTGTATTTTCAAGTGTGTTTTATACATATTCAAAACGAAAACTGTAAAATGAATGTGTTCTTCTTGTATCATTGAGTGTAACATACAATACATTCTTTCTTGTGTTGTTACTGGCTTAACTTTATTTATCTCCCATAGAATGAAAAATGTTTGAATGAATATTGTTTTTGTTGTGTATAGGCAATTAAATGAATATAGTCATGCAGATGTCTAATATTTACTAACTTCTTTTAATTTGTTTATTTTATTTTTTAATACCAGACATACACACATATTTCTATTGAATTTTTAATTTTTATATTAACGATTTCCTTAAAAAAATTACAATAAAATTACATAAACTCTTCAACGTATTTTTTAAAAAAATTGTTATTCATTTCAATATTACTAAGGCTATATGCACTTGGGCAAATGACTATCCAAAGGGTAAAATCTTTAAATAATAATTTGGCTTGCGACCACGTAAATTAAATATTAACAACAATTTGTAAAATGCAAGAGACAGCTTTAAATATGTTGACACCCAGAAGTCAACACAAAAAAAAATCGTGGTTAAATATCAAAAACTTTCTCCCTACAACAACAAAAACAGGTAAAAATATAAGGTTTAAGTCAAGCTAAACTTTGTTTCACACTACAAAACAACATATTGAATTTAAAAAATATTTTATTTTAATTTCAAAAGAAGGCGTTAATCAACAAATGTTTTAATATTCAACAAGCGGTCGCAACAGAGGATATGATGTTAGAACTATTAGTGGGTTCAGTAAAGCTTTTTTCAATATTCTCAACAAGGAAAAAAATTATATCATTTGAACCCCATTGCAGTTCCCCTAACGGGGCTTAACTGTAATTACTAACGACACTAAAAAATAACGGTTTAATAGATGGGATTGTAGGCGACTTTTCACTCACGTGCATTCGTACTTTAGCTTAAAGCAAATGCGTAATGCCACTTGTTATGATATAGGGTAAAAAACAAAGCAAATTCCACACTCATGCGGGAGTTTAACCAAAAAAAATGTTTAACTTACAGCAAGCATAAGGTTGCTTAGCACAATAATAGGTGAATTCATGTATGTATGTATGCATCTTTATTGGGTCTGGTAAAGTCATTTTTTATTTTTTGTTAAACATTTTTTAAGCAAACTTTTTGTCGGTTTTATAATAAAGTACAATTGAATAATATGTAATATAAAAAAATTAACTTACCGTTGCCAGCAAACATCTTGATTCATGTATGGCACCACAATAACCCAGGAAACTCATAAAAAACATAACACCTCCAATGGCTATAAGTGCATAAGCCATTTGCTCAATAACTTGTGGTTGGGTAAATTGCTAAAAAAAAATTTAAATAAATATAACATTTAATTTTACTTAACGAAAGAAAAAAAATACGTGTATAAAAGGTGTCCGATACATTTATATTTGTGGGTGTCCCAGAAACAGTTAAACAATAAAGAAAAATAAAGTCCAGCAACAGAACCTGGTTAATAAAGCCTTTACCCTCCTTAATTGATTGGCAAAGATTAACAAGATCGCTATATTCAACTGTACTACATATTATATAACTTTAAGATAGAACTTTTGTTGTCCCCAGTGAAAGCTGTATTGTTTAAAGTTTAGAAGTAAAATCCTTTAATTGCTTTCGGAGGTTGTATGAGGGACGTTACTCACCGTTCTTCCCTACAATCATGTTTTTATATCTTTCACATAGTGATAAGGGTTTATCACTCCATTTGTAATTTCTTTATTATCCATTTGCGACCCATAAAGTATATATATTCTGGATTTTTATAGATAGGGCTGTCCGTCTGTTGAAATCAAGTTTCCGTAGTCAGATAAAGTTATACGGACCAGTTATTGGTGTCAAACTATTAAAAATATCCCAGAAACAATAGCTATTTAAAATCAGAAAGATCGGTTAAATACCGACTAAAATATAGACAAAAAAGTGCTATTGCCTTAGCTTTTTAGAACAAAATCACAAAATCCATACAAAATATGTAACAAATGAAAACTGGCAACGCTGTTAAACATATATGTATATATGGATGCGCATAAAAAAATATGAAAAAGATACTTGTATGCTTGAACGTAGGTATGTATTGTACTATGGATGTATGTAGGTACATATGTATGTATGTACAGACAGACGGACATGGCTATATCGAGTTTAAATATATATTGACTATATGGGGCTACATAAATATTTTATCAACCACAAACGGAATGGCAATTCAATCCTTATCAATATGTGAGGGGTATAATAAGGCAGGCAGAATGACGAGATAGAAATACTCGGAATGAGGCGTTACTCAATTCAAAAAGAATCGTCAGAAATCAGCCTGATAGTAAATCAGGGCAAGGCTAATATAATGTTGGTAGCTGCGAAAAAGATACCGCGACAAAAGTGGTAGAAGACAGGGCAGAAAGAAACACTCATACACCTCAAATCTCTTTTTGGAGGACAAAATATACAAAAAAAAAAACACTCAGATTCTAGCTGTGCTTTTATTCTTTTATAATAAGTAAGACGAAGCAGTACGGGTGTATATGAAACAATATAAATCTGCGAGAACAAACTGTTCCCTGACGAGCTATATCTCGACGTGAATATAGTTAAGCGTATTAAAATATATTGACTACTGCACTGGCTAAGTCATAACGCCGGTGGATGGACTAAGAAGAAGTGGATGCAAGAACTCTTGATGCATAAAGCTAGACGTAAACCGTATAAGAACGATTGCTTGGAAGATGCGTTATGCTTGATTTTTATTAGCCCAAAGCCAATGGCAAAGTTTCTAAGTTAAGCCTTTATCTTGGGACACCCTACAAGGGATACATGTACTCATTAATTTAAAGCCATTTATATATTCCAGTTAACGATTTTAATTGCAAAAGTAATATTTTAAGGATTTTAAAGTAAAAAAGTAAAAATCTTTATAATTTCATTGTTAATATAATTCTTTCTTATGAATGAAATTTCTAGAAACAGCTGATAGTGAAACTTAATATTCCACAGATATTGCAAAAGCGTAATTAAAACGTTAACCAATTTGTTTGTGGTTTCTGGTAAAATCTATTAAACGTGGATAATTATGATGAAAGATACATGTCTGTCTAATGCCATAGTAACAGATTTTTGTTCCCTTTTTTGTTTTAATTTCTTTTTTTTTCACGAAATATAAAAATATTTCAGAGAATTAAGCAAATAGAAAAAGGATTTTAATACAACATTTTTAATTTGGCAAAAAATAATCTTTATTAAAATAATTCTTTAGATGTTGTTAAAGTAAATATTTTTAATGCGAACTAAATTAAGGAAAAGCAATTATTTTCAATTTTGGAAGCTGATATTAAGTAAAAGAATAGAAAAGGGATGCAAAAATTTAAAGCTTTTAAACTGCGTTTTATCTTAAACTAATTAATTGAGCAATCAAATACTAAATATTTCAAAACATTTTAATTAGATTGTTTTTAATTTTTTTAAACTTTTAATTTATGAGGCATCATATGGACTTATATGAAATACAAAAATACCGTGCTTACAAGAATACATGGACACATAGCTGGACAGACGGACATGCTTTAATCGACTGAGCAAGTGATTCTGAATCTGTTGTTTTTGCGACATGTTTTATATAAGTATGGACATTCCATCTTATATGTCGAAGCGAATTTCTAACGCAAAGCGAAGCAAAAGTTTTATCTACACAGAAAAAATTGAATTGTAGAATCAAATACGAAATTCAGAGAATCAGAAAATATTTTGTCTGGCTGAGGACCTACAAAGGAAATTGTAAATTCAGACAAACAATTTTGCAAAAATTTTATTGAAAATATAATAGTTTTAGTTTCAGTTAAAAGATTTTGTTGGGCTAGTTAAATATTTTATTTGTCTAGGCGATAATTTTGTTTGGTTTTAAAATCAAATAAAAATATTATCAGAGACTATTAAATAAATTTACTAAAAATTTAATTATTTTGAACAAAAATTTGTTTAAAAATAATTTTTTGCAGTTTTTTTCTTAGAATCTTACTAACTTTAATATGTATATTTTTTTTTTTTAATTTTAAAATGTTTGATAGAAAAAAGTTGATTTTGGAATCAAAAATATTACAATTTCAAAATTTATAGATTGCTGATTCAAAACTTTCTTTCTTGAAAATTTTTTAATGTTTATTTAAACAAGAAAATTTGTTCAATGCTGTTTGAATTTACTGTTACAGTTACGCTTTTATTCATCATTGTACGTCTTGACGAGACAAATTCATGCCTAGACAAACGTCAAACAAGGCATTTAAAAAACCCAGTATAAAAATACCGGATTTTTTTTTATTTGGATTTTGAAATTTGTCTAGGCATGAATTTGTCTCCTCAAGACCTACATAAATTATTAAAGTAGAGTTATTAAAGGCTTATTTGACAATTATTTGATAGATGTCTAAAAGCGCTTATAACCCTACTTTAATTTTTATTAATACGGGGGTTTTTTATTAATTCATAATTATAATTATATTATAGGTATATATGTACCTATACAAATGTGTTTACTACATACTTACATATGTAAATATTATTGTAATACAAACGTGAACATGCATAAGTTCATTGACTGCTTTTGTCTCTTCGCGATATGTAAGTATGTTTACACTTTCTTTACAATATTTTGTCTAGTTGTAGGGTTTTACATATGAAGTAATTGTAGTTGAATGATTTAAGTTATATACCATTAAACATTAAACAACGAGCGACCAATGACCATTTTATTTTCATATATAATTAGTTTGTCTAACATTTACCTTCATATTAAATAATGATGTGAAAGTATGGAGTACTCGGTTAATACATTTTAATAAAAATGTAAAGCAACAGAAATATTTATTTATCAATCCCTTAAACAAGCTATTCCGGATATTTTTAAATTTTTATAACCAAATAATTTTTGTACTTTTCATAAGCATTAAGTTAATACAGAAAATTTGCTTTTTAGATTTAAGATTTTCACAACTGACATTAAAGATGCCAAAAAATCGAAAATAGAATACAGGATTGAAAGGTCTAGCTATGATATTATTATATATTTTTCTAATTTTGTCGGCTTATGTATGTGTATTCTATTAAATGTTAAAATATTTTCAAGGCGCATTTATTACAGGTGACCTCGGTTAATCAGCTGAGTAACGGTATTTTGGATGTGTAGTTGTCAAAATTTGTTTATGTTTTTGTTTTTTTTTTTTACTAACAACAACTGTATAATCTAAGAAAAGCTTAAAACGTGGAAGAAAGAGTTTATGAGTTTTTGTTATCTGTCTTTGACATTCCTACATCCACTTTAGTTGTTTTTGTAAAATTGCTCCCACTTGTATGCATGTGCCTTGAATGTTTTAATCCAAAATTCGTTATGTTTTATGTAAAATCTAGCAACACTAATGTAACTGAAGGCACAAACTGCATTTACTTGTGATTGTGTGTATGTAAGCATGTGTATACATACATATGTATATGTGCCTTTGTAATTGATTAGGTATTTCCCACTAAACAATTAGAAGTTAATTTTTGGATAAAAGTATCTAATAAGTCACTAATTTCGCTCAACTGGTTGACAGTATTTTAACTTCCTTTTTTTGAAAATCATTGTATATTTTAAAGTTGAAAAAGTTTTTTATATGTTAATAATTTAGTGTATCAAAAGTATAAAAAACGATGCATTTTTAGATACAAAAGTATATAAATTCTAGTTCTTTTTATATTGGATAAGTGTAGTTTTGAGTATAAATTGTTTGGAGAGTTATAGGATTATTTCGACTCTTTGTACAATAGTTTCCGCCGAAACAATTTGTCTACGACAAACGCATACTCTACAAAAAATGAAAAGAGTTTCAGTTGAAAATTAAGAAACATCAAATTTAAAACATTTAACTATTCTTCTTCCTTACTGGCCATTGTGAAATTTTATAACATTATTACAATAGAACATAATATAACCTTGTGAATCCCCTTATTGTTTTTTTAGATCTTACCTTTTAATACAAATGTTAGTGTTTAACGCAAAAAAAAAAGAAACGTCCTAAAATATGTTGCTAAAACAATTGTTGGGCTGACTTAACTAGTGTGTTGTCAATCAAATGCATTGTTCAAAAAAGATTCTACTCGCGCAATTGCATTTAAACGTTGTCTTTTATATTTAACTTTTTGACCTACAAATGTACAACGATATGATAAATTAGTTATTCGTATATGTTAATGTCCTGTCTTATCCTCCAAATTATAAATGATTGTTTTGAGCCAAAAGATGCGGACAAGATGAGTAAAAACATACCGCAAACTCAAACAAAAACAGTCAAGACTAAAAATTATTATTTTTCATGAAAGTTTTTTTCTTTACTTTGGAAAATATGGTTCTAGTTGTATAATTTAAGTTTAGCAGCAAAAACCCCTTTTTAGAATGAAGTTATTAAAAAGTTTAAATGAAACTTTTGCGTTCTTGAAAATTTGATCAGGACACTGGTTTAAAAAAAATGATTCCGAAAAATTTTATGTTGTGACTGTTGTTGATTTGCTGTGCGATATGATCACATACATTTGTATAACAATCAGAGTGTTGTAAATAATTTATGTCTAGCCTTTTATGTGGAAAGAAAAAATAAAAATGCATGTCAAAACACAATCAATCAAATTGCACTTTACAACGAGTTTGCTATTTGGGACTAATAAGTTATGACAAGGCTTTAAGAGGCCCTTTCGATATACCATCACTCTTCAGCATAAAGAAATATATATGATTAGGAATTTTTAACTTATTATAAAGAAATTCTATATGAACAATTGGACTTTTTTTAAATGTCGTTTTTATTCTAACACATAGGACATCCCCGCCCCTTGTTAAAGCGTATCATATATCAGTACGTTTTAAATGTTTGTTTTTGTCAAGTTACATGCAACACGTTTCGGACGACAAGTTATTTGTTTTGATCAGCTGTTTTGTAAGATAATATTTAAAATATAAAAGAAGTCGATAACAACAATGTAAATTTTGGGTACATAGGACTTGTGTTAAAAATTAATTTTAGAGTATTTTATTCCTTAAATTACTAGCAAAATTTGTTAAAAAACATTTTCTTTCTTTAAATACTGTTTTTAACACAAAATATTACAAACATACATAGTATTCACTTCATACATATTTTTCGATTTCGATTTCATTGAAAATTTGTCATCATTTAATAAAAAAAACATCTGTCATTTTTTCGTTGCGCATGCGGCGTATGCAAAAGAATAAAATAAACCTACTTTTTGCGTTCTTTGCGCAGATGCGTTCTATGCAATTTGTTATGTTTCTAGTCACATACGACACTGATTCTACTTTTTTGACAGATGCAGAGAACGTACATCGC
Source organism: Melanophora roralis (assembly GCA_963583895.1). Taxonomy (NCBI): domain Eukaryota; kingdom Metazoa; phylum Arthropoda; class Insecta; order Diptera; family Rhinophoridae; genus Melanophora; species Melanophora roralis. The sequence continues at coordinate 9,177,700 of OY757189.1, forward strand.
ATAGAACGTGTGGTATGAACCTCCAGCTTAAGGGGCACATGAAAGCCCAGGCAGTTGGTTCCAAGAACTTGATATTTGCAGACGTAGACCCACACTCGTATCACTCGGAATTGTTGTAGTGAATTTAATAATGATCAGTCAGTAACATACAATGGGTTCCATAAAAATCCCGCTTATGAAAGAAACACCTAATCCTGAATACATTTTCTGGTTCTAAATCCGAAAAACGCTAAGGTGTGGTGGCTTATATGGTCGGACTTGGCCGACTATAACTTTCTGTTTCAATCTCCGTATGGCTTTTAACCGTAAGCGCGCTATTTGCATTTTCTGCTCAAATAACAAATTTTTTAGGTAAAGTCTCGCACATAACGCGAGCGCCAAATTTGTCCGAAATTTTAGCTAGTTTAAATATCCTAATTAAAAAAAAAATAGTAACTGCCTTCATTTCTACCTATTTTTTATGTATTTTTATGTTGCTCTTCAAAGAAGCTTAATTGCATTTGTTTTAAATTATTTAACAAAAAATTTAATTTGGAAATAGATTTTAGAAATAGTTTTACCTTGTTTAGCAGCCAAGCAATCGAAAAAAAATCTTCAAAAATCATTTTGTTTTTTCTTCACAAATTTTTCCGTTTCCTAACACTTTTGTTAAAGATAAGGTCAACCTGCAAACAAATATATTTAACATATTCTAAAAATTTTATTTCTTAACATAACTTCTGTTTCAGTAGTCGTAAAAGCTCTAATAATACACTTCCTTATCGAAATTTGTAGGTGCATATCTCACGGATACGTTTATTTCAATAAGAAAACATAAATATTTTATTACTATTTTAACACAAAAATAAAGATTTATTTAAAACGAACAGGAAACAAAAGGAAGGGGAGTGTCATTTTTTCTCTGACCACAAGCTTTAACGAAAAGTCAGAAGTAATTATTTTACTGTCAAAACATAAGCTCATTTACTGCAAGAAAGTCATAAGTTTAAATTTGCAAAAAGTAGAGGTCGGTGTAAGGACGAGCTTGTTTTTTGCGACTCTTGTTTATATAATTAAAAAATTTGGTTAAAAATAACAAAATGCTTTATTGCAAAAAAAACCTTTTAGTCATAAGCGGGGTTGTCATAGAAAACGATAGATTTCAGAATCGCATTTGAAAGCAAGCTAAAACAACTTTTGTGTAACGATTTCTTAAATTATCAGTTTGGAGCTTGCATTAAAAGCAGTATTTTAACTTAAAAATTAAAACACGATACTCAATTTTATAATTTTGAAATATCTATAAGGCATTTTCAAATCCGATTCTGACAGCTATTGGTTTCCATGACAACCCCGTAAATTACGAAAATTTTACTATGAATTACTTTCTTTTTAAATTATTGAAAAATACCTCATTAACAACACATATGTGATAGTTTTTTTAATAACTTACTTTTAATTTGTGTTCTTTTAGTAATTATTTTTTAGATATTTGACTTAAGACAAAATTAAAGTAAACAAACCTTATGTTGTAACACTTTCATATGGATAGTGCTACGCGATGTCATGGAAAGTAACCACTTAAAAATCTAATCAAGATTAATAGGAATATTAAATTGAAACACGCCATCAAACAAAACCCACACGCACAAAAAATATCCTCAATTAATAATCGACGGATGGCATGAAACTATCGAAAAATGGAAATAATTTCGTCACCCTACGGCACAAGACACATACATACACATCCACACTTATGCGATTAATAAACATCATATTGAAAAACATAAATATTTTATAATATAAATTGTTATAGGAAATAAAAATTTATAGATAAAAAATATGTTTATATTTTTAATACTTACATCAATATTTTCCCTTTCAACCATTTTTAATAAAGCTATTAAAGAGGCCTTATCAACGGCCAGCCATATACCGGTGCCCAGAACTATCGTGCCAAGGATCTGTCAATAAAAAAAGCGAAATACAAACATGTATAAAACATATTATTAAAAAATGTTTTTATATTAATATTTCAAATAAAACAACAGAAGATAGAATGTATATTTTTTAAACGAAACGCAAAAAAGTAAACTTTGTTGCAAAATGCTTAGACGTTAGGTGAAAAACATATGACCTTTTAAAAATTTTTCAAGGAATTAAAAATAGGTTATAAGAAGAAAACATCGAAATTTTCTAATGAACTAAAAAGGATTCTGTTTAGTATTTTTAGTATTAAACGCCTTTTAGTCATTTGTTTATCACTATGTTATCGTAACATTCTATTTTTATTAAAAACTAGCTAGCCCGGTGCGCTTCGTAACCGCCATTAGACCGGTTAGATGCAAGCTTTTACATTTACATACATACATTAAACTATTTTTCATTTATTTTTGATTTATTAGTCCTTGTGGATTCTTTTATTTATTTTTTTTATTTTTATTGCTAAATCTCAATTTTTTATGTTATTATTTTACCCATAATTGTATTAGAGCTAAAACTAGAGATTATTTTTATCACGCTTTATTGGAACGTATTAAATTTAATAAAGGGGTGCCACTAGCCCTGCTACTATTTTTAAAGTATTTGACTAAAATAAAAATTGAAAGAAATTAATATATAACTTACAAAAAATAAAAAATTAAATATGCACAACACATATTTGCCAATCCAAACACCACAATCTGAGCCCATTTTCGATGTCTGTTGGTTGGGCCGTTGTATTTAATTTCTTTGCGTTTGGAATGAAAGCGCGATACCGCGTTAAAATCAGGCTGATTCGTTTTCTAGTTAAAATTCAGGTGATTACGTTGTAACGTTTTTAGGGAGATCTGTAAATAAATTAATTTACAAAGTTTATAAGTGTTATGATACAAATACATAGAATATTAATTGTAATTGTTTAAAGACACATTTTAATTTCTTTTTAGTTTTTTTAATTTATTTAAATAAAGCATAGTTTCTATTGCATAACAAATTGTTTATACATATGTACATACATATATACATACTCATATTGACTTGACTATTCAAAAGAGTTATTTTGCCCAAGTTTTTCTGCTGTTTACAACTACAAGCCAAGTAACGCATATGAAGTATAAAAGAAGGAAAAAAATTACTGATAAAAGGGGTAGCACGACTTGTTTAAAGAAACGTTGTAATTTAAAATATTAATTAAATTAAATTAAATAATAATAATAAGACAAACGTCATATTTTTCGTTATATTGAACAACCGCGTTTGTCTGAAAATCAATTTGTTCAAAAGAACTAAATAATTTCTTAAGGTGTTATTTTTTCCCTCCTTAATGTAATATGAATACATACTATTTAAACAAAAGTATTTTCATGATACAAAGAACCAGGTAGTCTCGTCGGCCCAGCTGATTAATGCCAAAATGTCAAAATTATGTTCTCCCTGTGAAAATAAAACAACAAAAACTATTACTTTTCTATGAGCTGTTGTTTCACATTTTGGTACTAATTTGTAGTTGTTGCAAGGACGAGATTACCTGATTAGTTGCATCATGAGTATTTTATATGAAATTTTGAAACATAAAGAAAAGAATTTATTTCGGAAATTTAGGCAAAATTGTATTAGAAAATAAAAACAAAAAATAAAGAACAATTTTTTGTTAAATTTTGGAAATATTTTTGAATGTTTTTTTGTTAATTTTTTAAGGGGTCACTAATATGCATATGAATATTAATTATATTCTTTGGCTTAAATCTACTAATAATTGATGTAAGAATCAATTACATACATATATGTACTTAGATAAAGTTAAACCAACAACACTTAAATAAGTCGTTGTAGAGCTTGTATAACTTTAAATTAAGAGCCAATTGGTTAAGAAAGTACACAGAAAGAAACAACAAATTCTAAAATCAAGAATTTTATTCTTGAATTTATCCAAAATCGTACTTAAAAGTTTTAAGTAAGATCCGTACTTGGATTTTCTTAAATCAAGCCTATTCAGATTGCTTTAAAAAATCAAACAGATAAAAACTGGTTTTAATCTACTTTTTTTACAAATAAAAACAAAGTGTCTCGGTGGCCTAGAGGAAGCGCGCTGGTGCTGTAGTCCGGTGAGTCTCTGGTTCAAAACCCAGCTTACGGTAAGTCCAAAAAAGAAATTTTTTAAAAAACATATCAGTATTAACTATATATTAAAAAACATATTAAATTCTCCTTCCCGTTTAAGCTTAAACCAATCTTTTTAAGCGCTTGCATAAAGTTTCAATTTAAATCAATCCTTTTTTGACTTAAATGTGGTCAAAAGTAGGAAATTCGTATTAGAAAAATCGTACTTACCGTACTTTTAACACCGCTACGGCTTGATTTAAGTAAAGTTCACTTAGTAATTTTTTTGTGTATTTTTTCGTGGTTTAATGGTAAATGTGGAAGCCACTAAATAAAACAGAGTTATTTCAAATACGATTGTCATATGTAATATGTATAGGAAAAAATAAAGTAAAAACAGCAAACAACGAAAAATAGTTTGTTGGGTTTTTGAAAAACTTTTTTAAGTTTTGGTTTGTTAATAACAATTTCCAAATTATTATTAAGATTACTATATAAAGGCAGAGGTTTTTTCAAAAATTAGTTAACGTCTACTAATGATTTGTTGTCAACCAAGCCCCTATTATGAGTTAAAAAAATTATATTGCGAATTCGAGAATTCCAATAAAGTTAAAACACCAAAAATACAGCCATATTACCAAACATAAATTTTAAATGCCAATTCCACAAAAAAAATCGCCCCTTTTTGCGTAAAATCGAAACAGCTGACAGCACTGAGCATTGGTCAAACTAAGGAGAAGGCAGAGGGAACGAAATAATTAAACATTATTTTGTTTTTTATTTTTAAAAATTAATTATGCCGATTATATTCAAAATGTTCATATCCCCATAAAAACCATTCAAAATAAAGTTATTTGACACCAGTTACTTAAAATCGAATTAGTGCACATACGCGGTTATCCAAGAAAACCGAAAATGCTAAGCTCATATTTATCATAATCCTTTTAACTTACTATTATTTATATTGCCTTAAAAATTTATAATTGGTAAGTTTTATTTTATAAAAACTGGTTTGTAAATCTTTCTTTTCTTACAAAATTTAAATAAATAACTTTAATCAAATCTTTTGTAACAAATCTACAAAATTATTTTAATTAAACGTTTAAATATGAGTTTTATGGCTTTGTAATCTATTTCACACTTACACCATAAATAAATTGAAATGGTTAAATGTATTTCTTTTATCTGTCAAAATAGTTTCTTTTGTACGTGCTGCTGTAATTAACAACTTAACACATTAGTGATATTCATATTTGGAATATTGAGTTAAACTTTAAAATTCAAATGGTTTTTAAGGCAGTTACACAGAAAAAACTGAGTTGCAGAATCAGTTACGAATTTTAGAGAATCAGTAAATATTTTGTCTGGCTGAGGACCTACAACGAAAATTGTAAATTCAGACAAAAAATTTTGCAAGAATTTTATTGAAAAAATAATAGTTTTAGTTTCAGATAAAAAAGTTTGTTGAGCTGGTTAAATATTTGAATTGTCTAGGCGATAATTTTGTTTGATTAAAAAATCAAATTAAAATATTAGAGACTTTTATAAATTTACTAAAAAATAAATTATTTTGAACAAGAATTTGTTTGAAAAAAAAAATTTTGTAGTTTTTTCTGTGTGTGAATATTATTGTGTGCTTTTTTATATCTTTAGGCCCTAAAGATAAGAGAAGGGTGAGAATTATATTTAAGTATTTTTCAGGTACTTTTTTTAATTTTCTAAACCAATTATGGTAGAAATACAATTAAATTGCCTTCTGTATTTCTTGAAAAAATATTAACTTTTTTTAAATTTTTAGAAGGATTACGAAAAAAGGGAAATTATATTATGCTCCTTTTTGTAATTTAATAACCAATAAAGGCAGAAAAAAATTTAAATAGAGTTGAACAGGCCTCGAAAACATAATAATATATAGTTTTTGCCTCAGGGTTAAGAAGATGTAATATTTTGGCACTTTTAAAGTACTTTTTTTAACTGCTTAACCAACAATGATAAAAACAATATTCAAATTGCGTTCGGCTCGTAAAAAAGTACTTTTTTATGCATTTAGTTTTCTCGCATTTCGTAGATTGTTTTTTAATATTTGAAACTGCACTAACAAAGTAACAAACTATGGAATTTAAGAGTTAACTTCAACTAGTAAAAAATATACTTTTAAACGAAAATATGTTTTACTTATGGCGTATTTTTTCTAACAAAAATGTTCCACTAATCCTTCTATTTTATCATTTTCTTTTTCTATTCTAAAAAAAAGAAATAACTTGACAGAAGAACCGAGATCTTTTCCAAATATGTCGCCCCAAAAAATGGTAAGAACTTAACATGTTTTACACTCTCTCTCTCTATCTCTTTCTCTAATAAAAAGGTGTGATAGTGCCCTTTTTACAATTGTGTGAACTACTTAATATAATAAAAAAAATTTATTTTATAACTAAAAGCTTGTTGTTTTTTTTTATAACAAAATTTAAGTTTTACAAATGAAAGTTAGAAAATTTGTCATAGATCTGTTGAAACCATCATCACCAACTTCTGACACAAATGCGGATTCTTGTTTAATATGTGTTTTATTTCTAAGCATAAAAGTTTTAAACTTTTTGGGTCACTGCCACATTTAAAACAAAATTTCTGGCAGCTTTTTTTTCATTATGGTTAAGAATACGTCTTTGCACTTATCTTTGCATCGTCCTTTAAGTATGATTTAAATCCACTAATACTTCTTTAAGGATTTTCGTGTGTTCCTAAAAAAATGGCATCATTTTAGTGTATTACTTTCCTTTAATACTTTTTCTTTTTTCTACTCACTTTTGTATGTAAACAATGTCACGAGCTATGCAACATTTATTGACAAACATTAAGAACAGTGAATAGAAACTAGAACATGTTTTGTTTGTCAATTTCTTGGCAGCATAGAAGAACTAATATACATATATATGTATGGATGGAAATGAAAAAAAAATAATGATGTAAAAAATTACTTAAGCTACAATGAAAAGAGTGTATGTTAAAAACAATGAAAATTTTGTAGTCAGTTTTTTTAATGCCAAAACAATTTGGGCTAAGAAAAGAGAAACTTTAGCACTTAAGGTTTTAATCTGAAATCAGAAATTTACCAAAATAAGGGACTTTGTATGTAAGGAAGTTTGTCTATAAACAAGAGCTTTATTTACAAATATTTTTCCTAATAAATAACATTTTTACAATTACATACTTGTAATTAAAAATTTCAAACCGTTTGAAGTTTAATTAAAGTCCAACGGATATAATAAGTATTAATATGTTAAATTCTCTAAAAGTTTCTTAATCTTTTCTTTACAAAATTCATAAAAATCGCATTAATATTTACATTAATAGATAATAATGCTAAATTTATTAAAATTTGCCAATTTATATTTTTGTTTGCATATTTATGTCAAGTTTGTCTTACTTTTTTATTTCTTAAGCAATTTTACACTTAAAACCTACATTTACTTTAATATCTGGCCTAAATAAGTTCTTTTTTATAAGTAATCTAGAATTTCGAATATAAATGCTATAAACCGCAACACAGCCACAGAAGTTAACAAACATACAAGACGATAACTGCTTGCTGGTCGTATAAATAAGTCATTGTAAAGTTATAGAAAAATTGCAAGAGCAAGTAACAAGTAACCCACAAGTTGTACTAGACACTTTATACATAATTGATTACAATTTATATGCATTAATGCATATACATATAACGCATACATACATAACTACAATTAAACATTTGACAATTTAAAGTTTGGTAATTTCTATAAAGTTAAACGCAGGTGTCAGATGTTTTTATCTCTCACATTATTGGTTTATCGACGTCGTACAAAAAAAACGGGTTCGTTTTCAATATAGTTTTTTTTTTTATTATTTTTCGAATTTTTTGGTTTATTAATTTCTATGAGTCAAAAATTTTATTAATATAATTTTGTTAGCAATTTTTAAATTTTCAAAAGAGTTAAACTGGTAAAGCTAAAAAATAAACACCAAAAAACTAATAATCAAAAAAAAAAAATGGCGCATTTAAAATTTTCTTTATCATTTTCCAAAATCAATAATTTAAAAAAATAAAAACAACACATAAATACAAATAAGCATTCGATTCGAATCGCAATTTCACTCGATCGATCGAGTTGTCAATGCTTCTAATAAGAATTTTTAAATTTCGATGTAAATCGAATTCGACGATTTAGCCCCAGGATTTTTAAAATTTAATTTTTGAGAATTTGAGAATATAAATTATATCAAAGTATTGGTGTTCCGTAGCTTTAATTTTTTTACTTTTTCCAGAAACAAAAAAGAAATTGGTAATATTTCTAGACCTGGCAAATTCTGGCTAGAGTTTCTAGCGAGTGTGTGATTGATATAACAGGGAGCTATTTACGCTTTAAGACCCTTTTTTATTATGTGTAAAAATGATGTAATTTGTATTTGACCAGCCTCCATTCCGATGGTTTGATTAAATTTACTACACTTACCTCTACAAGTATGGCCACATATTCAGCCTTATTATGAGTGTCGTTGTCGAATCGTTTTTGTGTCGAAAATCATTCTTTTTGTTTGAATGATACCATGTTTGTCGAAAAACGATAGAAATCAACATTTCCTAACGATTCTATTACAATTTTCGGTACCACGAGTGTCGTCAAAAAATGTCAAATACTAAGAAAATCGTCGTTAAGGTATTTGTTAACGACAGTTAAAAAAATATATTAAAAATGATTAAAAAAATGGATTTCAGCAAAATAAAGTAGTAGCTATACTCAAAAATATAATTAAAGCAAATTTTTTTGTTTTTTATTAAATTCTTTTTAAAAATTAAAACTAAAAATAAAAAAGAGAATCAAGTTTAGCAAAAGGATATACACAAATACAAGTGAAATTAATAAAGTAATTGTTAAAGAAGAGTAGAGTGAAATTGCAGGTCAACTCAATGAATTCATGAAGCACTTTGCTAACAGAAGCTTTGCTTAAGTTGGTGTTGAGTTAATACCAGCACCCTTTTCTTTCAGCTGGAAAATGTGTGGCAAACATGTTAACCGTGTTGGCTATTCTAATTTAGGAGCACTTTTGCCAAGGACATTCTTAAAAGCATCCTTATTGAGTCTAAGGTATCTAACAAAACTTAAAATAGACTTAAATTTAATTAAAACACATTAAGTAAAATTGTTTACTTGGAGTTTGGCATGGGAAATATGCTTGACTTTTGCCTTAACTCCCTACGCATAGTATTATACTCAGAAGTAGTATGCTCTTCTTCATCCTCAGATGACGAAAATGTAGCAACACTTAACATTTTAAATAAAAAATAATTTTTATTTTTAATAATTTGTATTTTTATTGTTATTTTTATCACCGCCAACAGTTGATTTTTTGAGAGTTTATACAACAGGGTTACACAAAATTTACTAAAATTGTAAGAATTTTGAAACATTCTGTGTTTTTTGTTCTATTACAAAAATGTCGTTTTCGTTAATTTTACATGGTACCGAAAAAAATTAAAAACGCCAACGACTACGATAACTGTCGAAATACGCCAACGACACTCTTAATAAGGCTGATTGTGTGCGCTTCTCGGCACATACTTGCTCCGAACGAGTTATTGGCGTACAGTATAAGTTTTCTGTTATGTTCTGGTCAGATTTTAATGACACAAAGTAAAAAGGACCCTTTTAGTCCTAACTTGGCGCCATGGATGTTTGGATCTGACTTTCCGACATTTTTTGTGCAAATAATAGTTTGATGAAAAAATATTTTCTTCCATAGCCTTAATGGATTATTTAGGAAATGCAAAAAAGTCTTAAGGGTGGCTTTACATGATATTACAAAGTTTTCAGACTTTTTGGAATTAAAATATTATAAAACTCTCCCCGTGCTTAAGAAAAGAGAATTAAAATCAATTGTAAGTATTTTTTATGTTTACTCGGATGGTGTTGGTAAAATTAAAATCTGTTGTTTTATTGTTTGCTATTTTTTGTGGTAACGGCAGATGATATAAGTTTTACAATATTAACAAAAACAGCATGAAAAACTTATACATTATTTTTGATTTTTTTTTTGTGTTTTGTCCTATAAAATGAGTCAGCTTCATTAGATTGTGTTAGTGCTGCCAATGTTTCACAGCTCTAAAGTAATGAGAGTACGTAAGTTTAAAAATGATTTAGAAAATAAACATTCACCGAACACTTGTCAAATTTTTGTCCGCATTCTCTCCTACATTATGCATTTACGTAATGCGATTTTGTATTATTCCTACGGTGGCCATTTATTTCTGGGTCGAAACTAGTACGCTTTTTACAGAACAGTTCCATGCATGAAAATATTTTATTCGGAAAAAAACCAGGTTACACTAATAGAGGTAGTATCAAGGCGAAATCAAAATATGTACATGTACTGATGAAACCAGTACGGTCACCCTAATTATTTTACAAAATTTTTTAGCAACTTAATACATATATTGCCATATAAAGAAAACTCTTTTAAGTAAAATACTTAATATTTAGAAAAAAATAAAACGTAAAAAAATTATTAATAAAAATTGTTTAAACAGAGTCTTCTTTTTACTAGAATCTTAACTTCCTTTTTTGGAAACCCTAAGATTAGTTTTAAAGAGTTTTAATCAAATTTAACTGTGATAAGTAAATCTAAATAAAAAGTACTTTTTTATTAGCAATATTGTTACTTTTGAGCTCCCTTAAAAAAATTAATGTTGATTAGATTTGTGCTAATTTGTGGTTCCTCTAGTGGCAGCAAACAGCAAAAGTTTGATTTTTGCTTTTTAACAAGAGGAACCCAGGTATGATTTTGTTGTTAAACAAAAAAATTAACAAAAAGTTCATGTTCTTAAGCTCTTTGCTACACATATGTATATGAGAGTATTCAATTAGGAAAAAGGATTTGGTTGAATTTACAAGTTTTTATGAACTCGATTCATTTGCAAAATATGTTTTCAATTGTCATCATTTTAAATAAACAAAAAGTCATAAATGGGTAGATTTTTAAAATGCAAATTATGCAATATGATGTAGACTTGATTCATATCTGTGTATTAATAGATGGGAATTTTTGAGTTTATTCAGGCTCAGATGCGAAATATCATAACTTACACTAATTTACATAATTTAAAAGCTATGATTCAATGACAATAAACTAACTCCTTACTATTAAGAAAAACTGCTTTAAAATATAAAACTAAAATAAAATTTAAAAAAATTATGTAAATTGAGGGGAAAATCTGCCAAATAAGAAATAACTTATTATCTAACAACTTCTGAATAATAAGGACAATATGTAAAGTTGTGTTGTAATGACTAATCACTGCTTAATTCTTGCTGGGATTTTAACAAAAAAAGTGATAATATATCGTCAGTCTTGTCACTTTCACTTATTCTCGTCTCATTTTCTAATTATGTACTTTATTTTTATTTCGTTTGCTTCTGCTTTTTAAAGTAAACAGAAGCTTGTTATCTTAGAGCTGCAAAGTTTCTTTATAGTAAAATACCCACAAATATAAGTACTTTTAATCTATCTAGCTCTTCCTTTTGAAGCAATTTACTTTTTTTTTTAAGACACTACAATTACATATTAATTGTATGTGAATAACAAGAGTTTTCTACTTTTCAGATGTAGAAATAATGGAAAGTTACATTTTTTATGACAGGTACATACATATGTTTTTTTCAATTCTTGTTGACATCAAAGACATCAGAGTACTTTAAGTTGTTTTTTTTTTGTTTAATATTTAAAGAGGAACTTTTTAATTGCTTTATAAAAATTCTTTTAAAAATGAAAGTTGTATGAAGTGAATTACTTCTTATGCCGTATGTTTGTTCAAACTATTTTTTTGTATAATTAAAGTGCAAGTTTAAATAAAACTTAGTTTATATACATTTTTTTGTAATACGTATAGATATAAGCTTATAATTCTTTTATTTGAATCCTTATATAGGGAAAATGATTATGCCATGTCTGTCAGTTGAAATAGGTTTTACAAAGCTCCCTGATGTCCTTAAGCCCAAAAATATTAACAGAAAATTTCTGTTGAAAATAGGAAACAATGGAAAAAAGGACTATGACGTTAGCAAAATAAGGATTTCCCTAATTTCTTGTTTTTTTAAATGCCTTGAGTAGTCTATTCTCTTCCAAACACTTTAATATCACTTTTAACCTAAATTTATAGCATATGCTAAGGCGACCTAACTGAAACTCCATAAGCCTCATAATACAAATTAAATTATTCTATACAAAAATTTCAGCAAACAAATTAAATTTAAAAAAATTTTACTGTAGGAAATAGCAAAGTCAAACTTAACCGCTTTAAACGTTCTTTGTTGTTTTCTAATAAAATGTATATGAACCTCTGCTTCTTTCTCTGTATTTTAATAAAAAAAAAAAGAAAAAAAGAAACTTACAGCTAATTACCTTTTCTAATTCTTAGTGCGTAATAGTTATTTTTTAAAATTCTTAAGAAAAACCACATAAAAACTCCGTTAATTTAAAATTTTCTTCACGCACACAGAGGCCGGCATTTTGTACTGGTCATTATAGTGTGAAAAAGTAGGCAGTAAAGAAAATATAAACAATTTATAAAAGCCTATGAAAAGTTGTAAAAGAAATCATCATTATTTTGAGGTGTAAACATTTAAATTATGTTGTATTAAAAAAACAACAAGAATATGGAAAGCAATGGGAAAAAAGTATTTTTATTGCTTGAAAAAAAAACAAACCTTAAGGGTCATTGAAACCCAGAAATAAAAAATATAATAAAAATCTTTTTGGTATGATATGGACATATGTAAAAAGTAAATGAATTTAAAGAGAAAAAACAAACAATTAGAAATTAAACATTAAAGTGTCTTTACACGCACGAAAATCACATTAAGAAGAAATGTTTCGTTGTTAACGTTTTATTACAACAACTTGTTGTTACATATGGAAGACAAAATCGGGCCTCTTAACACAAACCCAACAAACTGTTGTACACATTCACTCTATATTTTAAATGTTTGAAAATGAAAACAAATTGGACAACAAAATATTGTCTATGTTTTTGTTTTTTTTTTAATAATTTTTTTTGTTGTTTAACTTCGTAGCAACAAAACATAGTTATTTAACATTCATATTTTTTCGATCATAACAAATGGTCATACATCAATTAACTGACTGACTGATTCGTTATGTGATAGAGTTCAATGTATCATATCGTAGGTAATCAGCCGCAAATGATATGACATTTAATGAGAAAAAAACACTAAAAACTTTTGGAAACAATTTGAAGTTAAATAGACTTTCACTTAAAAAGTCTTGTTGCTTAAAAACGAAACCAAAGCACTAATTACCTGTGGTTTTTAAGCCTATGAATTAATATGTATTTAAATCGAATGGATAAAAAAATTATAAAACAAGTTATTATTAGTAAACAAAAAACAAATTTATTACATTTTAAAGTCTATTGCAAAAGCTCTTAAAGTAGAGCAGACATGATTTTTTTGGGGCAGAAAATTTTTTTATTAACAACATGAGTGAGTCATTGCTCACTACACACATATGTACTTATGTGTAAAAAATTATATGTTTTTTAAAACGAATAGTATGTTCATACTGTAATATGATCCACTTGATTTGCTCTCTGAATTACTATTACAAACCCTGATGTTAAAACGATTGTTCTTGCTTCGTTTTTACTTTTATTTGCAAACCAAATTTTTTTTAAATAGTAAAATCTTTACTAAATAAAAAATATAATATTTTTTATGTTTCTTAAATTTTCTCCAGAACTTTCTATCCGATTTAAATTATTTTTGAATTTCGAATCGAAATTTACTCGATCGATCAAGTTGTCAATGCTTTTAATATAGAAATTCTAATTATAATTTTTTAAACTTCGATTAAAATTTACCTCCTGAAGGGGCGTAGGCTATATTTTATCTTTTTATTTTAAGCGGGCGTGGGAGGTACCAACCAAACAGATAAATATTATTTTATAAATTTAATATTAATTCCCCGAATGAAAATAAGTAGCGAAGCGCACCGGGTTATCCAGTACTAAAAAAAATTTTTTTATACGCGTAAAGTGGAGCAACAATGAGTAATATGTTTATAAGCCGCTTTTATATTAAGTAATTTCTAAAAAATTTTTGTATGAAAATCGTTCTAAATTAATTAACTTTTTTATTAAAGAATTCCACTTATAAATCTACTAAAAAGGACCCAAAAAAGAAAATTTGTTTTCTTAAAAAAAGGCAATAGATTTGCGTTTAAAAGAAAATGAAAATGCAAATCAATTGGTTCATATAAAATTTTTCTAAATGGAAAAGAACTGAAAGCGATCATATGCTGAATAATTTGATTTGATTCAAATGTTCACCCGTCACATTTTGTAACACTCTTCTTTAAGAAAAACTAATTTGTAAAAATTAAAACCTTAAACTATTAAATAAATCTAAATTAATGTGCGATCTCTTTATAAAATATTTTAAATACAATCTTAGTCAAAATTTCTTTAAATTAAAATTTGTAAGGTCACGCCCGTTACAGTCTTCTATGCATAAATGAAATTTTTTCAGTGTATAAATTTTATAAAACATTAAAAAATATTAAGGAACTTTAAGCTCTAAATATTTAAAAAAAATGTGAGTAAAATTGTCCCCCCCGTCGCAATGAGATTGCCCAAAACTAGCTTATGTCAAATTAAAACTAAATTAATTTTCTCTTCCACAATTTTTTAAGTTGTTCTTATTAGGAAAATATTTAAAAAAAATTATGTGTCAACTCACAAAGATTGACCGATTTAACGTCTTCAATTTATTTAAATGGTTTCCAAATTTATTCTTAATTATATCTAATTATATATATATAAAATTAACATCAATGAGGCCAACAAATTAAACTACAAGTTCAAATGACTAGTAATGGTCAACACCATTTACATAATTGCCTTAAAAAATTAAAATATTTGCACTATTGAACTTTTTATCTCAGAAATAAACTCAATATGTATAACAAAAAAAAATATGTTATATACCACATACAAAGTAGTTATTTAGTTGCTTAAAAATAATTTATTTTTATTATTACAAATAGCTAATAACATAAATCTATTTATGTATGTACATTCATGACTTTGTATTTATGTTTGTGCATGAACGTCGAAATTTTTGTAATACTACGATTTCAACAACTGTCGTTTTAACTTCATAGTTTTCTATTTTACTTTTCTTCATTTTTATTTTAATGTTCATTCAACTGCGAACAAAAATTAGTAATAATCAGGGCATCCAAAAATATGCCGAATCGCATTAACCTATAAAGTTATTAACTATCCGTTTAAGAGTTTTTGCAAAATTGTAGCATCGATTGTTTAGGGCATATTTATGCATATTTTGCATGTACAATAGCACATTTTTCCCTTAAAAGCATATTATTTTGTAAGCCCCGTTTTTTATTTTTTAAACAAAGATTTAATTTTTTTCATTATAATATTAAATTTAAAGTGAAACCCATTATTATAATCATCGATTAGTTAGGGCATATTTTGCATATAACAGCATATTTAAGCATATTTTTCCCTTAAGAAAATATTTATTGTATAACCAGTTTCATAGAATTTTTGGTTTTTTTTTAATATAAAACTAAAAAAAACAACAACGAATCTTTCGAGTGTTTTTTTGTCACCTTTTGTTATCGTTTGTTTTTTTTTATTAAGGGCCTTATTACGTAAAACGCAACGCATGAACACATAAACAATTGTATGGAAAAAAACTTAAATTAAAAAAATGTTCAATATATTTTGTTTTTGTTTTAAGGCGTTGCGTTTTAGAAAATAAGGGAGTAAGTTATTTATTTTAAAACGAACCTTATTCTGGTTTATTTTGATTTGAAGAAAAAATCGATAAACTAATAGTTTTTAAGCGGTTAATCAAACATTATTAAACATTATTTTAATTTCCCCCTTGTTTATTTTCTACCGGAATTTTTTGCAATGTAAACTCGCTACTTCGGTAACGCAATTTAATTTTAAATGCAACGTTTTCAGATTTTCAGTTCTTAGCTCCTATGATTCTTCTTTTTAAAGCATATATTTTGAATTTATTAAAAGCATATTTTCAACTTTTTACTGCATATTTTATACGCATAAAACCCTTTTTAAAATCATTTTTTTGGTTGCCCTGGTAATAACAATAAAAGTGGAAACATTAAACAAATAAAAAAAACGTTTCACAATTCTAACAAATATTGTGTAGTTGTATGATGGATTTTTTAATGCATAAACATAGAAACGTTTTCACACTTAGATTTTAATTTATTTAAATTAAATTAAATTAAAAAAAAAATTGAGAAAACTAGAAACAACATTTGAGCAAACAATTACATACAAGCTTGCATACTTACAGCAGTAATTTACACTAGACGAATAGGCAAAAGTAGATAAAAAAATTTATAAAGTTATACCTGTGAATAGTTATACATATATGTATTAAAAAAATATATGTCTTAAACCAAAGAAATAATTTTTATTATACAATTCGCATAGAAAAGAAACCTGTCTAATAAGGCAGAAGCTTAAAAGAATGTATTAACTAAATAGCAAGTTTTAAGAAATTATTTTTTTAATAATAGCGAATTAAACAAACATTTCAATTATTGCTTCAACAAGAAAAACAACATTTTAGAACTCCATTGAATTAAAAAATTCATTATGAAACAATCTTTTAGCTTGTTGTGTTCTATAAGTAAAGCATTAAGTGATACTTTGATTTCAGGGTTAAATAAAGGTTTAAATATGTACAAAAGGAATTCATACAAAATTTAAAGTTTGAATATTAAGCCCCACGTTATAACCGTGGAATATAGCGCTCTTACTTCTTCTAAAGTTAATTTTAAATATCAAAAAAAATTTTAGCATTTAATGCATTATGAAATTGACAAATAACAACAAATTTTAAATAACCCCGTTACGATCAAATTTAAACATAATACAGTTATTAATGAAGCAATAGCTCAATTAAAAAAAATATATAAATTATGTTTACACTCGTATGGATACATGTATGTACAACACTACATACATACATGTATTCATATGCAAATATGTAATAAGTGCTTGAAAAAATATCTATATTTTTTGAATCATTTTTAATTAAAACTAGCAGTGTTGCCACTTTGTTTATGGAAAAATATGCTGTGAGTGTAAAATTTTTAGGAATTCATTAACCATGTGTAATAGGTCTTATTTGTTTTGTGTGCCTAAATTAGTATTACAAGTTCTCAGGTTTTTAACAGTTTCTATAATATTTTTTACCGGCTGAAAACTCCTTATTCGGTTTAATAGAAAAGTCGATTTGTTTGTTGAAATTCGCCTCTTCAGGCCCCATGTCTTAGGAACCCGTAGCTGTTTTTCTTTTTTGATTTTACTGAAATGAAGGTGAAATTATTTTTAATATTTAAAAGGCCATATTTTAAAAGTTACATTTAATTTTCACTGATGGCAACACTGTTACACAAATAATTTTCATACACATAGGGCGTTGACTTTGCGGGTAGATATAAATCTAATAAAAGCGACAATTTATAGTTTAATATTTTTGTTGTTGATTTTTATTTTATCTGTCAGTTGTAAATATGACGTTTGTTTTAATTTGTTTTTCTTTTTTTACTACAAATACACAAGACTGTTTGCAATAAAAATTGTGTCATATTCAAGAGTGTGTTAATTAATTAATGCAAAGCATTAATAATAATTTTTTAACTTTGCGGTTTCATATACAACTCTTAAAGAAATTAAAAGAGTCTAAATGAAAAAAATATGACTTTTTTAAATATTTTACATAAAACCGTATTTTTTTGGGTGTTGACAAACAAAATTGCGTCAAATGATATACATATTTAGCAGATAAATTTGCTTACTGTCCACACAGGCAGTTAAAGTTTTTATAATTTTGCTTCAATTTACTTGAGACTTATGAGTTGTAATTCTCAATTTAAATATTTTTTTAATTTTGTGTAAATGTTTTTTAACTTTTTATTTTACTTTTTTTATTTTACTCGAATATTTTTCAATAATTATATACAGCACACGAAAAAATGTTTTCCGTTCTTAAATATTTGTGATATTTTTTAATTAAAAGAACTTTAAATGTATATTTGTATATAATTTCATAAAATAAAACAGAAATGCTTAAGTCAGTAGAATTTTTTCTGTAGCCTTTTTGAAATACAAATAAAATACCACAATGGTTAAAATGATAATGACCTAAAAAACTATTTAACGCTTAAAGAATAAAGAGAAAAATATAAAATATTTAGAGCAACACTTTGCTTAACAACTGAACTGATAAATTGGTTGGCGGGTGAGCAAAGAGGCAGACTTTCAAAAAAAACATTTGTTGGGTTCAACAAAAGAAAAGATCATAAATAAAATCTAAAAGAATCATAATTATACCCTTCACATAGTGATAAGGGTATATATCAGTTTGTCATTCCGTTTGTAATTTCTTTATTATCCATTTGCGACCCCATAAAGTATATATATTCTGGATCCTTATAGATAGGGAAGTTGATATAGCCATGTCCGTCTGTCTGTCTGTCCATCTGTCCGTCTGTTGAAATCAAGTTTCCGGAGTTAAATAAAAAGATACAGGCCAGTTAATGGTGCCAAACGATTAGAAATATCCCGCTAACAATCGCTATTTAAAATCAGCAAAATCGGTTCACTATTGACCGAAATATAAGCGAAAACCCAAAACAACCCATGTGTTTTAGGACAAAATCCGTGCATATATCCCTATATATCTCAGTAAGTAGTCATTATTGCCACAAAACTTAGCACGGATACTCTTAAAGTAGGCACCTAAATAATGGAAAAATTTTTTTCAGATAGGACCAGGGGAAGTGGTAGTTTTCCTACAATTGCACAAATTTGGTGAAATATTTTATGCGCTATATCTCGGAAACTATAACAGCTATCGACTTAAAATGTTCTACAAAAAGTAATTGTACGATAAGACCTACATTTAAAAAAAATTTTTTTTGGGTGGAGGCAGAAAACGGGGTAGCTCCCATACAAATTTACAATTTTTATTAAATTTTCGATACGCTATATCTCGGAAACTGTAACAGATATAGAAATGAAATGTTCTACAAAAAGTAATTGGACAGCAAAACCTACGCTTTGAAGTAAAAATTTTTTTGGTGGGGGGTGAATATGGGGTAGCTCCCATACAAATTCACAATTTTTGTAAAATTTTCGATACGCTATATTTCGGAAACTGTAATAGATATCGAAATCAAATGTTCCACAAAAAGTAATTGAACAACAAAGCCTACGCTTTGAAGAAAAAATTTTTTGGGTGGGGGGTGAATATGGGGTAGCTGCCATACAAATTCACAATTTTTGTAAAATTTTCGATACGCTATAACCCGAAAACTGTTATAGATATCAAAATAAAATGTTATACAAAAAGTAATTGGACAACAAAACCTACACTTTGAAGAAAAAATGTTTTGGTTGGGGGCAGAAAAAGGGATAGCTCCCATACAAATTAACAATTTTTATGAAATTTTTGATTCGCTAGATCTGGAAAACAATAACAGCTATCGACTTTGAATATTATACACAAAGTAATAATCAAATAATTCATACATTTTGGAAAAAAAAGTTGGAGAGGAGCAGGGGGATTAAAACATCCCATAAAAATTAACAATTTTTATTAACCTTTTAATATGAGTAATGTCGAAAACTTTTAAAACTCTCGACCTCAAACCTTCTTCATCTATTTCTATTATTCATACGGACAATAAAATTTTTTAAAGTTTTTTATGGACTTTAAAGCTCGCACAAGGTATTTTTATTTTATTATTTGCAGTACAAAATAACTCGGCTGGGTATATTAAAAGACCAATGTGAAGGGTATATAAGATTCGGCACAGCCGAATATAGCGCTCTTACTTGTTTTTATTCATGTGTGTAACACTGGTTTTGTCGTATACATGTTTAATATATTATGATGATGTAAACTATTGTGATATTTTTTAAGCAAACGCACTTTTATGGGCGACATAGAGCATCGCCTATATACTCATTCATAACACATAATACCAAGTATGTATCTATGACAATCAAAGCGTATTAAATAATAAATAGGAAAAATAACAGAGACATCAAAATTGTTTATAACAACAATAAAAAAAAGTACAAAAATGTTTTGTTTATTTGATAATAAACAGTTAAATATATACATTAAGTTTGTATGCATTTTGTGATATAGAAACTCATGATTTCAGCAATTTTTAATTATCGAAATGTACATATCTGAACATAACAGGGTGTGAAATAAAAAATCTTTTTATTCAACAAAATTTTTTAGTTTGAAATCTTAGAAATTCTAAATCACCAGGAGGTTCATACGAAGTCTGCCAGTGGTAAAGCAAATTTGGGCTTATGCTGTCAAGCAAACAAAGTGACATTGGCAACACTGATACGACGAAACTAAATGTTAATTTAATGGTCAATTAAAATAAAAATTTTATGTACATATTTAGAAGAAACCTTAGCTATTCAATACATATTTTCTATTTTAAAAATATTTTAAATAAATTTTTTTTAGTATTAGAATAGTACAAAACCAGTTTAAATCCAACGAGCAATAAAAAACAAAATTTTAAAATCATTTAAAAAGCTAGTTTAGATAATTTTTCGAAAACTTGTAACAAGACACCTTAAATTTGATAAGAAAACATTTATCAGAAATACATATCAAATTTAAAAACAAACATCAGGCGTAGGCTCATGGTATACTATGGATCGATAGTCTTAATATTTTATGTGATTCCTTTAAACTAAATTTATTTTCAATACGAGCATGCATAAGTAAGATTTTTTGTGGACAAAGATGATATCCTGGTAAAGGTATTCTATTGAAGGTTCCATCAATCTTACACTGATCTTCACCACATTTGTAAAAGCGCTTTATAATTGTAATTGGCTGTGTGAGGTTCTGAGCTTACGCAAAATTTTTGTGGAAAAAAGTTGTGTTTAAAACAACAAAAGCCAATAAAGCTTATTCCGGGAAGACAAAACTTATCAGTGACAAATTTGATCCAATTATCTTAACGAAATGCGATATTGATCACAAGAATATATGAAAGCCCAGCAAGACAGGTGGATAGCTAAGGCGAAGTGACTCCTAATTGATTCGCATATTTGAAGGTAGTTGATTCGTTGTCATGGTAGCTTGCCTTGCCTGCAGCTGCCAAATAGGGTCTTGAGTGGCCCCGTTTTGACATGACCATAACATTTTTCAAAGGTCTTTTAAAAACCATTTTTGGATTACACTTAGAATACTAGATCTTATCTATGGCCGAGTAGTACCTCAACAGGTTTTTCTAGTGTATAACTGCCCTTGAAATCTATTAAAAGCCACATGACAATTTATTTATTAAATGTTACACGCAAAATTTAAAGCAGAATGCCAACAAAAAAGAAACAATTTACAAGCACTGCCTTTGTAATTTAGAAAATGTTTTCGCTTCTCCTAAAAAATTTAAAAATATTCAAACTAGCCTTGTTCTGCATTTAAGCTAACGACATATACATTTAAAATTTCGGAATGGGATGAAATTCTTTGGGCCCACCTTGACCGGTCTATCTACACCTGTGACAATTGCAGAGGGAATACAAAAATCGCACCTTTTTCTCATTTCCACAATGACAGTGTTCGTTATAAGGGAGTCCAAGTCTACCTGCCACATCACCCTAAACCGTCACATGTGCCCAGAGTAGGCCACCTATTTACAGCCACTTCAAGAGAGAATCTAAAGATACCGTTCTTAATAGTCCTATGGAGAATTGCAACTGATTCCGCGTAAGAGGTATGAGGAGCCAGTCCGTTCATTACCAAAATAGTCTGTATATGAGGGGACCCAAACCAAATTTTCATTAGGCAACCGAACTTTATTTTATTGAACATGATTCTCAGACTATTCTTTTTAGGCATTACAAACATACGGACAAACGCTTAATATCCCTACCTACATAATATGCAGATCCAGCTATCAGCATTTTTTTAGTTCAATCGATATATTAAAAACGGAGGTACTCGATATCTTTTTAAATTCACTGGAAACTAAAAACTAACACTTTCAATTTTTTATTTTAATTGCTTTCAAGTGCTGATATTCTACTTTAGGGGCAGTTTAAGCAAACCACCTAATAGGCTAAGAAACTTATGTGTTATACTTACGTATGTATATACATATATATGAAAACTAACTTACAAATCTCGTGCAGAAAAAATTTGTTGTCCAGTGTTGTGGTGAAAAACGTTCTCCAAAGGGTCAATCTTATTCGGAAACGATAAAAAACACGGTGTGTACTTTTTTCAAATATTAAATTAATTTTTGTTTAAAATTGTTTAAATTTTGATTTTAAATAATAAGTGTTTAAATTCTTGTTAAAAAATTAACGGTTAATTTTAAAAATTATATTTTTATGAATTCACTTTTTGTTTAACCAAAAACTGTTAAAAATCATCGTTTCTCAACAACGAACAAACTAAAAATAATCGTAACTCAGTATGTACAAATTTTTAGTTATAACAGTTAAATACTTTTTTGTAATAATTCCTGTCCTTGATATAAACTGGTATATTTGTTTAATTTTAATATTTGTTCCTAGTTAAGATCTGTATACCAAATGAACAGATATTGAAAAAATTTATGAAATAAAAAGAATATTTACTTTTTAAATATTTTTGTTGTGTTGTTTTTAAAACTTAAGAAAATAAAATAAATTAGCTGTAGGAAAACCATGAGCATACCTTAAAATAAAATATTTAAACTTTAATACGCCTTTTTAAAAAAATAATTTTAAGTTAAAAATTTGCTTTAGTTCCCTTTAAAATACTGAAAGTCATTGAAATATTTCACAACTGTTACTAAAAATGTGTTTTCAAGGTTCAATATATATGTAACTATTTTACATAAAAATTCGAATAAAATATTTAAATATTATAATAGTTTTCTAAAGTATTGTTTTTTCAACAAATTTTGTTGTGCTAGATATTTGCTTAGAAAATTGTAACATGATTTCCGTAAAATAATGAGGCATAAGGCTTTGAATATACAAAATTGATTAGACATAGAGTAATATTCAAGACAGTTATAGTCGATAAGAAACATTTCGGAAGGATATTTGTATAAAAGTTAGGCGGAGTAATGGCATTACAATAGTCAAAAAGCTTTATCCTTATGACAAAAATTTTTTGACAAACGGACGGACGGACTTTGTTTTACTTAGAAGGTGAATTGTAGCCGATTGACTGATTTTTTTTAACTGGGTATTTTAAACATCAATCCAAATGCATTCATACATGAGTGTGAAGATTTATTTTAAATTAATAAGCCAAGACGCAAACCTATTAGATTAAAAGAAATATAACAACTACCTAATAGAACAAATTTTGTTGTTATTGGCACCGAGATTTTAATTTAAAAAATCGAAAGATTAATTAATTGATTAATTTAATTGATTTCATAGTAGACAACTTTAACATTTGGAATTTTTAAAAATTTATTGCAAGAAATTTTTTTTAAAGTACAAAACTATGGCATTAAAAATGTGTTCTTTTAGGAAATTTAAAAAACTATATTTCATCAAATGGAATTCCCGTGTGGGATTGTGGCCATAGTAAGAAAATCTGCTGGATCCTTGTATTAACTAATCTTATAATGGCAATATCTGAATAATTTTACAAGATAATATGAACTTAATTGCCTGGTTACTCGTAGAATCTTTTACCCTACCACTTAACCCTATGATTCAGCAATTTTGGGCAGCGACAGACAACATGCTCTATCGTCTCCAATGGCTCCTCATCCTCACACACTTTACAAAAATTCCGATTGCCAAAATCTCTTTTTCTTGTCATATTTAAGACACAATCTCCCCAAATCAATAAGCAACCTAGTAGATACCTACGGAGCTCAGCGCCTGCCATCTAACCCTAGCTACCCTAAAGACATTATTTTTTTCTCCCACTACTAACAATTTAAGAGTCAAATCCCTATGAGCGGGATCGTCGGCAATTTCATGGCCAACTATGATGCAGTGTTTCGAAGCCCAACAAGGTTAAACCTTTAGTATTCCCGAAACTCCACCAATTCCCTATCAACTTAGACTTGACGCAATCCGCCTTTACGGAAAATAATTAGCGGAGTTGTTAACGAAGTTATTTTCTTTAAAAGGTGGGACGTTTTTTTTTATTCCCTGTATAAAATAATTTAGTTTTAAAATATTGGTTAAGGAAAACATCTTTATTATATATATTAAGATATTAATCAAAAATTTAATAATTTTAATTAAAAAACTTAATTGAATTGCATATATGTATGTATATACATACATATATAATGTAAACAAAAGACCTTATTAAATTTTTTTTAACTAAAAATTCGTTGCCCCAGGTTTTTCGTTTACTTTTTCTTTCCATTTCATTTTTATCAAACAGTTTAAATCTCTAAACATTTCAACTTTACACAAATACATTAGAGTTGTACAAGTTGGTTTGTTTTTTCTTTTGAGCACGTGTTCAATTTTGCATTTATATGTATTTTTTTTTTAATTTTTATTTCAACTTTTTATGTTGTTTCTTTGCCTGTTTGCATAATAATAAATCGCTTTAAATAATCAAAGTGCTGTTATCCCGTACTGTCCACTTATGGAAAGTCTTTCAAAATGTTAAGGTTTTGTAAAGAGAATTATTGCAGTTTTAATGTTGTAAAGTTAATGTTGGTTGGTCCCTGCTGGTTTAATAGATAAACAGGTTTTTGCTTTTCGTTGTTTGAGAATTTATCATTAACAGATGTTTTCATTGTTTGGCCATTTTTTTACAAAAACTAAAAAAAAACCTTTGTTTGAACAAAAAACTCAAAAACCATTAAACCGAAATTTTTTTAAACATTTATTTCTCAAATTATCAGCAGTTAGAAAAAAATAAGATTTTTCTATGCAAAACGTGTCAAGTTTGTTCATTGACAGAGACTTTTAAAACCCTTTAACAATAAAAAATTGACGTTTTATACCTTAAAGCACAATTGAAAAAAATTTGTTTGAATTTTTACTTCTATTACACTTTTGGTATAAAAAAAAATTAGTCAAAGTTTAATATTTTTTGTAGTGGCATCACGAAATATGTATTTTTTTTGTACAATACTTAAAGGTGGTTTCTTTAACCACATATGAAAGGTATATAATTGAAAAATGTTTGAACTTAGTTTAAAAAAAATCAACTGCCATGGAAGCAGGTTTATTTTTTTAAAAATGTTTAACCTAAAACAGGGTCATTAATAACTAGAACCCGTAATTATTAAGGGAAAAAAATTAAAATCAAAAATATAATTATTATCTCCTGATTTTAAATAATTTGTTTCTTTTTGCAGAAACAATAATAAATTTTTGTTTTAATTTAAGCAGAAGTAATTGTTACAATAGTTTTTAAAAATATTTCAATTGATCTGATTTAACATTTGTGTGGGAGGTATTCAACTAACGAATTTAATTTTACACCCTTTATAAATGTTACAACGGCGAACCACATTCAATTGCATAAAACGCAAATAAATATTATTA
Source organism: Melanophora roralis (assembly GCA_963583895.1). Classification (NCBI taxonomy): domain Eukaryota; kingdom Metazoa; phylum Arthropoda; class Insecta; order Diptera; family Rhinophoridae; genus Melanophora; species Melanophora roralis. Next base: position 9,203,399 of record OY757189.1, read on the forward strand.
TTATTTATTTATTTACTTAATATTAAAATTATATAAATATAAATTTAATATAAATTATTAAGCATTGGCTACCATGGCCATCAGCCACTCGATCAATAATCGCTCTATATATGGAACGATTTTCAGTCAATTAATCGCTCGAGAAAGATCAACTGTAAGTCTTGATAAAAGACGAGCTTAAAAAATTAACATTGATAATCCAGCTTATAGAGTGAAATTTATTTTACTTTAATTTTGAAAATTTTTTACCTGTTTTTGCCTTTCACTAACAATTACAAAAACGTGAGTTATGTGTAGGGTGACCAGCCGTCCTGGTTTCATCAGCAAATGTACTGATTAAAAATTTGTGTGATGAAGCTTTTAGATTTCTGAAAAAAGTACTGATTGTACTGACTTTTCAAGATAATTTGATATATTAAAATATTGTTTTTAAAAAAGTTCTTTAAATTAGAGCGAAACTAGATAATTATGTATTTTCTAGCAACATAAATTGTATAAAATTATTTTCTTCTCTCAAAAAAGGTTTGAATCGATTAACAAAAATTATTTTAGGTTTTTTTAATTAATTGTCTAAATCAAATATCGACCTGCGACCTGTTCTTTAATTAAAAAGAATACAGAGACACCACCCAGACGGGCAGAGAGACATTTGAATCGAATCTGGCAGAGATTTTAGTTCGACATTTTAATGGAATCAGGCAGTGTTTTTAGTTCGATCGCTATATTTAAAGGTCGTGCTTAAAGAAGAACAGCTAAGAGCGACCTGATTTCGACCCAGAAATAAATGACCCCCCCCCCCCCACTAGATATGTAATAACAAGTTAATAACAAACTTGTTTTCAAACTCATTTTTAGTGACAAAAGCAATGTTAGCCAACGTGTCTTCGGGAGCCGAGCACACCCCAACAAAGACAGCAAAACACAAGAAAACTGATTTTTAGGTAATAAACACAGTGAAAAAGAATCCAAATTTTTATAAATTATCTTCTGGACAAAAGTATTTACCAGCTTGACTTGAGATTTGCCAAAGGCGAACGAAGGGTCGCTTATGGCAAAGAATTTTTTAAACAAGAACGAACGTTAACTAAACTGTCGTAAATTCAATAAATAAACGAACGTTTGCAGTAGTGAACTAATCGCAAAGAGTTTTCGAAACTAATTTATAGCGGCACAATATACAAAATTGTGCTTTGCTTACTTCTCGCCAAAGGTATTTCTAAAGATTTGCTGTTAATACAACAGGCAAACTTTCGAGATCGAAACATTTGCTTCCACAAACTAAGCGACCGATGGATGAACTCTATGAGTTCTTTTTCGTTTCGTCGTTTTCGAATGTTTTTTATTAGAGAAAAGATTGCCAAACCGAAGAAATGGATCTAAGTAAGTCGCACCTAGTTATTCTATCATTTCGCCTATTTTACCTTACCTAGCCTTGCCAAAATTCTTAGTATCAGAGCAAAAAATGTTACAAATTGGTTAAAATTACAGAAATTTTATTAAAGTCCAAAACACATTAACTTAGTGTTATTAATTAATTTACTAAAGATTAATAAGTTTATCTTTTGCTGGGTTTGTTTTCAACTAAATTTTCTAGACAAATTAGAAAGAAGTGGTAAATGGATGGGTTACATTAATGTAATAAACTACTTTAAAATATATCACGAATGCTTTTATTGTTTAATCATTAATGATTAAGAAGGTTATCTGCATTTAAATAATAAATTCAAATAAATAACACACGCCTTAAGCCAATCACCATTATTAGTTATTAGTTTTATGTGCACTTAGTAGGTATAATAAATGACTTAAAAAAAAATAACAATTAAAACATATTTATTTATTTGTAGTTCTAAAGGCATAGTTTTTCTATGTTTTAAAATTTATTTTAACAATTTTTAATTACAAATTACATACATAAATTAACATACATTTATATAATTTACATATGTATGTGTGGATGTATTTGTTATCATAATAGATTGACTTAAAAGCATTAAAAGTTATTTAAAACAAAATAAATAATGATTAGTAAGTATGTAACTACTTATGTATTAAACATTTAGATATTGCTTGAACTGTATACAAGGAAACTATTAATATGTGTATCTTAAACTACTTTAATTAAGTTTTTTCAGCATCTAAATCTCATTATTTTTGATTTTACAATTTATGCAAAAATGCTTTATGAATATAATAGGATGCTAAACGACCGAAAATAAAGAGTAAAATACTCCACTACGCCAGCGTATCAACGAAAAGTATTGTTAAAAAGTTACGTTTTTACTTTGGAAAGTCATTGAGGTAATATATCGCCACATTTAAGTGAATGGTAATGCCAGAGGAAACTAAATATTGCACAAAAATAATCAGCAACAAGCCGAATTAAAAACTATTTAAAAAAGAAAGTAAAAATATTGTTTGTATTGTTGCTATCGTTGTGCTGGTAGCAGGAACAAAATACAAAACGAAAGAAAGACCCTGTCATCAAATGCCAATGAACTTGTTAAATGAAAAATATCAAATGACATTTTTTCTAAAGAGTTTTTTTTTTAAATGTAGATAAAAATGTATGTGTGTTTGTTTGTATTTCTTTTTTTTTTTAATTTTTTCCTTAACACGATTTTTCTTTTTTATTGCTCATGCTTATACATACAAAAAAAGGAGGGAAAATGAAAAAAAGTTAAGCTTTCAAATGCAGTTCATTGTTCCGCATATTAACACCCATAAGTAGTTAAATCCTGGGGTAAAGCTAAACCAAAAGTGAAGAGAATGTTGCCAAGAGCAAGGTTTGAGTCTGAGGAGCAGGGTTGTCAGTTTTTTTTCGGGGTCCATCGCCAGAACGGTTATTAAAAATCGCCAAAAATCGCCAAAAAATATTTTTTTGAGTTTAAAAACAAAAAAAGTCGCCAAAAAATCCGCCATAATAAAAATCTATTGTTTTTGACGAAAAAAACTCGAAAATTATTTTACTTAAATAAGCATATGATATCTTAATGTTTTTTTTTATATATGGTATTCACGAGGTAGTCATAAAGTCATATGTCTTAAAAAAATAAAACGAAAAAATACTACTGTTGTGAGCATCCGCTTATAATTAAGTGTGCCTTTTTAAATTTGAATCAGCTGCAGAAAAATAAGTAATTTCAAAAATATTTTCAAATTAATGACTGCGACTTGTTAATTATATCAACGGCTTTGCTAAAGAGTTTCGGCCGTCTGGCTCAGGTTTCTACTGTTTATGACAAAACAATAAACACAGTTCAAAAAGTCTTATTATTACAGAACCTTTTTCTTATAAGCACAAAAACAACTTTTTTAAATTATTGTAAAATATTAAAACTTTAAGACAATATGACTTTATAGCATACCGTTTGAATATCCCAATTAAATAAATTAAAGAAAAAGAAATTACTATTTAATTAAAGTAAAAATTAAATTTTTTTGTACGCCAAGAAATTCAAGGGAAAAATTGAAAATATGTATGACCAAGGGCGTACGTAGAATGGCAGTTACTTTCTTAAGTAACATATTGTTTAATATTAAAAATTTTGCTTAGGTTAAAACATGAGCTTAATGCAGCATTGGTATTGTAGTTTTTTTATATGTAACATTGTGTAAAGCAAATCTGTGGCAAACAAGGTTATTTTTATACAAAAAGGAGTAATTTACCAGTTGTGTTAATATTACCTTGAGTATAGCTTTTTAATGTTTATATGTATATATAGAAAGTTAAAAAAACGTTTTAATGCTTAAATAGCACTTCATTTAAGATATTAAAAAGATTCATCTGTGCCATTTTGGGTAACATACATATTAAATATATTAATCAATTTTTTAGTTAGTTCAAAAACTTTGCCGTTTGTTAAAATAATCGCCAACAATATCGCCATGGCGTCAAACCTAAATTTTAATAGCCAAGAGCCCTAAAAAATCGCCACATTTGGCGTAAAATCGCCATAACTGACAGCCCTGCTGAGGAGTATATTTTATGTTGCATGTACATACATACACATATATCGAGTTTAATAAAAAGTTTGCTAATAACATCATTTTTTTCTGTTTGCTTCTTTAGTTTTTTATTTTGGTTTAACATTATATACCAATTATAAAGTAATTTGTTAAACAGGCAGTTATCAGTAGCATTTTAAAATTTCAATTTAAAAGAAAATGCAATTTTAGCTATAGCTAAAGCTTCAATAACAAATTTCCATTTATTAGGGGGTGTTTTCCTTATTTTAAGGCAATAAATTTAATTCAGATAAAATGTTTAGCATTAGGAAAACAAATTTGGCAGAAGGGTTTTAAAAATTTTCTAGAAATTTTTTAACAATTCAAATTAAAAAAACCTTTTTTTATTTAAAAATATTAAGCAACAAATATTTGCAAAATAATTTAATATTTTTTACAAGATTTGTTAACAATTTTCGGGAAATATTTAGAATTTTTCCTTCATATTAAGAAATTATAAAATGAATTTTGAAAAGCAAAAAAATTTTCTTAGAACAAAAAAAGCTTTTTAACACATTTTTCTATAAGTGAAGAAAATGCTGAAAAGTTGTTAAGCGTTCATGTTTTACTTACATTTACGACCTGTATACTTACTTAAGGTTCAATTATACGTGACATAACCATAACCACAGAAAACAGCTGTTCGAACAAAACTTATGGGCAACACTGTGTTTGATTATACATATGTAGGTGACTTACCATTACGCCATAACCATAACCGTTGGTTATTATTTATTTTGTTATGGCACGTTTAATTTAAGCTTTAAGGTTCAATTATATGTGACTTACCATAACGCCAAAACCATAACCGTTGCTATAAAAACCAAAATTCAATTGGTTTCTTAGGTTATGGCGTTATGGTAAGTCACCTATAATCAAACACAGTGTTGCCCATAAGTTTGGTTTGAACAGCTGTTTAGTGTGATATGGTTAAGTCACGTATTAATGAACCTTTAACTATAAACTTATATATGATGAAAAGAAAATTTATTGTTCTTGTTTTTAATAACTTGTAATATAATTAATAACCAAAAATCACTTTAACTCGTACTACTACAAGTACTTTTTGTTAAGATTGAATTAAATACTCGTACACAGAAAAAATTAATTTAATTTAATGTAACGTTTAGAAAGTAAAATTTACTTTGTTGCATTCATAAATCTTAAATCTAAACGCACGTTCAGTAAAACCCAAAAAAAAAAACATTTGACTAAACCAATCGTAATAAATACTAAGCTATTTTAAAAACGAACTAAATGTTTTGTTTACTTTTTTTATTTAAAAGCTGAATGTAACATTGTGTAAGCTTTTGTAAGGGAAACATAAAATTTTAGGTTTAACTTAATACATACTAAAAGCCTCGTTTAAGATTTCTAAACGAGTTTTCACTCTTAGTTAGTTCTTGAAAAATGGTAAGCTTTATTCTCTTTAAAAAAAAAAGACAATCCCGTTTGCCTTTTTTTAAGCATGACAGTTTAATCAGTCTGCCATTTTTAAACTTACATTAAAGCATTTATTTATTTTAACGTAAAAACAAAAACGCTTGGTTAATTTTTACAGCCCTCTAAAGATAAAATCTTAATTATAGATGATTAAGGGCAAACAATTTTTTTAAAAAGAACTACAGTTTTTTGAGGTAACTTGTAGTCTAGTACAAACAAACTAAGTTTCCATTCTTTCTAATTTACATAAAGTTTTTAATTAAAATCAAGTTAAGTGTAATTGTTATTGCAACGGTCATGTTCATTAGTTTATTGCTACTTTTCTGATTTTAAACTTGCTTAACAAATCTTAAATATGAACAGCAATTCAAGTAAATTAATAAACCAAGTCTTACTGCATTTGAACATGCATACATACATAGGTATGTACATACATTAAGTATTTATAAGCATTACTTAATATATGCAATTGTACACTCAGAGAAATAAGGGTATTTTATAACTAACCCAAATATGTGGTCTTGATAACAAGTATTTAACCAAAATGAAATATTTTTTATTTGGGAAAAGAAAAACAATCATAAATCAAAAAGATTTTCGAAAAAAAAAACATAAATACATATGCATATAGTTTTTAAAAATATTTTATGATTGAAAATTTTAATAAATTTTTATAAAATATTTTATGATTGAAAATTTTAATAAATTTTTATTAGAGTTCTTTCATAAACATATGTATGTACATATGTAAGTTTTAAACTACTACAAATTTAAACTTTTTTGAAAACTCGTTATGAAAATACATATATAAGTAAGTATGGAATGCAGGTACCTATTCAAAAAAAAAACTTCTTCAAGGCGGAATTCAATTGTACATAAGTATGTGCAATCCATTTATTTAAAACGAATGACGCTTAGTCATAACAAGAAGACAATTAAACTGAATGTCTCATTCACTTTCAATGACACAATTAAAACTTAAAACCGAATTTAAAAATTATATAAAACAACAACTCTAACATATAAACACTTACAACAAATTACAGCAGCAATAAAAGCCAACTTTAGTATCAAAGAAAAACGCAAAAAAGCGTGAGCACAAGTGTGACGCTATCTTAACATGACTTATACAAAAGTGTCAAAAGTAATTTTCTTTGAACATGTTTTATTTTTTAAATTGTTGTAAATTAAACTACATTAATGTAAGTGATCAACAAACTAACTAATATTGCCATAGATATGGGCATAAAAGATTAAGACAAGAAAAGCGATGCAAAGCTGTTAACCTGGCAAAAAGAAGTTTAAACAGGCAAGAAAATTATAGACGGTCAAGCTCAGCCATATTTTACCCTATACCAATATTAATTTTAGATTAAAGAAACTTCCGCGGGAGAATCTAAATTGATTTTCGGGTAAACGCCTACTATCGGAGATACGGTCAATAATTGACATGTTGGGCTTATATGGGATCAATTGTAAATTTTTTATTGTGCAGAAATGCATTTAATATTTGGTGGCTTATGGTGATAAAAGTATCCAACATTTTGTGAAGAAAGAATAATACTCGAGACAAAAATACTTTTTCCGTCAGGGCATTTGTATGGAAGCTATGTCAGAAAATGGATTGACCATCACCACAAATAATAGGCCAAAAACTTATCTGTGCCAAAATTTCATTAAAATAGCTTCTAAAATGCGACCTGTACTTCGATAAGAAAAACACATGGACACTCAACCGGATGGGCGGACATGCTTTAACCGACTCAGACAGTAATTAGTTTTGACTGATCAAAAATACTGATGCTGAATACACTCTATGCATTTTTAATGCCGTCATTTTGTGACGCCACATTTCAACTGCTTGTAATGTGGACTACTGTTCAACACAAGGTGTATATACAAAGTGGTAGCGTAACTGCTAAAAATATAACACCAACAACCATGTGGCATTTTTACATTATAAATCCGTGTCTCAAAAAGGGAACACACAAAAAACTAAATTAAAATAAGCAGCTTTTGATATCTAGGTGTTGGAGTAAAGCAACATCAATAATCAGCAGACGCTACGCTACCGCCTTATATAGAGGCACCTGGGAATAAACTAAACCTCACACCCGCAATACCGTAATAGTAACAAAAATGCCACATGTTGCTACCACACTACATAATTTCGTACAATAACGAAAATGGCAAAGTGTGAACTCAGCATAACCCTACAAAAAATTATGGAGAACATGATCCATGACCAGTTTTAACATGGTTCTATGTAATGCAGCGGTGCACCATGTCATTGTCAAAAAAATTTGTAGTTAAGCGACAGGTGTTCGTGCCTTAACGATCGCATATTGAGTTGTTGTAGTTGTAAAACTCATACTCAATGGTGTAGCAGAGAAGAGTTTTGAAAATATTCCGATGTAATGCAAAGATGGGTTAAGTGGTGCGGCTCTAGGACATCGTAATGTTAAATGGACCATGTTTTTTACATTAATTCGAACTAGTTCATACACTCATGTACGAGCTATTCCCGTTTTCGGCAAGGAAGCTTACATCGTTGTTATTCATACATGTAAAAGCATACATGTATACATATGCCGACATATGTATATACTTGGTGGCGAATGCCATAATGATTTATCGTGACATACGCTTAAAATATTAAATAATTTATGAGGGACATAAAATCCTTTTGCTGTTATATAGATATCTATTCTTTAAGCAAATGTCTGAAAGTTCCCAAATATTAAAGTTAAATCTGTCTGGCAGTGGTCCCCTAATATTGAGTTCAAACAGATAACATCATCAAAATTAACGGACAAACAAGGAAACTTAAAGCAAACAAAGACTTTAAACGTTTAATCATTTATTGAATATGTGACCTAGTCTCTACAACAACAAATTTTAGACATACGCAGCATGCATGCAGTTCTAATCATCTTGTCAAAATCGTCATATATTTGTTTTTGTAGTTTTGTATTTGCTCATTTTACTCATTACTATCTTGTAAAAAGTTCTCTTTATAAATTTGACAAAATATGTAGAAACTATAAATTCAAAAAAAAGTTAAGCTGAGCAGTTGATCCTACCTTATTCAATGTTCCCCTGGGTACACTACAGTGAAATTGCCATGCCTTACTGCCATTAAAGTGCTTTTGAACGGAATATATTTTAAACGTATCTTGTCAAATTTGCCACTGCAAGTTTATACATGTCGTGTAAACGCGTTAAAACATTGCTTATGTTAAATGCACGCAAGGCGAATTGAACTAACTAAAACAATTTTCATTTTTGTTGTGACTTTCATTGACTGATGTGCCAAAAAAATATATGTTAACATAAAAGACTTTGACAATCCAGCCTCTATTTATGCTAGAAAAAAATAGATCAGCTGTGCTGGTAACACCACCTGATCAATGATATCGCCTTGTATGCTTGCAAAATCGATAAACCATCTGTAAAATAACAATTTTGACAGACGGACAAAAAACATGTAAAATACAGTCCGTGGGAATGTAAAGTGGATAATTTTCAGATGTATTCTTCAATTATATTTGGTGCCCCAAGTTATTAGTTAATACTAGTTCTATGGCAATTATTCATTGATAAAAATGTATTAACGACTATATAACAACTTCAGGTAAAGTAATAAGAGTCGAGTTAGCGCTGAAAATACTAACGGACATTACAACAAAACAAGCCATATAAGTTGGAAGGTAATCCATATGTACAGATGTCTACACAAAGTACATAAAATACTTATAATACTTATACATATACATACATACATACACATGTATGTATGCTTTTGCTAGTACTTCTTTTTAAGCTGAAAACACTTACAACTTTATAAACAATTGCAACAGAGAATCTATAAAAAATGCGTGTCACAAGATCAGGTTTTTTGCAAAGAAGAAAGAAAATGCAACTTGTAGATTCAGAAACAAAAGAACTAAATAAAACAGTTAAAAGCGTTATTTTTGGTTTTTCCTAATAGTTCATAGTATACAAGCCTTCCAAAAAAAAGTCATTAAAAACCTTGTTAATTTAAAAAATTAATTTTTGTGGGGCTTTTATAGCCTCTAATTTCAAAGCAAAAATTTTACAAAAGTGATGTCATGGGTAAATGCACCTTAAGGCACGACCAAGATGCATTTAAAGGGTTGCTGAAACTGATCAGCTGAGAGAATTTATTACAAGATGGCGTAAGGTCTACCGCAAAAAAGGAATTACAAAAACGATTTTGAATATGATTTTTTTTAAAGAATTTAGTAGCAACAAAACGCGTATTATTTGTTGTGACGAAGCCATCTTTTTTAAATAAATTTTAAACAGTTTTGTTCCGTGTGGCAAACCAGTTATCACCCGACAATTTATTGCACCAAACGTCAAAATTATGTTATCGTTAATGACAAATGCTCTCTTTTGTACATATAACCTGTATTAGACATATGTACATATGTTTGTCGCAATAGTTTTCAACCTATTTTAGTTCACATTTTTTTTTAAACAAAATTGTTAATTTGTTGTATGTGATAAAGTGTAGAAAGATAAAATTATGATCTTGGTTAAAAGCGTGTACATATTAATATATTTGTATGTATGTATGTATGTATCCATGTACCACATAGATACATAATGTTTGTACATTATTTTTTGTTACCTGAAAAGTTATCAACTGTTTAGTGTTATTTCTTAATTAAACTTTAAAAAAGTACACTAAAGTACTTGGCATCCAAATAGAAAACTTTTAAATAATTAATTTTTTAAAAAAGCTGCGCCTATATTTCTATCTCATTTTATCAATTAGGTAGGTCTACTATTATTCACAATTTAAATAAACAAATTTCTTTTTACTTGCCCTGTAAAATATTTTAAACCCACTTTTTTAGATATTAAGCTGAAAACGTTACCTCTTTACCGTTTTTCAAAAATGTTTTTTGATGGTATATGTACTAATATTTTACATTTGACTTGTCAAATTTTTCACTGCGAAATTGATACATGTTTTGTGAGCTCATTCAAACATCACAGCAACTTTTTGTGTTTTTTTTTTTTAATTTGTGAAGAAGGTTTCAATTTTTAAAAGGTTACAAAGTATTGAGGTGTCTATACGAACATCATTATTTTTTTACCCACATAATAGCGACTTTAAGGTAAGGGCCTAAGCAATTACATATGTAAAAATAGGATTTTAAAATAGATCTTGTAGAACATTTTGTTTCAAGAATTTAAAAATTTTATTTAACTTTTTAGTTAATGATTAGTAATTAGCTATTTAGTATATTTTATTGGCATATTTTTAAGCGGAGTTTGTGAATTTTTAAGAAATTACTCGGATTAAAGGTAACTAGTGATTATTTTTTGCTTACTTACTTAGTAGGTTTGCAAAGGTTTTACGGAAAGTTCTGGTATGAAATACAGTACAAACTCGATAATGCGGACACCATAAAGCCTGAGCACGTCCGTAATACTAGAGTGTCTGGATTATCGAGTTTGTACTGTATGTTGAGGGTCTTTTGTAACAAATTATTGTACAAATGCTTCGTAGTATCGGCGCATAACCCCTCTCCTGAAAATTGCGCTTTTCTTGCAGCTTATGGTATTTAATATAAAATCAAAACTTTCTTATTTCTTTTTGTCTTGTAACGATCACTTACAATCTGAGAACATAGACATGCTGCCAGCAAAAGTTTTTACATTTTTCATAAAAGTACTTAAAAATTCCCCGTTATAAGTAGAAAAATTTTAATAGAAACAGGTTTTTAGTGCGGGCCAAGGTACATTGAATAAGGTGGGAGCAACTGATCAGCTTTCTTGTAAAATTTATAAAGAAAATTTTTTACAAGGTAGTATTAAGAGTACAGCAAATACAATACTACAAAAACAAATATATGAATATTTTGACAAGGTGGCTAGAGCTGCATGCATGCTGGGTAGTCTAAAATTTATTGTTGTAGGGACGAGGGCACTTTTTTAATACACCTTGGGTAAGAGCAACTGATCAGCTGACTTTTATTTCCGGTACATGGCTTTTAGTTATCTTTTCAATTTTATTTATATTAAGTTTACAGCCAATACAATACTACAAAAACCATAATGTATTTGACGGTTTTGACAAGATGGCTAGAACTGCATCCATGCTGCGTATATCTAAAAGTTGCTGTTGTCGGGACGAGGTCACCTTTTTAATACACCTTTTTGGCGGCTATTTAGTAGTTTTTTTTTAGAAAAATGAAGTTAAATGAACAAAAATATGAAAACTCACCTTAAATTAGTTAAAAAAGATTTAAAAACTTTTTTCGATAAGTTAATCCCAAAAAATTTGTTTCAGTGTTGTAAAAATTTGTTTAAATTCAAAACCAATTGTTTTGCTTTTTATTGTTGTCAGTTGTTGGTTTTCTTTTAGTTTTCGTTACACTTTATTAGGTTTAAGCAAGTACCTTTTGTTCAATTGTTAAAAACTGCAATAAAATATTGAACAACAAAAAATAAATTGCAATAAGTTTATTTGGATTAATAAATAAATAAATAAATAAATATGAAATTACAAATTGCGTTAAAAGAAAAAACACACAAAAAAAAATTACAACAATCTATTATTTTAACTTTAGCAAAAAACTGACAATTGGTTTATTTTTTGTTTATCAAAACAAACACAAATAAATTAGTTCAATTTTATTTTATTTTTTTAAATTCGATCATCAAAAAATAAATACATACAATTGTAACAAAATCACAACGAAACATAAAAATGTTATAAATTCAACCGAGCTTAACAAAAATCACACAATCACACACACTTATCATGCACGACTTCGCCATCAATTCGCACTCAATATTTAAGCCTCGTTGTCTGCTATTCGCTTAACTTGTGCTCGTTCCACTTGTTTTCTTAACATTCAGTCAATTAAACAAAAGCTAAAAGCAACTTAAAAAAGAGTTAACTACTTGATCTTATTTCTCACAAACACACCCAGTCGTCACAAAGCCACGTTTATAAAACAACTTTGAATAAGCCAAAAACTTGTCACTCAACACATTTTGTTTATCGTTTGATAATATTTTTGTATTAAAATTTACCCGTTAAAGCATCTAACGTCTACCACTAGCGAAAGCGTATTGAATATTAGCTTGTGATATCAATAGTTTTGGAGTCATCTTTCATCATGCAAAATAAAAAAAGTTATTACTTACAGAGGGAAACATCGGAAATGAAACATGCTGAGAAAACAAAAACAACGACAACAAAAAACGATTGTTGTTGTCAAACCAAGTGAATGTTTAAATGTTGCTTATGTGTTCGTTAGGCTTTTCTTGTATTCAAACCATAAACAAAGCACAAAACAGTAGGACTGGCAATCGTAAAAGATGGGAATATCAAATATATTAAGTACACTTAGGCTTGCCAGATTTAAATTGGCCAAAAGCTTGACATTGACCAAAAGAAACTTGATTTTGAAAAGAGCTTGACAATTAAAATTACTCATGCTATTGTGTTTTTATTTTATTTTTATAATTTTTTTTTTGTAAAAATTATTAGAATTAAAACAAAAATATCATAAAAAGTAAAAATAACAAAAACAACAAAAATACAACAATAAAAATTCAGTACTTCTTTCATAAAAAGATGGAGTTCAGTCTTTATAAATTTTAAAGAAAACTTAGGAGTTACTTAAAAATATTAATATACATAGATACTCTTTATATTGCCAAATATTCTCTACTATCGAGTTTTGCTAGAAAAATTTAAAAAATTTTTGTAATCCTCATTCAAATTTATTCTTATTAATTGATCGGCTTTTATAAGGTTTTACTATTTCTGTCTTTTGTATATAAGTTATTTGGAATACTAAATGCTTTTTCACAAAAGCTAAACTGTCGTAAACTTCTCGAAGAACACAGTAATCGGCTACAGTTTATCATTGCCAATGTTACTTGAAATGCCTACTACTGCGGAAGCTCTTGCAGCTTATTCCAAGTCAGAAGGGAGTTTTTATATGTAAGCAGGAAATTTAAAACTTGTTAAAAAAAATTGACATATCACTTTTCATTTGACACATATTAAAAAACTTTACAATCAGGCCAAATCATGCACGCCTGTCATCCCTAGGTACACTGGAGTTTAATATGATTGCATACTCTCTTCCAGTTTTTTACGTTTTGATGAAAATGTCATATCCGTCACTTTTTTTTTAATATTTTTCTTTAAGCAAAAATATTTTTTTGTAAAAATAACGTATCATATACGATTTAAAACATATTTAAACTACTGTGTAATTAAACAAAATTAAGCATGTTCTAAAACATTTTTAACACTAAACAATCTTAAAGGTAAAACTTTCTAAATTTCAGATTTGTAAGATCACACCTCTCACAGTATTCAAGTGGCAATTTCAAGTAGAAATCTTGTTCTTGTTCTTAACGTTAAAAGGTAACATCCTTGGAAATGGTAGGTTTTTTAAATTATATTTGGAGTTATTTTTAATTTTTAAACAAAAATGTAAGTAAGCTTGTCGCAGCCGTGACAATGGAATAGGCCATATACAAATATTTTAATTTTAGGTAAACACTGAAAGAAAATGGTTTCTGCTTAAAATAGCCATTTAAAGACTGTAACGGGTGCGGCCCTTTAAATTTAAGCATAAAAGAATTTTTAATCAAAGTAGTAAAGATATGAATTCTTTTTTAAGTTCATAAAAATTAAAGACTCGATAATAAAATAAATGTGTTCAAAAACCATTTGTTAAAAGATACGACTTATGCACACACATTTTTTTCTTAAGCAAACTTCAAAAGGAGAAGACCTAAATAATGGTGAAAGGACCAAGCTGAAGAAGATCTCGCAAAACTTGGTGCTGGACATTAAAGACGAAGCGTATTAGATCGCCGCGCATGAAGTATTATTCTCTATATTGTGGAAAACACATTTGATCATTCTTAAGAGAACAAAATTTGTAATTTGTTGTATTTCCATCTATTTACAATAAGTGCAGTAAGTTCCTTTGAAATTTTTATTGATTGAAAAAAATTTATAAAACTAACAGATATTATCCATCCCTGGCGAAAATAACTAATTTTATGCTCACGGTGTTAAGTTTAATTCAAAAAAAAAAATAACGTTTGGTTTTGGTTAAGGAATTGGATAACGTTATTATTTCGTTTCCATTTTATTCCATATGTTATGCATATGTGTAGTTTTCGTTTAAAAGAGCTTAAGAAATCTTTGTTCTGGTGATGTCTTAAAAACATATTTAAATCTCAAATTTAAAATATAAAATATTTTAATTACTAATTAGGACATATGAAAGAAATACGTTATAATATTTACAATAAACAAGGTAACTGCGGTACCGTAATTCGTAATTAAAAAGAACTATTCGTAATTTTTTAAATATGTAAATAAATTAATTAAGACACTGAGTAGGAGTAATACATGCGTATGTACATGTGTGTGCAAAGCGAAGACAAACGGGGTTAAAATAAAATTGCAACTAAAAAAATTTTTAGTTAAAACAAAAACATTTTAAAATTATCAACACCTCTTTCACGTTAAAATCAAATCGTCAAACTTGACAATTGTGCTGGTATTATTTAATATTTCAAAATAAAGTCACATTTGTTTTTGTTATTTTCAAGCAATACATATTTGCTATTTTTTAAGTTGATTACCATGTTAGCTCCTCAGGAGGAATGTTTTTTAAATATTGCACAAGATTTTCTCATTTGCACCACCATTCACAAGGCCCGCCAGTTGGGTGTCTTTCAAAATGCCATTTATATTCGCATTACTCTGGATAAAATGTTACGACACACTAGATCTTATGAGAATTCCGAAAATCCCTATTTTAATGAGGTAAGTTTAACCGTTTTTGATTAAATCAATATTTTAAAACGAAAAAAGTATTTTGTTTTCGAAATTAAATGCACCTTAATGGAACTGCTGCGCATGACCATCTTGTATGAAATTAAAAAGCAAACAGCTTGTAAGAAAAACCCAACTTTGGGAGAGCTTGTCATTGACCTGCAAAGTGTATGGAATCAAACAAACCGTTGCTATTTTAAAAAATGGGGACGTCTAGAAGCACCCATAGATCAGGTTGGTGCTGGTGATGTTATAGGAAAAGGCTTCTTGCAAATAGATTTAGCTATAGTTTCTCAAGCTTCTAATCCCAGTAATGTATTGCGGCCATCTGAAGAGAATTTAATGGTCTTAAATAAATGGCAAATTCATCAGGACTATGATGATATAGAGAAGTAAGTAAAAGAAATTTGGTTGCAAATAATTTTTAAATTTTAGATAATTTGTTATAATTTTTCTTAAAGAAATCTTCTTCAAAATATAGACACTGGCATTAATTGTAATATTCGCTATACCGTGACTTTTTATCGCGGTATTATGGCAAAGAAAGCTGATTATCTTTTACAAGTAGAAAATATTTTCTTTTAAAATTAAAGTATTTTAATACTTAATGTTTTTAATTTTAAAGTTTAGATTCCATCCTTTTAAGGGTAAAACAAACACAATCAAGAATACTCAATATCCTTGCTGGAACCAAGAAGTGTGTTTTGTTTGGTGTTATCCATCCTTAGCTCAAACATTTGTATTACAACTACTAATGCACGAACATTTACAATGGAAATGTGCAGCGGAATATGAACTGCATTTTAACGAAATCGCTTTTAAAGGTTAGACCAACAGATATGTATTTGTTACTTATGGGCAGTTCTATTGTGACGGCTGTAGCCATTTTACTCACATTTTTGCTTATAACTCAAACAATATAAAATTTTAGTTAAAAAAAGGCTATAATTTTCTAGAATATTATACTTTTATGCTGTTAAAAGAAATAAGATACTAAAAAAATATGATTTCTGCTTACAAAGACCACTTGAAAACAATAACATGTGTGACTTTAGAGATTTGAATTTTGACTTTAACATCATTGTGTGTAAAATATTTTTAAAAGCGGGACATATTTTTTAATTTACACGGTAGTAAAAAGTGTTTTAAATTGTATTTTATACTTTATTTCTACAAGAAACTATTTTTGCTTAAGGAAACGCCTTTTAGAAAATGTAACGGGCGCGACATTTTCATCAAAACGTAAAAAAAGAAAGAAATTCATCAATTTTTTGAAAAATAAAAACATTTCCTTCCCTATTTTGGGCCGTTTTATATGGAATTGCCTTTATATCTCCTTTAAAATATTTATTAATTCTTACTTACAGATAAACCTTCTTTGGGTCCTACTTTTATTCATTTGTATGACAATATGGATGGTTTCCACTACATGGGTCGCATATTGCTTGATATAAAGTCGGAGTGTTTAGAATCGGATTCAAGTCATGTAATGACAATGAAACAAGTTTCATCTTTAGATGAGAAAAGCTTTTGGCAAGAACAACAATTCCTCATCGAATTTATGTCCTTGCATGGCGATTTTATACACACCACTGCTGGTAACTGTAAAATAAATGTTAAGCTGGCAGGTAAATCTTTAGATCGCTTTATATAAAAGGCTAATTATTTTTTTTACGTAGAGCACAACTCTAATTACCTTGAAAATAGTCTAAAAATCTATCCTACTTCTATGAAAAAAGGTCAACAACCAATTAAAACTTTTAAGTACTTTGTTCAGCAGTCCCCTTTCAAATCCATTACATTAAGGATAAAACTTCCGGATAATCGTCACAAGTTTGAGTGTGATATGTTTCTGCAGGAAATATTGAATTTTGTTAAAAATGAAATTGATCTATTTAAATTGTTTCAAATTCAATATTCTGGTCATCATCAGTCACAAATGAAAGTACTGCGAACCATTCTTCTATCTATAATACAAACAATGGAACAGGCCCTGATCAATAAAAGATTTGAATACACCAGTTTCAAGCAAGCCACTCAATGGCATGTGAATCGTTTGTTTTACTTAAAAGATTATTTTGTAGGTTTTTTTCATTGGGAATTTAAGAAAAATATTGTGAGTTTTTTTCTTTTTGAATTTAGAATAAAATCCTAGAAGACTTAAGATCTATGCGACAAAAGCTTAATCCCTCTTTGGAATTGTATTTACCTCTTGTAATAGATGAAGTCTTAGCGGGCTTGACAAAATCTTGTAACGAGTTTCAACATTTGTTATCAACTTCTTTAGTCCAAGATGCCTGGCCGGATTTAATATTAATGCTTTCCACTAGTAATAAAGAGATCGGCTTTTGCAGACTGGATGCAAAGAGCTTTATGTATCCCCTTAAGGACCGGGAAGCAGGCTTTGATAGCCAATGTTGGAAGTTGAGAAATTTTATTTTTAAGGTAAGTGGTACATATCTCTTTAAGATTGCTAATTACCACTTTATATTCTCCAAAAAATTCATAATTTTGCCATTGCTCATGCTCAAAACCTTAGTTATAGTTTTGAAATCTTAATTATTTTGGTTACACTGAAGCAGCGTGGTACTTTACTACCAAATCTCTTTTAATTTGGACCTGATATATTTCTTCTATCTTTATTTTTCCTTAACCATCTCTCTCCCTCTTTAGGACATAAAATGTCAACATACCTGCATTAACTGCGGTTGCATTGTAGCTATTGTGCGTGGCTGCCTTAGCATTATGGCTAAAACTGAAAGCAGTGAATATTTAAGCCAAGCTGTTCAACAATGGAAACATCCTGAACCATTCCATTGGTCACCCCTCATTTCCAATGTCAACTTCAAATGTCGTCTATTCATACATCAAGCCAAAATAAGGCCAGGAGCAGATAAAAATGGTCTTTGTGATCCCTATATACGTGTTATGATCTGCCAATGTGCCGCCGAAACAGCAGTGCTCTTTGCAACTCTTTCTCCCATTTGGAATACGGTTATATCTTTCGATATACAATTGCCGGGGGACTTTCTTTGGTATTTAAGTAATCCTCCAGTAGTGGCAATAGAAATTTATGACACGGATCGAAAAACTGCTGATGATTACTTGGGTTGCGGTGTTTTGCAAATGTCTGTAATAAAAAGTAATTGGGTTGATTGGTATGCCAGGGAGAATGAAGGCTGGGAGAGTGATGAGGTGAAAAATAAACACGCTATACAAAAGTATGAACTTTTGAAGTATTTAACACCGCCGCCATTAAAATGGGTGCCAATCGCTCTGAATGGTGCCATTAGGGCAGAGGTTTTGATGTCAGGTGAACTGGTGGAAATGGAAGATATAAAAAATGCAGGAGAAGTTAAAGTAACAAACAAGGAAGCCAGCATAACAGTGGGTATTCCCAGTGCGATTAAGCCGAGTATGAAAAATTTCGTGTAAGTTTGAAAATTTTTAATGGTAATGAAAAATTTTTTTGCATTAAAATTAAATTTACAATTCTAAAAATAAAAGTAATTTTATAGTGTTTTATTAATAACTTAAAAAGATGCTAAAAAAGCTACAAAGGCAAAAAAGTTATTAAAACCAAAGATTATGCCAACAAGAGCGAAAATTTCATACTTTAGGCGCATGATGCATCACTGACTTGCTACCACAGAAAATGTACACTTTTTGCTAAAAAAAGGATTTGGTATCCGTAGAGCTGAGAAAATTACATCATTTAACGGGACACCATGCGGGTGGCATAATCTTTCGTTTATCATTTTTGGTTTTTACTTCGTTTTTGTTGTAGTAAAGCTGCAAAGGAAATTACTTCTGCTACGCTTAAATATTTTTTAACCCTAGAGCAGGGGTTGTCAATTTTCTCATTTAATGAAATGCGTCTGTATTGGATAAGAGAAAATTGCCCAGCAAACAAAAAACTAAGCATTGCAAATGTGATGAATTTTACTTTTTAAAGCAAAATGGAAATGAACTTAAAAAAAGTTATTAAAATTAAATAAAAAATATGCCTCAGTTATTACAGAATTAGACAATTTTTTTTCACACATATTCCATTGGGCGAGTTCAATTTACAGTTAAAACTTAAAAAATTAAGTGTATTTAGGTATTATAAATTAAGTTTTCCAAATTCAAGATTTTGTAACAATTTCTTATTAACAAAATATGTTTTAAATTTGAAGAAGTTAATTTATTTCTCTGCTTGGAACAAATAAATTTTAAGTCGGAAAAAATTTGTTCGCAGCAATATGTAGAGGGAAAAAGGGATAACAACTTCAAAGCATTTCTTTTTAACTCTGGAAAATCGATATCATTTAGATTTTTCCAAAATTCTATTCCCATTTTTTTGGAGCTTGGACTTCGGTTCGAAGAAATATAAGAAATATAATGTTTTCTTTGTTTTAAATGTTTGGTAACATAAAATGCATTGCATGTTACCAAAAGCATTTTTAATGACAAAACAAAAATTTTTGTCTTCCATTATACTATTTTGTTTGCTGGTTTATTTTGAAATTAAATCAAAGCTGAAAAAACAACAAAGCTGAAAAAAAACAGTAAGCATCCGCCCATGTGCACTCGTTAACACTCAATTAACGACTGAAATCAAACTGAAATAAAAGAGAACAAGCGTCGGTGTGAGTTTGTTTTTATTGTTTTTGTAGCACAATTGTGCACTAAAAATGAATTTTTGACAACTTAATGTTTAATACGTTAAGAATGCCCGATGTGAATTCGCCTTCACCAAAAGCTTTTTGTGTATTAAAAATAACTGAATAACTCAACTACTTACAAGGCGAATTCATTGATCAGGTGGTGTTACGAGCACAGCTGATCTACTTTTTTCTTGCCTAAATCAAGGCTGGGCTGTCAAACTTGTTTATGTTTACATATCTTTTTTGACACATCAGCCAACGAAAATCACAACAAAAACAAAAATTTTCTTTGCCGCAAATTAGTTGTTGTAAAATCCCAACCTCCTTGTAATCAATTCGCCTTGACTACTTGCTTTAAATTTTAGTCTAGAAGTTGTTTTCGCCGGTTTTCGCAACTATCGTAAACATAACTTTCTTACAAGCAAACATCGTGTTAAACTAATGATGGCTGATCTTATGTTAAGCAGTGGCTTGTCGACGTCACCAATTAAGAATAGTATGAACTTTTTGATTTTATATGCATCGGGAGTGGTGGTAGGTATTGTTTAAAACTTGTATGTATATAATTTTAAAACCTTAAAAATACAATTTCTTGTTGTAGAGTCTTCCCGAGCAGCTGGAATATTGGCCCGCAATTATTGCCACCGATATGGCAGTTTCATCCAAAGGGCAGGAAACTACTTTAGGGGCCACTTTAATAGCAAACTCTAAACATTATTTACAAAAACAACAAACTATTCCCTGCATTTCAGCTGAATATGATAATGAAAAAGACTCGATTTCTAGTACCATATTAGATCTAGAGGAAGAAGAAGAAGAAAATGAATCTGAAGGCAGTTTGGAAGAAAAACCTTTAATTCCAAAAAAATCTCAAAAGTCATATTGGCAAAGTTTAGTTAAAAGATTTAAAACATCGAGTGAGGAATCGGAGGAAATGGATGTAGAAAACAATTTAACAGATGTATTTGATGAAAACGAATACAATTGGTGGACTAAGTTTTATAATTCCGGTTTTATAGAGCCTTGTGTTGCTCTATCTGCTTTCAAGCATAAACTATGTATTTATCAAAATGAATTAGAGAAACAACCTGAATTTAGTTACTTAAATGATTGGGCCGAATCACATAATATGATTCATGGAGTGCGACAAAAGAAAAATACTTTGCCCAAAGAGGAGATATATGCAACTCTTAAACTTAATATAAAAATTACACCTTGCATATGCAAACGGTTGGGTGGTGGCCAAGAAGATGTTATGGCTGGTCAAATGTTAAAACCTTTAGCTACTGCTTTGAATCCTCGTTATCAAACACAATTACAATCTTTGGCTGAATTGGTTAAGATTATTGTGCGTGTTTATATAGTTCAAGGCATGCAGTTACGCTCTAGCGAAAAGAACATACAAGCAGATTCATATGTGAGAATACAATTGGGCCAGAAACATGTGACAAATCGTGCGGAATATGTGCCCAATCAAAGTAACCCCGTATTTGGCAAATGTTTTCAATTAGAGGGTCTGTTACCAAGGTAAGTAAATACACATGAATCTGATAACTTAAGCTATAATTTTAAAACTACGATCACTAGTCTACTCTTATAAAGATGCAAAACCCACATAATGTTTAAAATATTCGAGAAGGAAAGTATTTATTGTACTTTTTGGAAATCAGTAATTGGCGCATGACAAAAATATCTCAATTTTTCTTATTTAAATTTGTTATTTGTTCTATTTTTAGGATCACAGTTTATTATTAAACAACAACTGATTCGGTGATATAATTAGGGTGGTACGTTTTGTTTAATATAAAGCTATTATAACATACACAAACTTAAAAAATATATATTTAAGCTATATTTACACTACCTTAGTTAATATCTGAGCTTCACAACTAAAACTTATTTGTATAGTGTAAAAACATGTCTGTGTCTATTTGTTAGTTTGTCTAATTTCAGTTAAAAATGGAACGTTTTCTATTTTTAATTTCTATTTAACGTCTGAGTTTCAAATGAAAGTTGTTAAAGGCTACAGGATTAAATACTTGTTGTTGTATTGCCATACACTTAATACTTGTTTAACAACTTTTATAATTAGCGGACTAAAACTAATTCCTTATACTTAATGTAATACTAAAAATAAGAAAAACAAATTGTTGTTTGACACTCATAAAAATTTGAACTTGTTTTTTTTATAATCAACTCAGATGAGAGCTTATGTAAGAGCTGGTGTAAATATAGCTTTACATTAAAAAAAGTCTCATATTTTAAACAACAAACAAGTTAAAAAACTTTTTTAAAAAATTAAAAATTAGTAAGTATTATTTATAAGAAATAAATTTTACCGATCCGCCCTAATGTGTGCCACCCTATTGTATAAACTAAACTTACAAGCTAATTGTTAGCCTTAGTACATTGAAAGCTATTTTTAGAATGATTTTAAAGGCAGAGAAGGATGCCAGATATAAAATTAATTAAAATATAAGAAAATATATGCCTGTATTCATAATACCTATAGTAGGTTTATTAAAGGCTTATTTGATAAAGATGCGATAGACATCTGTCAAATAAGCCTTTAAAAACCCTTCCAAAAGTTTGATAAATATATAAATTAAATGTTAAACTCCAACTTTAAAGAAAACATTTACGCTGCTTTCCTGACGTTCAGTAACAAGCGTTGCCGTATGAAAACAAGCAATTTTAGTACCATAAGTTGCATATTCTACAGGTTTCATTATGGAAAAAATGGCAAATTTTAACTCAAATCCCTTGTAATAATAGAAAACTCCTGAACCATTTTATTTTTTACCCTTAATTTCTAATGCCAAAATTCAAACCTGCCTGATATTACATCAAAATGAAATACTGGCAAATCCAAATAGAATTTGTGATTTGTATACGTATCATGATCTGGCAATTTGCCTCCAAGACATCGGTGCTTTTACTACACTTTTACCGATTTCATACACACTCAATCAAACTATCATCCCTATAAACCAGCAAATACAATAAAAACAAGCTCAGCTGCGATGAGAGAGATCTGCGTGGACCATATTAACAGCCTCAGATTAATTAAATAGCAATGCAATGAGCATCTTATAATAATGGATTTTGAGAAGGCCCTCAAAGCAACTGACCATAAGTCCATATTGTCGGCATTGGAAAGTAAAAGGTTATCACCAAAAATAATTAATTTAATTATTTACTACGACAGATCAAAAAAAAATGTTATTCAAATCCACTAGTACTGGTCGTGAAACAATGCTTTTGAGCAATGTGTATCGTACTGGGTTATTCCCAGCATTGTGCTCTTCTATTTAGGTTTATTCATTTTGGGGTCGATATAGAATATTCTGGATAAATATCGAGCTTTTTCACAGATCGCACTATTAGTTTTAGAAGGTATATTTTCCAAAAAGTTCAAAATCAATTCAGGGGTACGGCAAGGCTCCATTCTTACCCCTTCTTTATTCCTAATCTGTCTTAATGACTTTCTATGTCAAATTGGCAACCCTATATTTTTCTTTTCAAATGAAAGTATTAAGTGCAATTCATACTCATTTGATTATAGGCTTAGCTCTTTGAAGATTGGAGCTATGTGGCAAAGTAATAGCGGCACACCTACCCTCATTATTTGAAGGTAATCTTTGATTGTGGTCATGCGAAAAGGGTCGATTTTAATGCCTGTAAGACCAATGCTTCGGCGTCTGTATTGATGGATGATTTTAATGTTGGGGAGACAGAAACTCTTGATGCTCTAGTTTTAAAAATACAGTGCAATGACCGCAGGACGCAACTCGTTTTTTTTTTTTGTTAAAGGAAGCATTCAAGTGTTTTGGTGTCTTAAAATATCGTAGGAATTATTTTTCACCACTTAATTTTTCTAATATATATCCGGCCGAAAGTGGGATGCAACTCTTATATATAAGTAGGTGCTCCAAAATCTATTTTAGAGCTACTTGACAACGTACAGGAACGGGCGAAGGTAATCATCGGTCACGTTGGGGTATCTAATCGTCTCAATTTATTAGAACATCGTCAGAATGTAGGTTGTATTCCACTATTCTCTCGATACTTTAATGGAAAGTCAAAAAGAAGATGTCAGAAAAGTTGCTCCTGGAACCCGGGATTATTTGAACGATACTAGTCTTTCAAGAAAATCACACCTGTTTGAGGTCGACGGGCAAGTCGACGCGTAACAGAGAAATTTAAAATAAATTTCCTAAATATATATTTTCTGTCACCGTTTATTTCGATAATTTAACTCCAATGTTTATAAGCCCGACACCCTCTATTATCCTTCCCATGGCCTATTTTCCTGATACCAACACAATTCAATTATTGTATACGGCCAACCTCTCAGTGCAGATTAATTACATACAAAAAACAAACTTATTGCAGTTAAACTGAAATTCATATTATCGTTATTATACTTATCACGTAATCATGCAATATCCCGTAAAGTAACGAACGTTAACTATAAGCGAATCAATTAACATCCTAAAAATCGGTACTACGCCGACAGCATGGTTTCTTTTAAAATCAGAAAAAATCAATGACCTCATTTCGATACCTTCAAAAGTAGCTGTTCGCGTAAATATAAGCAAAACGCAACCCATATTTAGCATTGCAAAACATCCTTTAAAAATGGTTACCTTGAATAACCACAATCGAAGGAGCACGCTTGCACGACAAGGTGTCTCTACTAATAAAATCTTTACGATAAAATTTTCTATGCAACCATTAAATTGAACTACAGAAATTAGCTTGGAGGCAGACGATAGCGCACGCCATTCGCTGTAAAATCAGATTCTGGTGCCAGGAGTTTACCCGCAACAATTGTTAAATTTTGATGGAAGTACTGCGTGTTTGTTAGCGGCCTTAGATTTAACTTTACTGCTAATACAGGCAATTGACTTATTGACGTAACTATTCGACCAAAAAGAGTAGTTTGGCGTTCTGCGACCAAACCATAGTCTATTTGACCAATTGAGAAAGTTGTCCTTAAAACAAGAAATAAATAATTTTTTAATATTTAAAAAAAAGGAAGTACAAGCTTTGTTAGATTACTGACAATCAAATACCATTTCTTTCCCAGTTGACCAAGTCCTTTAGCCATCTAAAACGAAGTGTAGAAAACTTTTGCATCATATCTCAATGCAAAACTAATGTGTTGAAAGACTTTATACAAGACAATTTGGCGAATTGGGTAGTTTTATTAAAGATACTTACGAGTTTAATTAAAATTAAAAACACGCGTTTATTTTCACTTAAATACATACATACATATGTGTGAATTAAGAACTGCTACCATATGTACATATGTGTGTCTGTGTTTGTGAGTAAAAGTCTTGGAAGAACCAAACTGCTTGTGCTAAGCAAGGTTCAGAAAATACACACATCAAACATTCAGCGTACTGTTCAAAAGCAACTAACACATTTTTTATTTTCATAACATTTATGTGTGTTTCGTTTTAATATTTAATTTTGTACACGATCATAAGAAGTTCGCGTACTGTTCGATTGAAACACACTTTAAACACACAGGTTCGAGTGTACAAATTTTTTAAGTTCGTGTATGTATGCGACAACAGAGTACATGTACGATAGACAGATTTCAGTGTACCTATACATTATGTTCATGTACGTGTACCATAAGAAAAGTACATGTACGATATTGTTATTCTCGTGTGTTTGAATTTTAAGTAAATGTTTGTGTATGCAAAAAGTACATGTACGCTAATAATACGAACATTTATGTACGAACATTTGGAAATATTTACTATACGCAAATAAAAATTGAAACAAAATTGAACGTTTGTTCGGTTTATTAAACGTATGTTTTTTTTCTGGGTATGTTATTTTGTTTGTTTTTGTGTTATTATACCCTTAACAAAAGTAATAAGGAGTCAATTTATGCACTACGGACTAGCGAATGAGATTAAGTACTCTAAAAGAAGATAACTCGAATATTTACTTCTTTTTTGTGGTTATAAAGTATAACCTGTAGGAGATCTAAGTAGTACCTAACTTATATTTTAATAGTAAAAAAAGCACCAGTACTAGTTCTCAACTGTAAACTGCAAAAATGTTCGTACATAAATGTTCATATTATTAGCGTACATGTACTTTTTGCATACACAAACATTTACTTAAAATTCAAACACACGAGAATAACAATATCGTACATGTACTTTTCTTATGGTACACGTACATGAACATAATGTATAGGTACACTGGAATCTGTCTATCGTACATGTACTCTGTTGTGGCATACATACACGAACTTAGAATATTGGTACACTCGAACATGACTGACTGTGTTTAACACCAACACAAATTTGGAGACGCACATAAATGTTATGATAATAAAAACATATGTTGGTTGTACTGAGCTGTGTTCTTTCACATTTATGTACGAGATTTTTAAACAATGTGTGTACTTTTCTGAACTCTGGTGCTAAGTATTGCCGATTGGTTTATTTTTAACTAAACTTGGTTTTTGTCGATTATTATTTATCACCTATATTGAATTTTCTATAATTATTTTCTGTTCGTGTGATAAATTTTTCCGTCAAATCTTTAACCAGCAACTAAATGTGGCAACACTGCTGACTTACCCCTTGAATCAAAAGCATAACGAGTTATTTTTAAAATGATCAAAGTAAGAGATGTTGTATCCAAACAATAAGATAATAGCTTTAATAGATTTTGCTACACGTTCTCCAATCGCCAGCAGTAAAACTGATTCTCAGTTTAAAAACAGCAAATGCGAATAAACTGCCAACTTAGCGTCAAAAATTCTCAGAAACACACAAAAAAGCAGTAAAAATAACTAAACAAAGAACTAAAATTAAACTTTGGTTCGAAATCTTTATATAAAAGTACAAAAGTTGTAAAGAACAAGTTTAGTCGTCTTTAGAACGTTGATCATTCAATTCAATAGTCAGAACAACAGAAAAAGTAAAGAAATAAAAATAAAAAACATAAACATGGTTCAACCGGTTAACTGTGCGTATTTGTTATTGCTAATTTCATTTATTAGCATATCAAGTGTCTGGACATATGAAGTACCTAAAGCTAAAATCGATGTTTACTATCCCAAAGGCTTTGAGGTGTCCATACCACACGAAGAAGGCATAACATTGTTTGCATTTCATGGCAAACTTAATGAGGAAATGGATGGTTTGGAAAGTGGACAGTGGTCACGTGATATTTTAAAGCCTAAAAATGGACGTTGGAGATTTCGTGATCGCACTACCCGCCTTAAACTGGGCGATACATTATACTACTGGACCTATGTTATCTATGAAGGTTTAGGATATCGTGAAGATGATGGTGTCTATGTTTTGCAGGAATATGCAAATACGACTACTAATGCAGCAACAGAAAGTTCTTCATTAACTACAACTATAACCACTCAGAGTGGCAATTGTAAGTCTACTGTAACAACTGTTAATGGTGCTCCCATACGTTGCAGTGGTCAAATTATATTTGAAGATAATTTCGAAGGTCATACTTTGGATGCAAGCAAATGGTCTGTGGAAAGACGTATACCTCAACAGCCAGACTATGAATTTAATATTTATCTTAATGATATTGCTGATGTTTTACAAGTACACAGTGGTCAAGTCAGCATTTTACCCAAACCAACTTCTCATCTCTACCAGGGCGATGTACTTAAAAAGACCTTTTCGTTGGGTCGAAACTGCACTGGAAAACTAGATACTGATGAGTGTGTCTTTCATCCCAAGACACAAAACAAATTAAATCCTCTCATAAGTGCACAGTTCAATACCAAAGATAAATTCTCCTTTAAATATGGCAGAGTGGAAATAAAAGCCAAAATTCCTGGAACCATGTGGGCGTATCCACAATTTTGGCTTGAACCTGCAAAATTCACTTACGGTGTTAGTCAATATCATTCGGGGCAAATGCGTGTGGCTCAAACAATTGTAAATGGCGACAAAGTGTTTTTGCAAGGAGGTTTAATTTTGAATTCCAATGAACCATGGCGTTCGGCAAAAATGTGTAAATATGAAAATGATGCGCTTGACTTGAGCAAAGATTTTCATTTGTACGAACTAGCATGGACACCTGATATCGTAAAGGTGGCTGTGGATGGTAAGGAATACTGTGAGTGGAAAATATCATATGATGGAGAAGCCTTAAGAGATTTAAAGGTTTCAGGCCAGTATTTACCTAATAGGGATCTCTTAAGTAGTGGCTCGAATTGGGCACCTTTCGATCAGGAATTCTACTTGACACTGGGATATGGCATTGGTGGTAATAACGATTTCAAGGATGATTTCAACTGGAGTGAACCAAAACCCTGGTCCAATACTGATCCACGTTCAAAAAATAAATTTTGGAAAATTTATAGCAACAACCCCAATTGGCTGAAAAATGGCACTTTAGTAGTGGATTTCGTTAAGATTTATTCAGTGTAAAACTATAAAAAATAATTTTTTAAATAAAGGTTTAAAAAAAAGGAAAAAATTATATTTTTAATATATTCGTAAGCTCACGTGGCAGCCGATCTACATAAGAAAATTAATAAAAAAAATTGTGTTGAAAATTTTTTTAAATTTTTTCAAAAAAGAACAAGTCCCATTGAAATCTTTGCTAAAATTATTAAAATCTTCTTATGTGATTTCAGTTAAAATTACATTATATTAAAGCAATAATTTAAAAAATATATATTTAAATGCCCGTTTTATAATGCAAACTTACCACCTTGCTTTGAGGTTAAGTTCAAACATCTTTAACCATGTCCATTAGTCGTTCATTAAAATATTTAAAAATTTAAAAAAAAGAGGTCAAAGCCAAAAAAAACTAATTTACTCAATTGAAAAAATAGCTTGCAACTCGTGGGTGCCTCATGTTCAAAATTAGACTGTAATTTGCTAAATTTTTAAAAGTCATTGAGGTTCTTTTGTCAAAAATTTAATTCTATTAAGTCGGCTGCGAACGTGTACAAATTTTAAAAAAGGCTCGTAGCAACAAAAATTTTTCAATTGTTTACAATAAATGAAAATTTTTCTGAGGAACCAGCAAATCCATTGTGTTTATTGTATCGAAATCTTAAATGACGTAAAGTAAAAATTTTTTGGCAATTTACATAAAAATGGATTATTAAATTAGTTTTTAGCTGTCCCTATTACATTTGGTATGAAGAAATATTTTTCAAATTTTGCGGGTATTAATATGAAAAATCATATTTATCTATTTGCCTGCACTTTGAAGTTAATTATTATATCTGTAAGTTCAAAATACTGAAACCGGCATATGCAAATAAAAGCAGGTACAATACTTAAGAGCACCCTGTCCAACTACGAACCCTGACCCAACTTAAAACCAAATATTATGGAGCCAAATCGTCGCATTCGATTCGTATCGAAATTTAACTTGATCGATCGAATTGCCAATGCTTTTAATATTGGAATTCTAATAAAAAATTTTCAATTTCAATTTGAATCGAATGCAACGATTTGGTCCCTGGGGCAAAGTACAGGGGCCAAAGTAATCCAGGGGCCAAATCGTCGCATTCGATTCGATTCGAAATTTTAAAATTCTTATTAGAATTCCTATACTTAAAGCATTGACAACTCGATCGAGTAAAATTTCGATTCGAATTGAGTGCGACGATTTGGCCCCAGCTTTGAATAATATATAACTTACAGTTCATTAAATAGGTCAACTTAAGGTCAACTCATACCACAACATATTACAAATAAAAAATTCTAAAGTACAAATATAAATTTACGAAATGTCATTATAAAATTCTAAAATTCAATCAAAGATTTCTGAAGTTATATTAAAAAAAGTTTTAAAATTAAACTAAAAATTTTTTAAATTTAGTTTAAAAATTAATAAACCATTTGGAAAATTCTAAAATATATTTGATTTTTAATATTAAAAAGAATTACTAAAATGCAATCAGAAAGTAAAAAATTAATACAAAATCATAAAATTTCAAACTATTATCATGAACAGGTAAACATATTTTCCCTCCATTTTCTCTTATTACTTACCTTCACTTGATTTATTTTCTAAAAAAAAATGTTACCACGTCTCTGTGTAGAACTTTCTTAAAACAACTTGGCCCCTACAAAGTGGGAAAGTTTTAGTAACTACAATAGAACGATGGGGGAAGGTTGTTTCGTTCAGTTTTAATTTTTATCTGATGAATCATGTTCAAAAATGATCAAGCGTAATTTTTACATCAAAGAAATTTTTTGCTTTTATTTTGTTATTTAACAAAATTTTTTAATAGTCAAAGAATTGATTAAACTAGTTCTTTTTAACACAAGACGGTAGGCATAATCGGATTACAAAGGTGGCCTTACTTCAACAACTGATCATCAGCTGAGACCCACTAAATGCCAGATAGCCATACATACTTTTTCCTTACCTTTAATTTAGAAACGTTACATTTTCTTTATAAAAATTAAAAACAAATTCCACTCCTAGCGGTTACTTCCCAGGTTAAATTCGCCATGACAGTTTGTGACCCTAAGAACATGGAAGGAAGAAAGCATGTAGCATCATTGCATTATTTTAGAGCAACATTATCAAAAAATAACATGTGACTCGATAAAAAATGTGAGTTAATATTGATGCGCTTCATCAAGGCAGGGTTCACTAATACAGGTAGTGTTAAGAACCCAGCTATTTATAAATTCGTCTTGAAATTTTGTGAAAGTGATTGTCAGATTTATTAATTTTATTTTAAATTGAAAATTTGTTTGACATTCACTTTTTCAAACACAAAAAGGGAATGCAGATGGCGAGTTTTTCTAATTCGCCTTGACACTACCTGTATAAGTGTATCCCGGTCAATAGCAACATTTTATTTTTATTCTGAAGGGAACCAAGGCACATTCAACAAGGTAAACTCAAGGCATTTCCTTTTTGTGTTTGAACGGTTGAATGTCAGAAAAATTAAAAAAATCCATATAAAATTTGTTTTTATTTTGTATAAATGTCAA
The DNA here is from genome assembly GCA_963583895.1 of Melanophora roralis. Classification (NCBI taxonomy): domain Eukaryota; kingdom Metazoa; phylum Arthropoda; class Insecta; order Diptera; family Rhinophoridae; genus Melanophora; species Melanophora roralis. The sequence continues at coordinate 9,234,343 of OY757189.1, forward strand.
ATTGACTTTAATCAGCTGGGTTCTTAATATTACCTGGTTGAATGTGCCTTGAAGGGAACTGAAAAAAGAGCAAAATGCATAGAGTCATGATACAACTAATCAGGTAATCTCGTCCCAACAACTAAAAATTAGTACCAAAGTGTCAAACAACAGCTCATAGAAAAAAAAATGATGAGTAATAACTTTTGGTGTTTCATTTTTACAGGGAAAACATAATTTTGACATTTTGGCACTAATCAGCTGTGCCAACGAGACTACCTGGTTCTTTGTATCATGCATAGAGTTAAGGCGGAATTTCTGACTGAAAAGGAAACGACATTAAAGAAAATAAAAAACTTTCAATAATAACTATTTGAAAAAAATTTGGATTTCTTTTGAAACGTGTGTGCAAACATAAACTTTTTATATTAGGAATAACGAAAATTACATCATTACCACACACACACACCTTATGAAGCATAATGAAAACATTTATATACAATCTGTTCAAAACAAATTATTATAAAGCATGTGCTACGAACTTACACGCTTTTAACCAATTATCTTATGCTTTTATAACTAAATTGTCTTATTTAATTAAAGCTTATTCCTTAATAAAAATGCTTTTGAAAATTTTCTGACTTCCATTTTAAACATTGTCAAATTTTAATAATTGTAATTTAATACAAATCTTTGTAGCATTAAAAAAAACATCAAAAAAATCTTTGTAATTAGATATAAATGTTAGTCAATTAAAATAAAAAGTAAAAAAGCTCATAATTTTATACAACCAATAAGCAAAAATCCAGCATCGTTCTACTTTTATGTGGCATTTATTGAAAAAACAAAAGTTTTTACTTTGTCTTTTTTAGAAACATAAAAACTAAGTTCGAATTTGATATACCGTTTTCGCAAGAGCAAATTAAAACTTTTACGATTTTTCACGAAAATTCAAAACTATTTCTTCTTCTGTAGAGAACACATTTTAGAAGTTTCTCTTTTTAATCGCCGAGATGTTAAAGATGAGACCATTGGTTCCACCTTCATAGATCTAGAAGATAGATGGCGCTCAAAACATAGAGCAACTGTGGGTATTGCAAATGAATACAGCAGGTGCGTTTATATAATTAATAATTAATGATTATTATTATCATAATTATTCAGATATAACTATGTATTTAATTTTTCCAATATTTTCCTTTCCCAGTACTGGTTATAATAGATGGCATGATCATATGTTGCCTTCAGAAATCCTAAAGGAATTGTGCAAGAACAATGATTTGAGTCCACCAAAAATAGCAGGCAATACAATTAAAGTCGATGGTGTCGTCTTTGAAGATGAAACACAAATTTCAACAAGTAAGGACATTTCTTAGACAACTTAGAGTTAGTAACTGTAATAATTTTCTAGGTGTATGTAAGGTTTAAAACCGTCAACCGCTATTTCTGGCCTTATGGCGATCAGACCACATTCTGGCTTATGGCGATAAGATCACATAAGCCCTTCTTTTGTATATAACAAACATGTACATTAAAATTAAAGTAAGAACAAAATGTTTAAATTCACGGGTTTCTCTTGTTATTTCTGGAGATTTCATAAATGTAGTTCTTCAGGAATCAATAACTATTTTTCAAAAAATAAGGTTTACGAAACGGTGTTTAAAGCCATATAAAAAAAATTCGTATTATCAACCCTTAATTGTTTTTTCATACCGTTCACATACAAAATTTGAAAAAAGGTAAAAACTCCTGCAGCTTCTCCGGAGTCACCCCTAAAGCAATAATATGTATAACAGAACCCCATTATGTTTTCCTCCCTAACATATTCCTAAGACATTTTAACCCCCTATCACCATCACCCAAGTGGGCTGCCATGCAAAATTTACAAAAATTATGTAAAAACACCCTTAACTTCCCCAAAGTCGGCCTTATAGAAATAAATGTACGACGGACCTCCTTTAGTTTCCTCTCCCAAACATATTCCTAGAATATACTTACCCCCTATCACAATTACCTAAAGAGGGTTGGCATACAAAATTTACAAAAAATATGTAAAAACGTCCATAACTTCCCCAGAATCGGCCAAAAAAATAAAGTGTAAGACTAACCCCCATTCGTTTCCCCTGCCAAACATATTCCTAGATATTACTTACCCCCTATCCCCATCACCTAAAGTAGTTTCAGTACAAAATTTACAAAAATGATGTAAAAACGCCCGTAACTTCCCCAGAGTTGGTTTTAGAGAAAAAAATGTACGACCGACCCAAATTTATTTCCCTCCCAAACATATTCCTAGAACAAACTTATCCACTATCTTTACGCCCTAGGAAGCTGCCATTTAAAATTTGAAAAAAGTAGGGTAAAACCCCCTTCTTCCCCGGAGTCGCCTGTAGAGGAATAAAATGTATTACAGACCCCCATTAGTTTTCCCTCTCAAACATATTCCTAAGACATACCTACCACCTATTCCCATTACCTAAGGGGGTTGCCCTACAAAAGGTACAAAATTGATGTAAAAACGCCCATAACTTCCTCAGAGTCCCTTAGGGAAATAAGGGTTTCCCCTCCCGAAATATTTCGCGAATGTACTTACCTCCTATCTCCATCGCCTAAAACAACTCTAACACAAAGTGTGGAAAATTTTAATAAATGCCCTCCTTCAGCTTCCAGAGTGACCGTGGGTAGGTCAAATGTAGGACTGACCCCAACTATTTTTGCTTTGGAAACATTTCTCCAGAACATACATACTTACTTAGGGTAAAAACCTCTACAACTTCTCTATTCGCCCTAAGAAAGTTAAAATGTGACACTCTATTTAAAATTTAGAAATATTAAATCTAAAAAATCGAGTTTTGTCCAGCTAGATTAGCAAAATCTTACACGGTGCAATATAAGCCCAAGCATGAAAATATCAAAAAGGGATTGATTTGAAAAATTTTTATATACAACATTTATAGTTATAAATAGCTCCATAATTTATCTTTAATCCTATAAAAATTCAACTCTTCCCTTAACCCGCAAAAAAAATTTTTAATACCTGCTGATACCACGCAACGAAAACTGTTGTAAAGCATCATTTCGTTGGTTTTCACCGACTGTGACTTTCTTGCCTGTTTAAATTAAACAGCATTTTCATTCTTAACATAATCTTAAACTGCTTGAATAATTTATAAATTTTATTTTAATTACACCAATATCAAATGACTTCTACACACATTGCAACTCTTTGTGTTTTTTTTCCTTTTCACTTTGATCCAGGTGAAGATGTAAAAGAACGTTTGTGTTTAACCGTCTTAAGAAATTTCGAAGATTTACCTTCATTTGGTTATAAGCTTGTGCCGCAGCACGTTGAAACCAGATCTTTATATCGCAATGAATATCCAGGCATTGAGCAGGTAAATTTGTAATAAGCAACTCTCATTAATTAAGCTTTTGTTAATAATAATTAAAAATATGGTTGAAAACAAATACAAAAGGGAAAAATACAACTTTGGCTAGAACTGTATGATGCGAATCTAAACATACCGCAACCCATAGATATAACACCACAACCACCGCAACTATATGAACTGCGTGTTATAATCTACAATGTGTCCGCAGTAGTTTTGGATGAAAAGAATATATTCGGCACCGCCATGAGTGATATTTATGTTAAGGGGTGAGTAAGTGGCAGTGACTGTTTCTCTCTAAATTGAAAATGATTTCTCTCTAATTTTTAATGATTTTCTTATTAAATGTGGACAATAAATGAAATGGTATAACTTACACGTGTTTTTTTGTTTTTATTTTTATTTTTTTAATATAGTTGGTGCAACAATTTAAATGAAGCTCAAAACACAGATATCCATTATCGTTCCACCAATGGTGAGGGCAATTTTAATTGGCGAATGTTGTTTACTCTTAAATATTCCAGCATTGAAGACATGGTAAGAACATGTTTATATAAAATTATTTCTTACGAAACAGGCATCAATTCATTTCAATTTATTTTTTTTATTTTTAAACACATTTAATGATGGTCCTTATTATTTTTAATGGTTTTTATTGTTTTTTGAATTTAAATAAAATTATAAAGAAATGTTAATAATACTTTAACATTTGCAAGTAATTGTTTTACATTAATTAGTAAAAGTTTTAGATATTCAATATCACGCGGCATAGGATTGTTGTATTTTATTAAATTCATTTCAAATTTTTCAGAAAATATTTCGTAAGAGAGAAAAGTGTAGAAAATATATTTTTTTTAAATTAAAATTAAAAGAAAAATTTATTTTTTTATATAACACTTGTGTCCCCTATTTTCTTGGAATAAAATAATGGAAAAATAATTGGCAACAAAACATTGGAAAACAAAAATATTTTTTACAAACAAAAATTGTTGAAAATAAAAGCATTTGACATTTTAGCGATACAAAATGCTAAAACGTTACAACATAGGTTGTGAATTGGACAATTGTGTTTATAATTTTTCCATCACATATTTTAATTCAACTAAAAAATATAGTTTTAGATATTTCCTAATCTCCAAATCAAAAAATTGTAAAAATTATGTTGTTATAGATATGAACTCTTGCAATGCGTCCAAAATCACCTCAGGGGTTCAACAAGGATTCGTCCTTTCTGCTACTTTATGCCATACTTTTAATAATGACCTTCTTTGTCAAACTTTAAATCTTTTTTAATCCTTTGCTGACACTAACAGAACTTACCATTCATATGAACGACATATATAATTGCGATCTGATGGTAATCTCCGAATGCGGCTATGGGGTCAGTTTTAAATATCATAGAATCAATTGGCGAATTCACAAGGTACGATACAATAGCATATTGTATTATTGTCATATAATTTCACAATAGCATAAAAATTTTGTTGTTGTTTTTCATACAAAACTTGTTGTGAAACAATACAACTTTGTTTGATATGTTTATTGTTATGTCATATTATATACAAAGTCATGCGCCAAGCGCCTAAAACGAAACGGCGAGTTTTTTAATTTAATTTTAAGAGCCGCTAGCACTCCAATCCGTTAAAAATGTCTATACCAAAAACTTAGGCAAAACCGCCAAAGAAGATTCCTTAAGCCGCCTCCGCCGGCAAAAATAGCCGGCACTGCTCTCTGACACATCAGCTGTTTTTTGTTTACGTATAAAATAACAAAATTCTTGTGATTTTTTATTAAAACTTCGATTATTTTAATGGATTTTAGAGATTCTAACCAGGTTAGATATAGACCATTTTGTGTTTTCATGGGTCTAATTTCTACAAATTATTAAGTTAAGCCAAGAGCAGCACCAGATTTATGTACATACATATGTGTTTGTTTTTTTATCGTTTGGTCGTATCAGCTGATTTAGATTTTAAATACGACACCTACATATGTATATACGAAGAGTTGTTCACAACGGTCATATTTTTTGGTTCTATTATTTTACAATATATGATTTCACAAGACCTTGTGAATTCACCAAATGTTTTCTGTTGACACATAAACGTAGGTTGACCATGCTGCATCGTTTAAACTAAAATATGGTATAAATGTAGGGGAGACAAAAGTTCTGGGTGTTCTAGACATGAAAATAAAACGGGATGTCCACTTAAGAGATCACGCTCTTCTTGTGTCTAAAAAAAGCATCAAGTTCTTCCCAATATTTGTTCATTTAGTCTATTATAGAGTCATTTGACTGCATATAGAAACAGGTGAAGGTAATTGTTGTCGGGATATTGAATATATTTCGCTATTTTATCAATACGACGATGGAATATGCTTTAAAAAAGTCAGAAATCTCAAAATTTTACATTGTACACGCTGGAGACACTTCCAAAGCCACTCGCATTTAACAGCATGGGTGATATCCTCGTCTAAAGAGGAGGAATACTGTTGCCTTCAGATAAAATGACTGAAGTAGTTTATTTAAATTTAAGTCTATCACTGGTTGGACTTAGTAATATTAGTTATTTAGTTTTAAAATTTTAATATTTATTTAAAGTTCGCCGTATTTCTAAACAACGCATTACAGGGATCACTCGTTACTTAGTCGTACAGCTTATATGAGGATCACTCGTTACTTAGTCGTACAGCTTATATGAGGAACAAACTTCTTAAAAATATTTTTCCCGCTCGTCTTAATGTTGATAAACTTAAATTGGGTGTCCGCAAATATTATTTCCACCGTTCTCTCTTTCATGTCCATTTTCCTGTTACCATAACAATGAGCTGCATAAGTGTATAAAGACCATACTTATTCTAAAAAAAATAGCCGTGGAGTTATACAAAATTACATTAAATTTTAAATTACGAACATTCTGTAAAGGCAAACTTAGCCAGTTTAGGCAAAATTGCCAAAATCACACAGCTCACAGAAATGCAAAATATTTTTCTTTAAGGTTTCCTTTCTTACACTTTTAGTGAGCCATATGTGATATCTATAAGATGATGATAAAATGTCCTGAAAAAATTTACTTAGTACTTTCTTAACTCGGCATTCTTTGTAATAAATGGCTTCATGTTCATTAGCTCAACTGCCTGAAGTTCTCTAGTTCCAATCGCTAGGTTGTTCGGTCGTTTATTTCGATTAACTTGTATTACTCAGGCATCATGTCATTATGCGAATTTGACCATATTTTGTGTAATCAGTAATCAACCTGCATTAGGCCAGCGTCTGACAAATCAGTAAATGTCCTAAGCTAGGATACGCATTTCATGATTACTCAGACGTATATATGCAGGACTGTGTTGTGGTCTAGGCGGCGAAAGAATATTTCGGTTTTTTCGTATTAAAAAAAGGAGCCTAGTCCCGTTCTTATCTATGGGAGATAAATATTTTTAGGTACATTAAAATGTTTGTCTTTTTTACTATCACCTCTACAAAATGTTGTACAGATCTTAGGTGTTCTGATGCAATGCGCTACAAACCAGCTCTTGTGTTCTTCTATGTGTTAGTTTGAAATATGTTAGGGTGTGAGGGAAGCTTATGTCAAGTATATTCTACATAGCAGGTGAATTTTAGAACGCTATTAATTCCCATATTTTGCTAGTTTTGTTTTATGTTCATCTTTTGTGTTTTAATTTTTAACCCGCTTTTCGCCATATTTTGTTGTTAAATTTGTAAATGTGTTTAAAACTTTAGTAGAAATAAATATGTGCATATGTATGTATTGTGGAGCCCATCTACATTCCAAAAAATTATTTACAGTCTTATTTGACAAAAATAACTCTTTGTCTAAATATGTAAAATACTTAAAAAATACTTAAAGCTATTTGGGATCGAATAAGCTCGCTCTGCAAACTATAGATATCACCGTGGAAAACAAAAGCACTTGTAAATCACGTACCGCTGTCGCTCCTAGCTGTGATTAGCTTTGAGCAGGTACCAAACTTAACCAAAGGCAGTCAGCTATCAAATCATTTTTCAGAAGTTGCCACTATTTAACTGCACAAAATCTGGTAATTTTAAGATAATTTTTTAAAAGTAAAAATTTCAGTAAGACGAAGGTCACTCCAGCCAGCTTCTTTTCTATTATTAGTAATTTTTAGTAATTTTATACACACATTCAAGAGTTGTATGCATGAATGAATATTTTTTTTAACCTTAAACTTTCTCCTTGGCCTTCACAGGTGGTTACAAAACATCGCGCCGGCATATTGGAAGAATATGAATTAAAACAGCCGCCTATTTTATCACTTCAAATCTGGGATAATGATTTTATATCTCCTGATGATTTTCTAGGGTCTTTAGAAATCAATTTATCGGGATTTCCAGAACCTTTCGAAACTGCCAAAAAGTGTGAGCTTTTAGATGTAACGCAGTCTATTACCGCTTATGGTTCAACCACCAGCAGAACTACAAAGTCAAAGCTCCAAAGAAAATTAATTAATTTATTTAAACAAAAAAAGGTGCGTGGCTGGTTTGCGGTAAGAGGAAAT